>OX155953.1:34276420-34663420 GCA_944548615.1 Micropterix aruncella | reverse complement strand
GCACGTGGGGCCCTTGTATTATAATCAGATTATGGCGGCTGTTGATGAACGTATAGCGTATGACGTGTGAAAATATATTTTTTTATTTATTACATATATTTAATCTGTACAGCGTCGTGGCATTCGCAAGATATGGGCGATCCTGTGATACAGTAAAAATTACCCTCTCTGTTGAGACACTATTAAGGTTTTTCAACAACTAATTATTAACAGAGGCATTTGATATTCGGCACGACAGCATTTCCACGATTGCCTATAATATCTTTAACTCAATTACAGAGCTTCCCTACTCTCAGATCCGGCCCTGGTGGCTTACATTTTCTCGACGTGGAAAAGTTCACCTCTTTGTCGGAGAACAATATTCGCTTACGCGTAAACACGTCACGGTTAGAGGAACAGGTCAGAGTACCCGTTTCCGCTGCCACAAGTGCCGTATCCAGGATTTTTTATGAGTAGGATAGAATTACAAAATAAATATTTAGTCTCGGCGATTACAATATTTAACTGTGCTTAGTTAAGGCTCCCTTCCGAGTTGACGCGACTAAAAATTTTGGTGTTTTTTAAATGCCACGCGCCCGCGCGCTTTTTATCTTCTTTTAAATATAAAAATGAATCGCCGTACGTTAGTCTCGCAGGATCTCGGAAATGACTCGACCGATTAGAATTATTATTCTTTAATTTTGTTTGTCTTGATTCAGGGGTGGTTTACCAAAAAAAATATTTAGGAAAAACTCAAAGAAACAACTGAAAATCGAAAAAATCGAAATTGATCATTTTGGGAACATTGGCCACTTTCTAGATGGCTATCGCAGCGATCCTATTGTTTGACAGCTGCGCTATCCATAACTGTTATTCATTCCGTGCAATGTGTAAAATTTCAAAAAGTTGATAAGTCAAAAAATGCGAAAGTCAAAAAAGTCGATAAAGTCAAAAAAGTCGGGAAAGTCGCAAAAGTCGAAAAAGTCAAAAAAGTCAAAAAAGTCGATAAAGTCGATAAAGTCGATAAAGTCGAAAAAGTAAAAAAGAGGTCAAAAGTAGAAAAGTCGATAAAGTCGGAAAAGTCGAAAAAGTCGATAAAGTCGGAAAAGTCAAAAAGGTCGAAAATGTCGGAAAAGTAGAAAAAGTCAAAAAAGTCGAAAAACCCGAAAAATTCGAAAAAGTCAAAAAAGTAAAAAAGTCGAAAAAGTAGAAAATGTCGGTTAGGTCGAAAAGTCGAAGTCAATTTCGATTTTCGAGTTTTAAAGTGTGTCGCTAGTTTGGGGGTGGGGGGGGGGGGGTTGTTGTTGTAGGATTAATGATATTAATATTCCGATGAATTACGTTCCTAACTACTTGACAGGAAAGTCTTGGGGTGCCACAACCGTTTTTTTTAATGGCATAACCACGAATTTGGACTTAGTTTGGGAATTTCAATACTGTAAAGACCTCATGGAAATTTCGATCGATTTGAGTGAGCTTGAAAACAATTCCGTGTCGTTTTACAGTGTCGATTACAATGTCGAGAAGAAGAGATAACATAGGTCGACAAAGTCAGTCAAATGTGCGGCAAGCTACTTCAAGTGCAAACCGCACTGATGTGAGATGATTCCATCATCTCAGCCGAAATACAAGATGAAGCTGTTAATCCGAAATTGCTTGCAGTGGTGCCTAAGAATATGATCTATGGACTTCGCGAAGTTTATAACAACATCTCGCCCTGTATGCTCGATAGTAACTGTTCCAGGCGTTACCCGAGAGCTCTGATTGCTAACACCATCGCAGGCAATGACGGATACCCATTGTATCGTCGCCGATCAGTTGCGGACAATGGGCGATCTGAAGTTATAAAGGTCAAAGGGTGAGATGTAAATGTGGTCAATCATTAGATTGTGCCTTATTGTCCAAGGCTTTTAAACCGCAAATCAATGTGGAATAATGCAACTTAATCAACTAGATAAATTACATATGCTGCAAATACGTAAAATAAAACGATATGGCTGTTTTCGCTGTGAGGAATTCAAACGAGGTGTATCTCAGTATCAGACGTGTCGCTATGTCAGCAGCAACGAGGCGATTTGGCGCATCTTTTTCTTTGCGACATAAAAAAGACAATCTACAGTTATACACTTGGTAATTCTGGAAAGCGAAATTTAGATTCCCCGTGCGTCTGGCCTTCACGATGACAAATCACGTGAGTCGGAAGTTTGCGGAATAAACTTGGAATTTCCGTATTTCGCGCATGGACAACTGTATGTCCCGTGTTCGCCAAGCCATCGGTCGGAAAGCCATCATTTTTGTTTATTTACGCTCCGGAAAACAAAACTATAAACATATTTTACCAGAATGTTTTGTGTTGAATGAGAACTGCATTTACCTATATATTATCATGTAAATTAAATACATTGAATTTATTTCAATCACAAACCGTACATGATTCGTCCATATTATAGATTTCAATGAATTAGATTTGGAAGGTTCATTAGCATTAATAAACGCTTATGAAGAGTTACAATCAAATAAATTTTAGGTGGTACGAAGTTCACCGGGTCATCTATTTATTTAAAAATTTTCTGATTTCTTTTAAATTAAAAGGAGCAGCGGCGGGTGACATTGTGCATCTCATCTAGTACAACATAAAGCGACATAATCGGTAAGACCGGACGAAATGTTTCCAAACTAATTTAGATGGTTTTATGTTCGGCAAGTAGTTTCTCTCCGGGAATTATGATTATCGAAATTAACGGAATAGGATCCGAAATAATAAAACCGCGGAAGAATCAAGGTCACTGATATAGCTTGTAAAATTACCACCTTAAAACGGCAATGGGCAGGCCATATAGCTCGCATAATCGATAACCGTTGGTGAAAAACAGTACTCGAATGGCGACTACGAACCGGCAGACGCGGCGTGGGATACCCCACACAAGATGAATCGATGACATTGCCGCGATCGCAGATAATAGGTAGATGGATGCGGCTTAAGACCGCTCATGCCATTGTATGGGGGAGGCCTATGTCCAACAGTGGAAGTCTACCGGCTGATGATGATGATGATAATTAACGGTAAATATTGTTAACATATAATTAGTCGTAGTTTTATGTTTATCTTTTTGTGTTTATTATTCGCTGTTTGTTATTCAAATAAACTAAAATAAATCAATAAAATCATTTCAAAAATATATACTCACGTTCTGCCAGCATCACAGCAACAGCAACAACGAGCACCCTCAGCCAATCCATTTCTCCGAGTTTGAAGACGGCTTTTTTAGGCAAGGCACACGTCAGTACTGCGTCCTTAGGCCACACATCCAAAACAGCATCGCTCCATTAGAGCAGCTCCAGCTCTCACAGAACGCCACTCACTGACACTGCAATCACTGTGATTCACTGTTACAAGTATCCAAACATCGCGGCGTTATTCACTGTTTAATTATCCTAAACTCCAAAACACGCGCGAGAAGAACGCGTTAATATAGTGGACCGATTTTTATGCCGCCACTAATCTAATGCCGGCGAACATAAAATCTTCCAGTTATTTTTAATTTGAGGATGGGTCTGAAATAGCGGCCGCGCACAGACACCGCCGTAGTGATATAGGAAGCACATTAAGGTGGCTACGTACTAATTATTTTCATATTAAAACCATATTCTTTCACAGTAAAACCATAACCATTCACTTATCCATCTGAACCATTCACGTATCCATCGGAAATGCAAGTTCTAGAAGTACGCATGTTATATGTAAAAATGATTATAGGCTGGTTAGTACATAAGGGAAAAAATAAATCACAACAAACTAAACACAAAAGACGTGCCATTAGTGACTACGTTGCAGTTCCTCGAAGGAATACGTCATTTGGCCAATGAAATTTTATTTATCATGGGCCTAAGTTATATAATATCTTACCTGCAGGCGTAAAGATTGGTTGACTGAAAGATTTCGCTAGAGCGAAATCTAGTCCGCCATTTGTGCATAAATTGTCTTTTTTGTAAAACCAGTGTAATATTTATTAAGTCATGTTTTTATAGCTCAGTAAAGTTATTCTATTCTATTCTATTATATAAAGATCAGTCCTAGTACGGCAATTTTTAGGAAAAAACTGGTTTCGTGGATGCTTGGTCCTCGAACGTCCATAATATACCAAGGACTATCCACTATCTAGCTCTATTTGACTACCTCTTTGTGACTATTATTATTATTTATATTATTATTTTTTTATTATACATATTTCTTAATTATTTATTTTTATATAACTTTTTCTCGGTGACTATTTTAAATTATTAAAAAGTTGCAACTTTTATTGATATACGATATTCTGATTATATTATTTTTTTTTACTTTTTATATATATGTTTCTACTGCAAACATTTATGATATTTGGCCTTATTTTGCCTACGTTTATAATGCCTGCCCTGGAACAAGTTCTTACTTAGTTGGGCGGCATGGGACTATCATCAAATATAAGCCTGACATAACTTGCTGTGGGTTTATTAATTTCAAGTTAAATTGTAATCCCTGTTTTATTGTAGATATTAATTATGATTTGTGTTACGCTTGTTGCATATTATGTACATGACCTAAAATAAATAAATAAAATAAATATATATTATTATTGTTGGTTCCTAGTGGTTCCATGCAGGATGATTTGGATGGCTTGTCTGTGATATCTTAGTTTGGCTCCTCACGGTTTATCTCCCATCCGATAGGCTCCTCGAAGGGGAACTCAACCAGGAAGGTCCGCTGCGAACTCTGCCTGCGGCTGTATCCTACAGTCGTAAATAGTTGGGATCGGAGGTTCCGATCCGGGGGAACACCTCGAGCGGAACTGGGCGGTTGGCGTGCAGTGCGGCGTTAGCCAATCGACTGTGCACTCCGGCGAATAATCAAGGGTGTCTAGGAATGTACGTTTCCTAAGCAGCAGGGGTAGTTGTCGGCCTAATGTCGTTTCTGCTTGAAACGATAGCCATGATTCCGTGTGATATTGACGGGCATAGGACACCTCGGTCCGCGATAAATATGAACTGAATTACCGCTAACATCAGGTAGACGTCGCGCAAGCGACCCCGAATCTGTGACCAGATGGGAGGATAGTGAAAGTCGTTCAAATCAGATGTTAAATGCGTGAAGATGGGTTTATTTCCCAGTGCATCTCACGGGCATATTGAAGTTAGACGATGGTCTGTGTTGTCCCTAAGTCTTAGCGTTCTCCCTGATCCCTGAGAAAGAATGATCTAATATTGTTATAGCTTTCTGGGGTGGCGGGTTCGCTAATAGTAATTGACAACTCTCAAATGTTGTAACTATGAAAAAAAATGCTGATGCATATTGCAATATATTTGAGGCATATTTCAAGTTTTAAAAAAAAATATTTTTTATCATAAGTATGATTCAAAGATGTAGTATCATAAGTTTTTTATCAAGAAAAAGATTTTCACGATAATAAATATTTCTCCAAACATAAATACCCTCAGTTCAAAAAGTATGCAACCTTTAGTCGGCCAAAAATACTTCTTCACACAAAATAAATTTACTCCAATCTCCTACAAAATAGTCCCCTTGGTAATGTACCCACTACTTTCAGCGATTTAACCATAGTAGAACTGATATTTTTGTACAAAAAACGATGTGATTAGTATTTATATAAAAAATTGACCAAAAAATACAAAAGACCGGCCTCTTTCTTCCTACGAATTTCGCATCAGAATGACTGGCTTTTGAAGGGTTAAATGGATGTTAAATGGATATAAAAAGTAAGGATCAAAAAAGACCGGAAAAAGAAACGATTGTATCGAAATTTAAGTACACAAAATTTAAAAAAATATGTTACTAAACAGTAATTTTTGAGGCGGTCAAAGTACAATAAATCTTCATTTACGTCCAGGTAGCAGATATCATTATATTTTAATCAAACATTGTATCTAGTGCTATAAACAGTACATCATTCAAACACCGAATATATGTTTAATTATGAGCCAGCTTTAGGCTGACGCCAATACGGTTAGCCGAGAATAGCACAAAGTATGTCACATTCGGTTTGGTTCCGCGACCATCTCACTCCATAAGATAGTGTCTGGATTAAGATTCAATATATATAACGAAACTGCCTGTTTTTTAATGCATGTATAACAATCTAGTTACTTTTTTTAATAGTCGGGTAGCCAGCGGCATAAAAGTGCAAGCATTTTGGAAAACCTGATACTTTCAGATCAGACAGTATTTTGGCTACAGAATGCCGGGGTACAGTCAGCAGGTCGAATACCGGGACACCTGAAAGGCGTAATTTTTATAAGTATCCTCAAAGTGTTTTGGAAAGTCATCAGTGGATGCAATAAAGAACTCGAAACAAATAATCAGACTGCTTAATAATCGAATGCGCATTTCTGGTCGCTGGCTCTTGACTATAATGTTATAAATGGTAATTACAATAAAAAAAAGTACATCTGGGAGCTATTTCTCAAAGCAATAAGAACGCGCTTACATGATCCATATTGCATGACACTTGCGATCTCGCTCGCACAGCAGCCACTGCGGCCAGGAGAAAAGGATGGCAATAAATGCAAAGCGTTGCAAAGAATAGTATAATATTTTTGCGCCTCGTAATTTCATTTGATACCTATTGAGGGTGCGCAGGGCCGAACGGGACCGCGCAGCTTGGGCTTCATTGCCTGCTTTAAGGTCAGCCCGATACGCGGCTCAATTCCCATCCAGTAACCTCTTTGAACAGGGACTAACCTGGAAAGGCCTCTGTGAACTCTGCGGTTGTAAGTCCGGTCGTGAGCAGTTAGGACTTTAGGTTCGATCTGAAGGAACACCTAGGGCGGAACTGGGCGCTTAGCGCATCGTGCGGCGTTTAACAATCGACTGTGCACTCCGGCGAATAACCGTGGGGGTCCGTAAACGTACGTTTCCTACGCATCGGGGTGGTTGTTGACCCGATATCTGTTACCTTTGAAATGATATGTAAGCAATTCGATCTCTTGTGATATTGACAGGGGAAGGGCGCCACGGTCCGCGACAAATTCGAAATGAATTACCGCTAACATCAGGTAGAGCGCAAGCGCCTTCGAATCTGGAACCAGACTGTAGGATGGAGATATGCGTCCAAATCTGGTAATGAGTTTACTTCCCAAAATCTCGCGGTATGGCGTTGAACTCTTACGGGCTTGTTGGCGCAGTTAGACGGTGACTGTTTTTCCCTGTCTCAGCGTTACTCGATGGAAGAAAGAATGATCTAATGCTGCAATAACTTCTTGGGGTGGCAGGTTCGCCCATAGAAGTTTACAAATCTGAAATGAGTGTGTGTACCTGTACGATAATTAATAGTAATAATAACCAAGATAATTTCGCCCTTCGGAAGGATTGCAAGAAATAGGAATATAAGACTAAAAGAAGCATATTAGAATTTAAATGAGTCAGTTAGGTAAATAGGCATACATATAAATGAAGAATTTCGAAATTGTAGTAATATCTAAATATAAATATAAATTTGTCTACTACAGCTGAACGGGATTTCTAAAATTATATTAGAGTTGAGTGTCTAGATCGATTTTTAATAAGTCTTTTTATGTATGTCACGTGTTTAAGGTGGTTCGAAATGTTTTTGATTATTATTGGTGGTTTCAAAAGAGTTGACCATGTTACAAAAGAGTTGTGGAGACCACGTCACACCAATATAATATTTCGTTTCCCCCGCCGGATTCAAACTTGCCGCCGCAGTATTGTTGCCACTGCTCATAGATGCCGAGTCAGATTATTATATTTTTATCCTCGTAAACACTGAACGTTTGAGCGCTTTGACCGCTCAACAGTCGTCATTAAATATTTTTAAAATCGACTTGCAATCAATATTGACAAAGTTTGCAAATAGCATATCGCCAATTGTATATTTTATCTAACTAATAACCATTATTATAGCACTAAAGAAATAAAAAAAAATATGCATAATTATTATAATTTCAACTTTGAAAATAAACTTGAAATGTGTTGAAAAAAAATCTGGACAAAAACTTGAAATTTGTATTAATATATTATTTATTAAGGTTAATTCATACCTATTACTGAAAATACCATATGCATTACGTTATACAAGTTGATGCGAACTGGGCTGTTATTCTAATCTATACTACAAAGCCTGTTATTTATTTTTTATTTATTTATTTATAAGAAAGTTGGTAGGAATCCCTACTCTTGGCATAGTCAATTTGATTTTACAGGATTATGTGGTATACCTTATGTAGTGTAAGTCATTTTTGTACAGATTGACCATTTGTTTTAATTGTAAAATCATAACTATTAATTAAATTTATAATAAAAATAAAAAAAATAATGTTATTTTATCTCTTAAAATACCTAAGTAGGTATAAATGAAAAATACAGATAGTTAATATATTACACGAGGCAAAGTCTGTCGTACGTCTACCTAGTGTGTACTACTACTTACTAACCACTATCTAAATAAAGCAAAACTTGAAACGTCTATCTATCTAGAAACTTGAGAATGTTCATATACTTGCTCTCCTATATCGTGTACTCTCCCAATTAACATCATCCTATCTCCACGAGCTTTTTGAACCACTAAGTTCCCACGGTCTCGTACTTCGGTCAGCCTCTGACAGTTTATTAAAAATTCCGAGCCATAATAGTGATTTCTATTCCTATTCTATCTGTGTCCATGGTGCAAGACTCTGGAACGATCTCCCAACAAATATACGAAACTCGCCTTCTTTACCATCGTTTAAGACTCACCTTAAGGATTACTACCTTTCTAAGAAGTAACCAGTTCTTCCCTTTCTCTCCTGTTCCTCTCCCAATTTCCTCTCCTCGGGCATTATTAGTTCTAAATTCTTCCACTTGTCTGTATGTTATGTAATAATCTTTATTTTCACAATGCGCGCATGTACCACTGTGTTTAGGTTAGTTGTAAGACATTGCCATGTGGCAATAAGCTCGCCTTTTTGTATACGAATTAAGTGCAAATAAGGAGTTTATTATTATTATTATTATTATTAGAATGTGTATCAAAGCAAGCAAAAACCTGAGTATGGTCGCTACAGCCTATTCAATTTGTCTGCGACCAAGTGTCTAATCTACTCGCCCGAATAAATTGCTTGCTTCGTACAAATCTAGCAAGGGCGAGACAATGATCGCACTGAGAGCTATAAATTTAGTCTGTGTTTTGCCACGGTCTGTTGTTTTTTTGCATTTCGTCGAGACGCCCGGACGCTGCGCATCTGTTCAACGTCGTCCGAGTGATACTAGCGGAGGAGTGAGAAACGAAACAGGCGAATGGGGAGAGTCCCGAAATTCCCCCGGAGACCGAAATAAGAAAGTAATTTGTATAATCGATTTCGGAACATTTGGTTACTATCGAGAGTATACTGAAAAACAGTGTTAGGCAAAATGTAGTCAGACTAACGATTGAATACATTAATCGTGATTAATGACTAATGATTGATTAGTTTCAATCATAATCATGACTAAAACGTTGTGATTGAAATTCTCGACTGCGGTCAACTCGACCGACGAAAGAATACATACAGTTGGGCGGTGTGGACTACAACGGGCTGGTATAACGATATGTGATCGTTGTTTTAGCACTGGGATGAGCGTAGAAGACTTGACAACGAAAATTCCACAATCTAGCTCCGCCAATTAGCCCATGAGAGACCAACCCTTACAGCCCGGCACCGGGCAGTTAACCCAGGGGGTAGAACAAAAGCCATCGCTACCAGTTATGGCCAGATTTTTCCGGCCTTTTGACTGGTTACAGGTTCGAAGTTGCGCCTCGCTCTATAGGAAACAAATCCATTTCCAGACTCCCCCGACAATCAGTCAGAATGCACAGTCGATTGGCTGATACCGCACGATGCGCAAACTGTCCAGGAGCGCCCGAAGAGAGATTCCTAGGTGAACTGACCCGCAAGCCAGGGTCCTACTGCGTGGAGGCTCGCACTTCTGCGTCAAGGCTGCCGGATGGATGTTGACCCGTGAGTTTGTCCGGCCCTCAGTTCTGGGTCTTAGTGGCCTAACTGCAACAGGGCCCATTAGCTCCCAGCATTCAGACAGTGGAGAACTCATCAGTGGTCGGTTGGTCGACCGACCGAAGGTTCAACTTCCGATCGACAGACCGACCGACCGACCGACCGACCGAACGTCCGAAGTTTAACCGACTGTCCGACCGACCGACCGGCCGACCGACCAGCGAAACCGGTGAGAATCTAAGTACAGTCAACCAATAGATAAAAAAGAGATAATTGTCGGATGGCATCTAAAGACCAAGTTTCGTCATAATTGGCGATTGATGATTAAACTATTAACGACTAATTGATTTAGTCATGATTATTTCAATCGTGATTAACTTTAGTCATGACTAAATTAGTCATGATTGATAAGTCGCTTGAAAAGAATAATCGATTGACCTAAAACTGCGGAAAACAATAGAATTGTCAAAAGTAAAATAATAATTCAGTGAAACTTTCCGAAAAAAGGACATCGCCTTGCAAAAAGTCGGGTAGTTTCAATTTTTGGAAATGGCTATTATAAAAACATTAAATTCTTGACATTGAAGGGCTGCCGCCTTCTCCGCCTTGTTCAAAAATGTGGTCGATACACAATATCATAGATATACTTTCCCAAATGTTGCCTTGATGAAGCGACATTTAATGCGTCGCTGTTGTAGATATTAGCTATGTTAACCGTGTTAATTTACTTGCATTCGATTATCATTTTGTACATATAATTTCTCTTGATTTAACTGATTTTTAACGGCTATAATAACTGCGATTTTCAGGTTCGATTTTCAAATTCATTATTTTAGCTTTTAGCTTTTAGGTATCATTATTTTTTTCAAACTCCTAAATTACTCAATATTTTACGAATAACTAACAATAAAGTTAGAAGCACTATTCTTAGAATTCTAGAATACATGTGTTTTCCATTCTAGAATTAAAAATAGTGGAGTTATGAAGTGTTAAATTTGCAAATCATAACATTTTAAATTGAAAACCCGCTGAAGATATCGGAAAGTGACGTAAAGCAAGAATTGAAGGCAATGTCCTCAGTCCAAGGTCACATTTAGTTGTTTTCTTGGAGCAGTATCAAGGGATTTATGGTTTATTTAAAATTTAAAAAAGGCCGCCATTTTAAAACATAATTTCAGATATCTCTGATTAGCTTTTCCAACCTCGGCATTAGAATGAACACAGTTTGTACGTAATTTGGTCTTAATTGGTTGTATAGTTTCTGAGATGCAGTGCATACAAACCCACTAATAGGCACACAGGCACACACACAAACGCACACACACAAACCCACATACACACACGCGTGACCTCAGACGCAGTAACACACTCACGCACGCACGCCCTCAACATGCACGCACGCACGCACACACACACAGAGACGATTCCTTGAAATCACTGTTTTGGAAACATAGTTACCCTTTTCCTATTTATATACTTATATAACTTATTCTCTATTTACATACAATATGATGTTTTTTTTTGGAAAATAAAAATAATTAAAACATCGCTATTTTTGCATTTTTATTAATTAACTATAAACTGTGACTTCCGTTGCCCAGAAGTATGAAATAATATAAATGTCGTATAGTGTGTAAGTTGAATTGTCTTTCGAAACCTTATAGCAGTTAATAAGATCACTTCAAATTTTCGGAATATTTCCTCAAAAAATAACAATTCAATGTAATTACCTTATTATTTTAAAATATAGACAAAAATAATTCAAGTCAATAATGGCAGAGAGAACCTATAAAATGTAAGGCTTATAAGGGTGAGGCGTGTCGTCTTATCATTACTTTTCACTCTCTATATAATCATATTTATATTGGTATATCTAATATCCATATCAGTCAAGGCGAACTTCTGGTATATTTACGTAAGATTATCCAGTACAAAGTGCGCTTTATAGTGAGCACTTGAGCCCAGTTTTCTACATCAAACTAACCGAACTTCTGTAAGGTAAAATGTGCAAAATAATTGGACTATAAACAGAACCAAAGCGTAGGTACTAAAAATTATATTACAATAGATAAGAAAGCTAGGAGCGAACGTATTAATGAAAAGAATCTTCTTATATATAAAAATGAATCGCCGTGCCTTAGTCTCGCAAGATCTCAAAAATGACTCGACCGATTTAAATTTTTTTTGTTTTGTTTGCCTTGACCTTGATTTAGGGGTGGTTTACAAAATAAAATATTTAAGAAAAAATAAAACAAACAACTGAAAATCGAAATAATCCAAATTGGTCATTTTGGGAAATGGGCCACTTTCAATAGATGGCGTTCGCGGCGATCCTATTGTTTGACAGCTGCGACATCCATAACTGTTATTCATTCCGTGCGATTGTCGAAAAAGTCGAAAAAGTTAAACGAGTCGAAAAAGTAAAAAAAGTCATAAAAGTCGAAAAAGACGAAAAAGTCGAAAACGTCGAAAAAGTCGAAAAAGTCGAAAAAGTGGAAAAAGTCGAAAAAGTCGAAAAAGTCGGAAAATCGAAAAAGTCAAAAAAGACGAAAATGTCGAAAAAGTCGGAAAAGTCGAAAAAGCATTTATATTTCATCGTGTAAATTAAATACATTGAATTTATTATAATTACAAACGACTTTCATTTAATCACCAAACGAAACTCAACCCGTAGGTACATGATTCGGCCATATTATAGATTTCAATGAATTGGATTTGGAAGGTTGATTAGGATCAATAAACGCTTATGAAGAGTTTCAATCAAATCAATTTTAGGTGGTACGAAGTTCACAGGGTCATCTAGTGAAATATAAAAATGGAGAGCAAAGTCCTACATTTGGTGGAGACGGATATGATAAGCACACGACAAAAACATGCTCATTGCTGTATGCGCGTTAGATTTCGAATAATTTGACGGTCGCTTGTATCGTATCGATTGCTCGAATTGGTAGGATCGTATCGATTGGTCGTAAAAAATGTCCAAGATATATTATACAGCAGTCGACAGCATGGGTCTTCTAAGATGAGCCAAACCTAACAAAAGTCGTTTGAGTTCTAATAACTAAGAAGCGAAGGGTGCCTGTTTTTACGGAAAAACTGGATATATCACAACAATAAAGAATCATAGATTGGTCAAATATAATTAATATACCACTATCGGTTTTCTAAGCTTTTTATTTATTTACATAATCCAATTAATGCAAAAAGTCTTTAATCATACATTGATTTCAACGCGGATTTATAGATTTCTCGTTAAAGAGAAATGGTTTTATCGCGATATAGCGATCTAGTGTTATTATTTTCTTTGATCAAAATTATGGCTATGGATTTAACATTAGCATAATGTATAAAGATTCCTTAATTTACGTATGGTTTGTATGTCTCCGAACAGACCTTGGAAATGGTTGAATAGGCACTTACCTACCATAATTATACTGATTATAAAAGTAGTCAGATAATTATCTGGCTGAAAAGCCCTTGAATCGGAAATGCAGCTACCAATTGGTAAAATTATGGTAAAAATCGCAGCAAAGCCAGCATTTTGGCGAATAAATAAATTTATATTAAATCAATTCTTTTTACGACATGATTTGTTACACTTTATTGGTAGTGGTCTGTCCCCTAAAATCCCTAAGTGTTCTCTCCCCCCCCCCCAAAATTTTCAAAACTCGGCAGTCTTGTCGAAAACAAGTCCCAATATTATTGAGCTCTTTTAGACCGAGGACGGGATTAAATGTACCTATTTATTCTATTCTCATTAGATTGCTTCGCTTCGAGTATCGATTAGTACTTAAAATATGTTTTTAATTACTTTCCTCTCCCTAGAAGGGAGGTGTCGTCACGTCCGCTTTACCGGATGGCCCAAATAAAGTCGATGTAATTAATTGCCTAGTTGACAGCCCGCCACTCTCCCGTCTGAGCGTTTCCTCACATTACCCACCCTGTACTCGTCCTCCCACTTTCTCTTTCTCTTTCTTTGTTTTGACCTTCTTTCTTACTCGCAATTATCGCTAATCGCTTTTAATTATTGTGCCTTGTGCGAAAGCGAATAAAACGGTACCTTTCCTTTTTTATGAGGGAGATCAAATTACAAGTATTTAAAAGAACTTATTTTTATGAAATTTAGACCAAATTGCCAAATAATAATGTAATTTTATTGAAATTTTCATTTCATCGTTATTTGTAACAATGCAAAATACACGCAATCCAATACATTGTTTGAAAATTTCATTAAAAAACTACACCCAAACTACATCAAAAACTACAAATTACATATCTACCTCAAAAAAAACATTCCAGAAAGAGTAGAGAAAATAAATTAAATATCTTATATTTAAATAATAAACAACGGAAAGCCTCAAAGTACATTTTCAAAAATACGCTGGTTGAAAGCAATATGTCTACATTTGGCGCGGTCTAAAACAGAGCGTTTAAATATCAAGAGTTTAAATGCCAATATTTGCTTAGTTCAAATGTTTGTTTAGTTTAAATGCCAATGCCATTCAACATTTTAATGCCATCTGTACCGTATTCGGACCTAAACGTATAAATTAGGTATTTAAATAATTGACCAGTAAAAAAATGACCTAAGTGTTAGATTTTTTTATAATCTGTTGTTCCATTTACAAAGTCAACTCTTTATAGTTTAAAATCCATGATTACAAAATACACCGAAAAAAAATTCGATTGATTCTTACATTATTATTTTGTTATTACGGTTTTATACGGAATAACGATGTTTCAATCGTAATTTTGTTGAATTACATGGAATTTTTTAAAAACTCCATTGCTAGATTATATGTATCAACATTCCCGATACGCTTAATACGGAAATATCAGTATACTGTAGTTTCAACGTGATTCATGTGTCCGAATATAACCGTACGTATAATTCTACATGCTATCATGTTAGAAGCGATATCAAAATACCGCCACGTAATAAAATATTTTTTTTACGACACGGTAACTACCGTCACGCCAACACCATGACGCATCATGTCAATTCATACTTTTAGTCCATAGTCTAAGTTATACACGTATCCTTGTTGAAGCATGCGTATTTCCTTGTATTATTACAACATTATATTTTTCCCAGTGAAGTAAACAAAATAACATAATTGGATCGTACGATACGTTCGGACTAAGGTAGACTTAGATAAGTGCATTGACAATAATGAAAAATACAATATCAGATAGGTGAATTGCTAATGAAGACAAAAGCCATTAAAAATTGTCGTGCTAATAAAAAGAAATATATAATTCCTAAATCCAATCTAAAAAATATAGGGCCCGATTGCGTTTCTTTGTGAACTAAAACTAAAATTAGGCCAAGCGAACGAGACAGAGCAATACGATAGAGCGGAATATGTAACGAACGATCGTCGATAAATACTACCTGCCGAACTTATACTCGCCCGAATAAATTCGAGCATATTTCGTGCGGTGTAAGATTTGACCTAGGCAGTTTTAATGCGAATAAGTGACAACCGGTCATCTCACACTCCGCTCTAGCGTATTGCCATGTCTCGTTCAAAAGGGCTAATTTCCGATTTTAGTACACGAAGAAACGCAATCGAGCCCATACGTGTAAATATAATCCAAAGAAATAATATAGAAATTCATTAGGTCATCAGTAAGTCAAATAAATAAATATATCTGTACTGTGAATAAGTAATAAAAAAAAGTTGTAGGCTTCCACTGAGTTTCGGCCGGTATAATTTTCTAAAATTGTAATTAATTTTAACACGATATCTCGCAATTATACTCGACCATTAAACGAGGCCGCAAGCTACAATCAAAATTATTCTGTAATTAAATTACAGTCTGTGTTATTTTAATAATATTGTTAAAATATTATGTAGCTGTACCCCAAATAAATATGAGCTTTTTCAACTCTCATTGTGTAACATTAATAATTACTGAAGCCATTGATTTTCATCTATTGTCAATAATCATGAAATTATATTGAAGCTTCAACCGAAATATTTAAATTTCTGACATGAACTTCATTAAATATGTTTAAAAAATACCTATTTATATACTTTTAATAACATCATATATCTCGATTACATTTTTTTTTAAAAAAAGAAATAGGAGTAGGAAGAGATTTGAATTAATGGAACTCAGAAAATAACAAAAAAAAATATACACTGGGCTAGACTAGACAAGTCTACCATGGACAACGGCGCGGCGGTCGCAACATCGCCGAAAGGCCGGGTGCTACAAAATTCAGGCGTCTTTTCAGGAGTCTTTTTTATAATGTCAAATAACCGCGTCAGTCTTTGATTTCAAACTAAAAAATATTACTTTTTCGAGTAATAGGTAACTGTTGTACTAGTTAGTACTAAGTAACTGTTGAAACAGTAATTTGAATTCGAAATTAGTATTGCCAAAATGGCTGTTTTGATCGCTTAGACAGCTTTTTCAGGATCTTGAAACCGCTGACAATGCAAGCTATCGTTGATTCTCAAGAATGTAAAATAATAATTTTGGCTTCTACAGTACTGTACGGAGAAAAAAACATGTTTTCCTGCTCCAAATACTCGTTTATTTTCCGAGCTGTATAAGAACTGGCATTATCGTGATGGCATTATGCTAAATCTCAGATTATCCATACAGAGTTAGGCTATCAATTCTGGAAAATACACTGTGGTAACCATTCAACGTTCTTGTAAGGGAATCGTGGCAATAGTTCTGATTTTGATACAAATCAAGTTAACGTTTTCTTAGATGCCAAACTACCGATTGACACTTTCTTTCTGGCTTTTAAAACGATCTACATGTACAGCAATCAAAAACATACAGCAGCTTCGAAAAACTTTCGCATTTAATAATATTGAGTAACAAAACGGTTTTCTTTTACAGGTTTCTCTTTTTGGCAGATTAACAAAACCCGTCCCCATTTCAATAGCTCCACCATAGCACTAACGGATTGATCGTTCACGCGCTCCTGTGCGTGCTCTCGTATGGAGAGCGGATCGCGGGCCGTACGTGACCTCGACTCGACCTCCTGTCTGGAGTATATTTATAATCCACTAAAGTTTTCCATTACAATAAGCCTTTCAGAACTTTCTAGAGCCTCCCTTTAAGGGCATAGTCTTTACAAATGTTAATTGCTATAGGTGGTTACCAAACCTACCTAACAATAGAGTTCCTCATCCTCGCCTTATTTATTAACAATACATAGCCGTGATTGCTTATTTTGCCTATTTGATTGTAATTAATTCAACTTATTGACTAATCGTCTTTCACATTACTAGTAGTATTACCCGGCATTGCCCGAGTTATATCCGGGACCAAATACCTATGCATATCAATTGCTATGGCAATTGGTTGAACGGTATATAATTTGATGTGCTGCAGCGCCATCTGGTAGCGAGTTACAATAAAGTTAATAGCGCGAAAGTATTGTTCAAATGTCTATGAATACCAATTTTCATGGCGATCGGTTGAGCGGTATAGAAGTTGTTGTGCTGCAGCGCCACCTAGTAGCGAGTTAGAACAATGTGAATAGTTTTTTGTGTACTAAAATGTCTATGTATACCAATTTTCATGGTGATCGGTTGAGCGATATAGAATTTGATGTTCTGCAGCGCCATCTGTTGGGGAGTTACAATAAAGTTAATAGCGCGAAAATATTACGCGTTCTCAAATGTCAATGAATACTAATTTTCACGGCGATCGGTTGAGCGGTATAGAAGTTAATTTGCTGCAGTGCCATCTGGTGGCGAGTTACAATAAAGTTAATAGAGCGAGAAAGGTACACGGCTCAAATGTCTTTGTAAACCATTTTTATGGCGATCGGTTGAGCGGTATATAAGTTGGTGTGCTGCAGCGCCATCTAGTATTAAGTTACAACGAAGCGGATATCATAAAAATCTTCTACATGAAAAAATACATAAAATGTGCCAACATTCATGGTGATCGGTCAAATGGTTTCGGAGTCTCTTAAGCTCGGACAGATATATTAACATCCAATTGTATAAGTACATATAGATATATTGCTAATGATAATACATTCACATACTAATACTTATTCATTGTATCATCAGATCATTCACTAAATTACCGTATCAATCTCATTCTTTATTAAAACCTTTCATTAGCTTAATAACGCGAAATACTCAATAGTGTTAATATTTCACAGGTCTGGAAATAAATATTTATGTGATATCATCTCTATTCGGCAAAACAGATCGAGAGATCAGATATGTTTGCCTTTAGCAATATATTTGAATGCTTCAGAAATCCATTACAGGTGGCTTTTTTTAAGTCACTCTAGCATATTTAGTTAATGTTTTATTAGAAGGCGATGCTCGCACGTCGCCTTCTCAGTAAGGCATAAATTAAAAATCTAGGTGTGCTTTGAATTCGAGCTTAAAGATCCTAATTTGTAGCTATGCCTCACTCGTTTTATTGGTTTGACTTCCACAAAGCCGGCCTGCAGCCATAGCTTGGACGAAGGAAACAAAAGGTTCTTTTGTCGCCATTTTTGTGTTATTTTCTGATTGACACTCTGGAGCATCGAATCCGGGTCACTAATATAAACCTTAATATATCGAAAGCTAAGAATGCTAGCTTATTAAAGTCAATTTATTTTAAAAGGTATTTAATTATACTCCGAGCGATCAAGAAGGCTAAAACAAAATAAATGATTTTTGAAAATCGAACTACGAATTCACTGCATTTGTTTTCACCTTTGTTTCTGCCCTCTCAGTACAGCGCCGTCGACTGCAGCGGGGAACCTATCACCCTAGGCTGGTATAACGATATGCGATCGTTATTTCAGTCGTGGTATGAACCTAAAAGATCTAGAGACAAGACAATCTACTGTCTAGCTCCGCCAACAAGCCCGTACGAAGCCAACGCCCGAATACCTCCGTGCATGTGAGCCTCGTCCTTGTCTTATCTAAATTATGTGTATTAAAGTAACCGATTTAAACATTTATCATTAATTAATTTTATTATAGACATATATTATATCATAAAATGTATCTTAAACATATTATATTAATTTTTTGATTCAAAATATACTTGTCAATTTATTTTTGCCCTAACTTTACACAAAATTATACACCATAAAATATAATTTCCTTAGCTAGCGCCAACCGGATATTCGCCACCAGGAATCGCCACTGTGTATTGATAATTATTCAATAAGCTAGGATTCTTATTTTCCAATATATCTACTAATGTTTTTGTTGGTGACTCGATTTCATTGCTCATAATTGTACATTTTAAAAATAGTTTCATATATTTAATTATTCAGGGCTCATAAGAGTATATGCACGATTCCCAGAGTATATGCAACCTGGGCTCAAAGGAGTATATGCAACCTGAACCGATGCTAATAACAAAATTCGGCATTTCTCCGTCGAAGCGTTGCAGAGTAAACCGACACCAATTAACAGGAGCCGACTGTTGAGCCCAATTTCATTTCGGACAATCGTGAGTTGATAAGCAACGAACGGAGGGCAAATCTGGTACAGCACAGATTAATAATTACCACAGTTAGTTGTTCTGCTTTTTTGTGACGCCTGATACCGCCGCCACTCTCACTGTGTTACGTGCGCGTGATCCGTCTATGTTAAAGTTGTAGGTAACTATTAGTAATAAGTAGGTAGGTACTTGAGCAACATAACGCAGAGCGTCGTATCATCAATCTTTGTTGTGTATATGTACGTGAGTTTTTTCTTCTGTATGCGTAGACAGTCAGTCACACCTCTCGGTAGTAACTGCTGGAGACAAAATCGAGTAGGCTCCGTCTGCTTATCATTCCTTTCGCATCAGGGCTGCTGCGCACTCACGTGGTTTCCATATATGACGGATTTTTAAAGATGCCACATAATTGTATAGTAAATAGTTTCATGAATAATCCGGTTTACTATCCTACTTAAAATATGTGGAGGTAAGTCTTGTTTCAAATATTTTATTTTAAAAATTTCGACTATTTAGTGAAATTATGCTCTTTAGTAAATTTTTGTTCTTTCCTCAAATTATGCGATAGGAGAAATTAAGTAGAATTATTTAGATGACAGTCATGCCAATATCCGAAGACTTCTTGTAAGTAAAAGTAAAAGTAATTACAATGTCACTGAAGCAAATAAATTGAACATTAAAACAACAGCTTATTCGACAGAGCTCAAGTAACAAACGGCGCTATGCACATGTAACCGTCCTTCTAAGGCCTGTATCTAAATGCACAATTGTGCTGTAGAACATAATGTAATAGTAAATATATTAATATTCGGGAAAGAAATATAGAAGCAAGTAAATACATTAAAAATGATAAACAACACGACTTCCGTGACAGAAACTGAAATATTGTATTTATAATCGTTTTTAATACGGTTTTTTATGAAATATTTGTAGTTTATATATTAATCCATATACATACATGTATATTTCGGCAATGTACTCAATCAGAACTTTTATTTGTCACTAAACACGGTATATTTGTGTTAATTTATTGACAACTGGATATTTGCACATTTAGACAAGTACTTACTTGATATTTTAACAGTCAAGGTACACATAATGACACTCGGTATGACATAATGATTCTAACAATACCACACACTCCTAAACTGGTTCAAGTGTTTCGAAGTTATGGTATAATAAAAAAATGGTAAAACATACATAGATGGAAAATGAATACATTACACTCCTTTTTGTAGTGTACAAAGAAGGGAAATAAAAAAAATAAAAAGTAACACTCCACCTTTTTATATGAATAAATATCAAATATATTTTTTAAAGAGATAAATTAATTAGAGATAATATTTATTATTTAGGGACTAACAGTAAATTGATCATACTGTAAAATAGACCTATCTGGATCTGTAGGAGTTTCAAATTAGACGACAACTATCAATTTTAGTACAAATTCATGTCATCTATTACATGTACTAATTACAAATTCCTGTATGAAGTAGAAACGTGGACACTAACCCAGACTTTGTGTAGAAGCATTCGAAATGTGGATTATGTAGAAACTTTCGAAATGTGGATTCACAGGAGAATTCTGAAAATATCTTGGACGGATAGTCACAAATAAGACGGTGTTACAAAGAATGCACAAAGGATTGAAATTACTAAAGACCATAAAAAGAAGGAAATTACAATACATGGCCCACATAATGCGTGGTAACAGATACCACCTTCTCCAATTAATCCTGCAAGGAAAAATAAAAGGCCGCCGAAGACCTGGCCGAGGAAGAAACCACTGGATACAAAACCTCGTTGAATGGATCAACTAAAGGACCACCGAGTTGTTCCACGTCGCAACATCACGGGACCAAGTGGCCATAATGACCACCGACCTCCGATAGGAGATGGCACTTAAAGAAGAAGAAATAATCTATTATGTACGATGTACGTGTTGTACAACTTCTATACGATTAATTCAGTGTAATATACGCCCACTTTTTTAATATTATTATGACACGCGGCACCCTTTCAAAGGCAGCGTGTTTTAATGTTTGATTTGAGGAAAGGCAATAGTCGAGTGTGAATTCGTGGAAAGCAAGCAGCCAGTTCCTATTTTCTAATAACGACGTTTTCCTCGATCGATAGCCTTTGTTGGGCGCGGATGCGCGTTGAATTATTGATGGCCCGGCGCCCGAATAAATATGAACACACATCCAAGATATAAATCTAAACACAACAAATCCGCGATTCGTCGAGAAAAATAAGGGGGAAGGAATGAGAATTCGTTATGAAGGCATTCCTTATTTGTGTTTCTTGGTAGATCATTATCGTATGCGGTACGCCCCAGTCTGATAGGAAGGGGGATGTACTCGATTTTTGTTTCCATTCCGTTCTGCCGTACTGCTCTGTCTCGTTCACGTGAACTAATATCCGATGCTAGTAGAAAAGAAACGCAATCGAACCGAATATGAAATATCATGTATCATTAGTGAGATCTAGAGGATTTCTAAACGCATTATAATTGTCGTCATCATTAGCGCCACAGCTTATTGTTTCTTAACTTCGTCGAGAATCTTCTGCCATGCCACCCAGCTCCAGATTTACGATTTTTCCGAGTCGGGGCAAAAACTTGACGTTGGCGGCTTCTCCCGTCCAGCGTTTATAAATTAAAAAAAACTAAAAAGGGCACTCTTCATTATCTCTTCGCTTATTTGTGACATGCTTTAAAAGGTTAACCGTTTATAGGATACTGGTTGATATATCAACCGAGATAACAAAACGTTGATTAATACATTATCGACAAGTTATGTCTAAGAGCATCGTCTGAATGGATTGTGATCGCTTTTCGCATCAAACGTGCGATCTGTAGTGAAAAGTGGGAGAAGCGTTCGAAATATCAACCAGTGTAAGATAAGATAAAGACATGTCGGCATCACGTGTTAGATGTTTTCTTCCAAAGTTAAAGTTTTAGTGATAGACTACCCACAGAAATTGATAAGTTTATGAAGAAGTGTTGACCGAATACTGTTAAAGTATTGAAAGACCGAATACGGTTTATGTCTAAAAATTTTGCCTTAGATTATAACATAGTCGTTTAACGGTAACATTACCTAAATTCGCAATGTTTCCCTTTTATTATATGTCCAAATAAACATATTTTCGCAATATTTGCATTTTTTTGTTTTTTTTTTATATATTTTATTTGGTATATAATTGGTTATATTGAATACATACAACCAGTGTCGATAACGCAAAAGGATTGGAAGCTCTTTCAGTCTACCTTAGACAACGACGGCTCCAACGTCGGTGATGCAAACTTCGAGCGGTAAATTCGTTTCTATCCTATTAATAATTTGCGACTGTTTGCAGTGAAATCTTTGGTTACGTTGTCATGCAGAAGCAGTGGCTATGACCGATCGACCAGGCTCGCTTCTTCATCATTGTTTGAATTTCTTAAAAGTACACATTTATGGTAAGTGTAGAGCCATACTGCAAGAAGCTGTAATAGAAAACACCGGCACAGATACTCATATTTGAAAGCAATGCAAATATTCAACTTTAACATGGTTGCACAAACGAAATAATTTGAGGAAAAACAAACGACAGAAACACAAATAAACAGCCGATTCCTAAATAAGAATAACATGGCCTAGAATTAAAATTTATCGGAATTTGAAATTCCTACTCAAACCCAAGTTATCCAAGTTCAAAATGGTCAGCGTGAAAAAACAGCAATTACATAGGTAAGGACACATTATCAAAGATAGACAAACTATTATTGGTATGAAACGATTGTCTTTATCTTGTATGTTTTTATTTCCAATTTCATCGCGACGTATTCCATAAACGCCCCTTCTAACTGCTTCATGCTACCCAAAAGGCAAGGACGTGACTTACGAGGTACCTACTCTTTCCGCAGTTAAGAAAAGTATAGATACGACCGGTCAGAATTATTTTTATTTAATTTTTATTTTTATTAAAAACATACAGCATAAAAAATAACATATACGCATAATATATAACGGAAGTAAATCCCATGATGTTTTAAATTATTTGCGATATTAGATTACAAAATATGCTAAACAATACAATACAAAGAAAACCAAAAATAATTTCAAACTTACTGTTAAAATCGCTATGTGCGAGTGTACTATGGGTGTTGTTGTGTGTTGTGTGATGGAGAGCGTGTATGTGTCTGTGTGTGAGGGTGTGTGTCGCGTGTTGTGTGTGTGTGGGTGTGTGTTTATCTGTAGTGCGTATGTGCTTGTGAGTGCTTATATGTGCATATGAAAATGTGGGATGCTAATTCAAACCAATCTGATAGTCACCTTTTCACGTACCTACCTACTTAACAAATGATCGACTATTTTGGTAGTTAAATATGTTAATATCGTTAAAGCCTACATAATGTCAAATATATCGATCAAATTAGGAACGTGGATCCTTATTTTGACCCCATTTGCTATTTAATGGAATGTTTCGTCTTACAAAGGAGGGCGAGTGATTATTGTGATCATTCTCGAAAGACAAAAATGTTTGACTGAAGGGCGGCTTAGATTTTATAAGATCTAATGTGGAATTTGATAGAAATTACAATATAGTAATAATTTTATAAATAAGTTCTTTATTGTTGCAATAATACACTCCAATATGAAACAGTTAGGAACTTTAGCGATCACATTTTCCCAATCTTAAAAAACACTTATAAAATACAGTTAAAAATATTTGGTGTAAAAATAATAATAATATATATTGATCAATCAATACCTATATAATACTAGCTATTTATTGCTGCCACGCTTCGCATGGAGTTTCGAATCGAGTTGTTATTTTAAAAAGATTGACGTTTATTTGCTTTTTTAGATACTACCTATAGGTATATAGTTCAATCATTTAAAAAAAATATTTTCATCTCACACTTTTTTTATATCATAGAAAACTTAGTTATATATAAAAAAAACTGCAAATATCATTATTTTTCATTCGTAATGAGTAGCTTATTATAAATTTTCATTTTTGTGGCTTTAGAGGTTTCGATTTTTTATACCACAGAACTACACCAGTTTATTTCATCCCGTGGGGGTGGAATTTTAAGAAACCCCAACGTTGTGCTTCCGTCCACTATTAATCAAAGCCATGAGCGAAGTTTCGAAATTCCAGATCTAACAGTTTGGATATCTCCATACAACATTTCATCCCTTATTTCACCACCAAGGGTTGATGTACAAAAAAAACTTTAAATATCAATTCTATTCATTTGTAATGAGTAGCTTAAATATAAATGTTGATGTCAGTAGCTTCAGTAGTTTCGATTTTCTATATTACAGAATTTCACCCCTTTCTTTCATCCCGTGGGGATCACAGGCGGTCACCCATCCAAGTACTGACCACGCCCGATGGTGTTTAACTTCGGTGATATGACGGGAACCAATGTTTCGACGAGGCTACGGACGTTACGAAAACAATCCAATTATATTCGAAAACAATCAGTTTTGAGAAATGTAAAGGCGTTGAAATTAAATTTATTTTGATATAGATTTCTAACTCCGGAAAAAGCGGAAGTAAATATATTTAACTAACGTAGACTTTTCCAGTTTCTAACAGCGTATAGATATCATTGGGTCGCACCATCTCATCTTTGTTTTCTTCCAGGAGCACTATTGCATCTCAGATGCACAAAGCTCATCTTTGCTTTATTTTCTTTTGTCATTGTCTCTTAACACTTACAAAATCCAAAGCGTAAAGCGGTTTTACGGTCTGTAACGCGAGCTCCGGTTTCAACACGCACCGACGACATTCGAGGCGGCTTTTGCTTTATTTTCCAATGTGGCAAGCGGGTGAAATACGGCGGAATTATTTCAGATTATTTAACGACGGCTTTCAACATAATATTCGGATATCTGTAGATCCGCTGAAAGTATATTTGAGGAGTCGGCGAACAAAACGATCTATTATAAAACGGTTTTGGACCCATATGTTTTTTTTAAACCGGTACTCTTTGGGTCTTTCTATCATCATCATCATCATCATTAAAATTTCTTTAAAAATGATCTAAATAACCGAACTAAATCATAGCCCGTAAAAATGTTTTCTTTCAAAACGGTGTAAACACATTTTTTTGGCACCTGTACTTGTTTTTCTTTTGGTATCCCTAATTTACATATGGCAAAATTCACATTTGAGCATAGCTTCGGTAAAGTGAGTTACTGTGCAAATTAGTTTGGTGTAAATGGTGAAAAAAATGTCATCTGGTACGGTTGCGGCATTCAATGCCGGTTCTAAGAAGACATATTCATATATTTCTAAAATAATATTCATTATTTTCAGATTTTTTTACATATTCATTAATTGAGGATTTAATACATTAAGATTAACGATTTAGAAATAAAAAAAAATAAAAAATAGACTAAATGTTTTAATTTCTGGTCTTAATAACACCATTGTCAATCAAAACTGTATAATTTATGAACACACTTTCGATCAAAATGATCTAATCATTTCGTTTTAAATGAAATGAAAAATACCTTTATTGTACTAACAAAAAAAAAAAAAAATTACATGGGTAAAGAAAACTTAAATTCTATTTTGACTTAGTACAACGGCTAGTAGTTAAATCAAAACTGTCTAAACGAAAATTTGTTTTTTTTTATTATTTCCCATTCTTGCAAAGAAAAATTACTTGCGAATGCTAGATCTTATATAACTCAGCCAAGGTATCAACTGAAAAAACAAAATATACAAATAAACAAATGGAAGTATGCTATTTAGTTTTTTGCCTCTCCTGTAAAATTGAATTTTTAGATCATTTAGTTCGCCGACTCCTCATTATTACTCGAGCATTACGGCGTTCGAGACTGCTCCCAGTACAGAGCTGGATGTTGCACGGAATGCACTACACATTTGATGGTAAAGATATTTATTATAAAGCATATTAGATTGCTCAGTTCCGTACTATTCATATGGCAGCTAGGGTTTTACTACTAAACGCTACTATATTCTGTTACGTTCAATAATATGGCGGCGTTAGTGGTAAAACGGCGTAGGTGCACTTTAGATGGCACTCTTAATACGCCTATACGGTATCCTTATCTCTAAATAAAATAATAACGTATTAAGAAACTAAATTTTAAAACATAGATAGCTTTTAGTATTTTAATATTTTTTACATAAAGATGTCAATTTTAAATTTGATATACATATTTCATTACCTACGTAATAATTACGAACAGTAACTACGAACTAATTATATACAAATGCGATAGATGGCACTAATAGTTCAATGTTATTATTGTTTTCATTGGTTAAATTATTTGGTTTTTATAATCAATCAGTCCTTTCTAAAAAAAACATCATCAATTTTATTTTAGATGTCCAAAAAAATTGCTTTTAGTTTTGCCTTTAATCCTATCAGTGCCACCTGCATTTTGCCAACGCAGAAAAGTTAATAAAACGTACTATGGAATTAAGCAATTAAAATCATATATGATCAACGGTACCCATCGATCAGACACGGGCATTTCATCGGTTGGTGTTCCCTAGGGCTCCGCTCTAGGGAACGTCTGATTCCCATATTATAATAAATATAATTACGAATAAATATTTTTATAACAAATATATGTAATGACTATATTTAAAAATAACTATATTTATAAATAGCTATATTTAGAAATAACTATATTTACATTAAATATTTATAACAATTGATATCAAGCACCCCACCCTTTTTTAAATATTTTTTTTGTCAATCACATTATTCTCATTTTAAACTTATTCAAAATTATTTAACTATATTAAGTTAGGATACTTATCTTAAAATTTCAATATTATTTTTTACTTTTTAGTTCATATTGTTATTAAGGGTGATTTTTATTTTCTTTAACATAATATATTTATTTCTCTGCTTAGTCTTTTTAGTTTTTTAAACTTTATTTTATATATAAGGAAGGACCATATTTAGTGTCATTATCGGTTATATGTTTAATCTGAATAATCTGTTTTTTTTTCATTTTATCCTGATGCTTTTATCCTCATTTTTTCATTTTATCTATCCTGGTCAGGACATTAGGTTAATATTACGAAATTATTGTCATCGTTCGTCCAAATGTCAAAATGTCAAGTTAATCGGACGTCGGTAAGTAATTGAAAATTAACTTGAAATATTCCTTTACATTTATAGATACATACATACAATTAAAGCTAATAAAAGCGTTTAAAAAAATACTTCTATCTCCTACAAAGTAGTTCCCTTTACAATGCACGCTCTGCTTCCAGTTTACTATTTCGCAAAACGCATCTGGAACGCATTATCTGGAATGGTGTTCAACTGAGCCGTCGCGCGTCGCTTTACGTATAAAGTCTTCTCTTCATTTCGAATCTGCTCCTTTCAATGGTATTTTTATGTTGGGGAATTAGCCAAACAATAGCCAAGAAAATTATTGGCAGTAAGACTTTTTTTATATTTTAATTTAAGGTAATTTAGGTTGAGGTGAAAATTTTACTTGGTAATTTAAGGTACCCATATTTTTCTATATAGGGCAGGATAATTACTTTAATTTTGTTTCTTTAATATTATTGATTGATTTTATTTTATTTCGAAGACTATTTCTATATGACTGGATACTTTTAAATAATTTTTTTTGTATACCTTTCTTTTGGGAATTGTAATTAGATTTAAATGGTTTCGTGTAATTTTTCAATTTCATTTTCGAAGTAGCCAAATATTTTTGGGAATATAGATGAAATATGAAGGAGGCGAATGGGGAGGAGGGCGAATGTTATGAAAACATATTTTAAGTAATATTCTCATCTAATAATGAGATTTGTACATCTTGATTCCGTTTCTAGATAGTGGTAGCTTTAACCTTGCAGTGTTTGTCAATTTGTTTAGGTCAAATCTTACAAGCTGAATTAAAATTACTTCTTCTTATCCTATGAAGTTGACATTTTACATGTTGGTTCAGTTCCGATGACAATGCATTTTTATGGTAAGCATGACCTGATTACCTTAGCTACGGCAACTGCTCTTGAAACCGCCAATCAGCTACCCAATACCGGGCGAATACCCGGACAAAGAACGCCATGGACCGCGATAGATTAGGTAGACACCGAATTACCGCTACCTAAGTGAAAGGATCGCGTAGGTAACCTAGAACCCGTAGCCAGTCGGAAGGCCGGAGAAATGGCCAAAACTGGTAGCGAGGGCGCTTGGTCTCTCCGCTGGGTTAGCCACCCGGTGCCGGGCTTTAAGGGTTGGTCTCTCGTGGGCTAGTTGGCGGAGCTAGATAGTGGATTGACATTGTCTAAGTCTTCTACGCTTATCCCACGGCTGGAAGAACGATCACATATCATTAAACCTGTGGTGACGGGTTCGACCGTTGAAGTCGACACCGCCTAACTATACCCTATTATTCTTAATTGCAATTATTTAATTTGCGACTGAAACTAATTTCGTTTAGTAATGGTTTTATTTAATTCAATTAAATTTTGTTAAAATTTAACTGGGAACACTGATAAACACCTACTATGCATTGTGTCAGTCAATACTATGTTATGGTATTATAGGATGGGGCGGTTGTACAATGTCCACTCTACACTCTCTAGATGTGGCGCAATAATGTATTTTAAAAATAATCGCAAGTAAACCGTATCGATTTCCGTCAGACACTCTTTACATCCAGTCCGAGGTTTTGGATGTAAGACAGCTTTATATTCGCATGGCCCTAATATATACTAAAAAAAATGTTCCCTTATAATCAACAACGAGTTGAAAAGACGAGAGCAACAAAAACTGGTGATATGATGGTGCCAAGAACTTACACAGCATTTGGCCAGTGCCATTTTACGTTCATTGGCCCTAGAATGTACAACAATCTTCCCGAACAATTAAAAGTAGTGAGAACACATCCACTTTTAAAAAATCACTAACCGATTGGTTGTTGGAGGTGGGTAGGGACGGTTTAAGGAATATGCTGACTGTTGGTATTTAGTACTTAGTATTTAGTTTTTACCATGATAATTTTAAATGACTATTATAGGTATGTAAGCGTTATATCTATATGTAATTGATTTATGTATATATGTATATTATTTTAGTTTAAATTTTATTTATTTTGGTTTTATTACTATTTTTGTATACATATATGTATGTGTATGTGTGCATATATGGGTATATATTTTATCTATAGATGTATATGAGTATCTATATTTGTATATGCGTAAATATGTGTAGTTTCATATTTGTCGATTTAAACATACGTACTAACTATAGTTTAAGTTGACAGTGCACACTTAAAATCGTCATTAAAAGTCTGCCTTAGAACAGGCCTAGGCCTAGTTAGGCCACTGTGTCAAACATTAAAAATAATGTCGCATCAATTTCTTGCTAACATCTTACTTATAAATATGACATTAATTGATTACTAGATGTGTTACTAAATAAATTAATAAATAAATAAATAATCGAATTACTGTAATATGCTATTTTAGGAAACAATTAGTCGGCCGGTAAAACATTGTATAAGATTACTTGTAATAATAATGATTGAACTTTATGTTTCCCGAAAAACAAATAAATAAAAATAAATAGAGACCTACCAGATGCCAAATGGTAAAGTTGCAGGTCTTCCGTAGCAAAACGATGGAGTAAGCATGTATTTTATACAATTAAACGTGCATGGCAAAAACACCACTTTTTGTAGTCTCCTTTGTTACTTCAAGAGCGGGCGCACCGTAACTGTTGGAGATTACGGCCAACACCTCGGATCACGTGACGTGGTTCAGAGGCAAAGGGAGGGAATAGGAGGGAGTAATTAAACCAACTTTTAGACCATCGCGATACGTGCATTCATTAAAATGAAACAAGTTCGCAGGAAGGAGAGTCACGCCCGACACGACATGATCGCGATGGGACGAGTTACCCCCCCCCCCCCCCCCGTCCCTCCCCCGACCCCCTCTACAGAAGGGTGTCGGGCTTATAAGCAGGGTCTTGGGGAAAAATATGGTGATCAAGTTTGGAGCACCGATGACAGTATATACGGAGAAAATTCACTTTACCATTGATAATGGCGAAGCGGAAATTGCTGTGTTGCACTTTCCGTTTTTTCGTTGCACGCAAAAATCTGTATATTGCGCCTTGTTGTTGTTGTTTGCGCCTTGCAAGGAACACACATTTCGTCAATTTTTCTATTAGACGTAATGCCCGTTACGATTAATGTTATGACAGTAACACCATTGAAATGGATCTCAACTCATTGTAAAGTTGAAACTCAAGTAATAATTATGCCACTGTTTGCATGCAGGTGCCGCATGAGACTTTAGAAATATAACTACTTCAGATGAACTCGTCATCCCAGGAAGGTATAACGATATTAGATCATTATTTAAACGGTGGGGTGAATGTGAGACTTAGGGACGGTAACAAGCCCGTGAGAGTACAACGCCCTATCGCTAGGCACTGGAAAGTAAGCCAAGTGGGCCGACCTTACGCCCTTACTTGGACGGATTTCTCCGTCCTCCAGTCTGGACACAGATTCGAAGTCGCTTGCGCGGCCTCTACCTGATGCTAGCGGTAATTCAGTTCGAATTCATCGCAGCGGATCGTTTCAAATGTAGCTGACATTAGGTCAACAAACACTCCCACTGCTAGGGACACGTACTCTTTAACCCCCCCCCCCCCCCCCCTCTCTTCGGATATTCTTCACTTCCCACCTGTTCGCAACACAGCCTTAACAGGATTCACTGGATCCTTTCCAGGTTAGTTCCTCTTCTAGGAGGCTACTCCTAGAAGAGGAACTATCAAAAAAAATAAACATTATCGAAAATTATGCAAGTCGTTTTTCTTGACTCAACCTCCATTTTGCCTGTTGGCGTTTAGGATAGTAATTTAAAACTAGATATATGATATTATGTATATATTTGCAGCGGCCCGTTCAACTGTGTAGTGCAATGAATAGTACCCGTTACATAATATTACTCAGAACTACGGGTATAGATTTTCCGGAAACTACAACGTCGAAGCACGGCGGCAGTTTAATTGACCTGGTTTAACATTTATAGAACACATTGATTATATGTAAGCTTTTGTCTGATTTAGTTATAATATGTAAGATTTAGCCATGTTTACCATATAGGCTGTCAGGTCTGTCAGGCTGTCAGGCTGTCAGGACTTTTCAAGTATTGTGACATATTACCAGCTAATGTATTATTTATTTATAGATTGGCAGTTCAATATTTCGAGACTGACGAGTTCCGAATTGATGTCCAACATAAACACAGCACTAGACAGATACTAAATGAACGGCTACTCGTCCCTTTTTTTCGCAACCTTTATGGCAAAAGAAGATTAAATTGGCTAATCTCTCATTTATTCAACAAAATTCCTCTAAAATTAAAAATGTACAAAAAAAACAAAAAAAAAGAATTAAAAATAGTTAGCTTTAAAATAAGTGAAAGTGAAACACACGTGTAAATGATACGAATAAGATTCATATTTTATTTTATTAGCATTAAGTACGTTCATCTTTTTATCTAAATATTATTAGGGGGTGGCTTTCTGTACCGACTAATCCTTACTAATGTAGCAGATAATGCAGCAGATATATTATATTATGGTCAAAATGGCCACTTAAGTTGTACTGAAAGTCACCCTATCATAATATCCAGCAGATAAGCCTTAGGCTTGGCTGGATTTTATACAAAGCTGTATTAAAAAAAATGGTTATTAAATAAAAAATTAATTTAAAAAAAGGTACTTTATCATTTGAATAATTTAGCTATTTTCTCTATTGAGACACGCAGAAGGAGCCTCCCCGAAGATTGTGCACATTTTCGACTGTCTGGTTTGCGACCATAAACAATCAGACGTCCCTGGAAACGGTGAGCCTAAACTCACCGGCCAATCCTTCTACCACCGGGCCAAAGGACACTGTGCTACAAGGCGTGTACACAAGCTCGTCCGCTGGTGTTACAAGGCGAATCCAACATACGACTGCAGAACTCTGCAGGATGAATATGTCAATCCCCATCACACACCAGGACCTATGTACAAGAGACGAACAACAAGAGTACCCAGCGCGCATATTTTTAAAGAAACGAATCCTAACCTGGCATGGACACGTTAAATAAATAAATAAATAAATAAATTTTCTCTTTCTTCGAAATGACACTGAAGTACGCACGTATCAATTACGAATTACGTTCACGATTAACTTGTATAGTTAAAACCATTGTTTGTATTTTTGAATTGCTAACTTTATTTCGCTATGGTAGCCTAATAAAGACAACCTAAAACATGCCTATTTCAACACGCTCTGACTATATAGTTTGAATTTACAGGCTGTTCTGGATATAAAATAATTTCTTTACAACGGGGGGGGGTTCTTTTGTTTAACAAGAAATTTAAAAATATATATATTTATTCGAATTAGGTAGAAGATAATTTTACAAGAAAAGATAAGTTGACAAACCAATTAATACAACTCTCTTCGAGGTCTCGGAAACTAGTTTTCGTCTTTAGAGAATTACGCAACGTCCATTCTAAGAACTCCCTAAATATGGTTTATATGGCCCTGTGTCAGGGTTTATGGGTACACGGAATAATAGCTTGGGGAGCATGTGCAAAATCTGTCTTGGATCCTCTAGTGAAAGCCCAAAAGCTTTTGTTGAGGGTAATCAATAGAAGGCCCCCACGATATGACTCCAACATTCTATTCAAAGAAAGTAATGTGTTAGATATACGCCAGCTGTTTGTGAAACAGTCGCTCATGTTCTTCCATCGAACCTCAGATAAACGACTACGAAGCCAGCAACACCGAACTACAAGAACATCTGCAGGTCTGAATTATGCCGTTCCCCGAGTTAATTCTTCATTTGCCCAAAGACAATTCAACTATATAGCACCTAAAATATTCAACCGTCTTGATGACAAAATAAAGGAAATAGAAAATACCATTTTATTCAAAAAAAATATTAAAAAATGGCTTCTAGACGACATAGGTCGTTCAAGGACAGAGAAAGAACTTCTGCAAGTCATATCTTAAAAATATATATGTATGTGTATTATACTATATAATATGATATAAGATATTAAACAAAATGTACTATATTGTAATATAATGCAAAAGAATAATAATATAATATATTTAGATCGTTATATTTATATATTTGTGTATGTATGTATATGTATGTGTGTATGTGTATATGTATCTATATGAGTACCGACGTCAGTTAGGCTTCTCCAGCTAAGTCAAAAAATAAGTCGTATGCCCAGATACAGGCTATATTTGGCCTAGTTGGGTAAGCGCTGAGCATGGTCATGAGAATGTGGGCCGTTGTTTCTTCGCACCATTACTTGGTATGACCTTTTTATGTGTTTTTATAATTATGTTTGATACAAATAAAATAAAATAAAATAAATAAATCATAGACCCTTTTTTTTGTTTTAGGCCATTTTTACAGAGAAATAACTGAAATCCTAAAAGTAAAAAGAAAATGCTTTTTTCTGTAGCCAAAGCTCAAATTATTATTTTTTTTTAAATCCAGTTTTCATTTAGAATAATTTAGTTTAATTAAAAATCTACTAATAGAAGAAGATGAACATACATTTTGTGTAAAGTTGAAAGCACAAAATCACTCCTTGACGAAGTGGAATTTACGTCCTGGACAACCCATATAAGGAATAGAGTATATGCTAATATCATCCATTATATAGGGTATTAGAATGCTCAATACCGCACTACGTTTTAGCAGCTAGGATTCTACTACGAAACGCAAAGTGTAGATGGCACTAATAGTTCTAAACATTGATTAATTTTCTTTTAGTTCAATATGGCGGGCGTTCGTCGTATGGTACTATGGCGGCGCACCATAGATGGCGCCTTAACACGCCTATACGTTATTCTATTTCGAAATAAAATATTAATATAATAACAAACAAATATATATTATTACTATTACTTTATTAATTACTATTTTATTATATTATACTCATATTATTTTAATAATATATACATAAGGATGTCCATTTTTAACTTGGTATGCAGGTTTCAATGAGTAATGAATGAGCACTATAGAGCACTATAGAATGAGACTAATAGATGACATTCTATCTCTCAGTAGTTTTCTGTGATGTAATTAGCCTATAAAATAATGCGAAAGATGGCTCTAGTAATTGAGTGTTAATTTTGTTATCGTTGGTTAAATTATTGCGTTTTTATAATCAATAAGTCTTTATAAAGGAACCATTAGTTATCATTGTTATTATAGATGGCAAAACAAATTCCTATTAGACAATTATCATCGCCACCTGCATGTCACTGGCGTAGAAGGATTGCCAAAACGTGCTTTGGGATAGAACAATCTAATATCATAAACAATACTTATATGCATAGTTAGAATGACCAATCAATGACCAACCCCAAACCAAGACAAGTAAATACGAGTATAATAAAATGAATAATAAACACGACTGCCGTTATTGAAAATGAACTATTGTGTTTTTATAAAATATTTGTTAAAATATTTGGGTTTTTTTATAAAATATTTGTGGTTTTACAATTTATCCATATAGATACATGTATATTTCTGGAATGTCAATCACACCTATCATTTGGCATTAAAATTTGATATTTAATTTATTTTTTGACATTTGGACATTCACACAAATACGTAGGTTACTTGATATTTGGACAGTTAAGGTACCTATCAGACACTCGGGATGACTTAGCGATTCTTACATTACAACATAATTCTAAATCGGTTCAAGCATTTAGAAGTTATGGTAGATTAAAGCAACAGAAAACATACATAGATGAATCCTGAACACATTACACTCCTTTTTTGTTGATTAGTCGTGTAAAAAGTATAAAATGTAACCATGTTTGCCTAATATTATTATTTAGGTTCCTCTAATATATTATGCCCCTAATAGCCGTTCTATTTTGACCTTCTATTTCGTCATCAAGTAAACATTATCGTGACCTCATCGCGTTCGAGCTTCGGCTGCTCCTGAGGGACCGGAAATTCCGCCTAATATATCGCTTCCGTGGCATTAAAGGTACTCAGAGCAGAAAAAAACATCGCGTAGATTAATATTGCCTCTTATATGTGATATGGCTAGCATGTGATATAGAAATAGGATAGGAGTTTATTGGAAAAGTTTTCGGAGATAAGATAATTTGGTGCTCAAAATGTACCTGTGGCGACACAGTAATGAAACGCTACACGCTTTCAGAACATCTTCTACAGGGGATTATTTAACTTTTATCTGAAACGTTTTATCAACAAGTAAATATATTAAAAAGAATAAAACTTACTTACTACCTAACCCAATTATTTTGACACGTCCAAGAGCGGTCTTTAGCCGTCAATTGGACACGACGAAAATGTAATGTAATGTACTGTAAAATACACAAGAGAACTGCATTGTATTTATAATTATTTTATTTCGTCTTTTTTTCTGAAATATTTATGGTTTATGTATTTATCCATATAGATATATGTTTATTTCCGGAATGTAATCAATGAGACCTTACATTTGATACTAAACACGATGTATTTAATTAAATGTATTCACATTTGGATATTTAGACAGCTACTGACTTGATATTTGGGCAGTTCAGGTAGCCTATGACACTCAGAATGACATGACGACTCTAATAATACTACAGACTTCTACATCGGTTCAAGCGTTTAGAAGTTATGTTGGAATAAAGAAACAGAAAACATACAAAGATGTACCCTGAACGTATTACACTCCTGTTTTGTTGGCAGTCGTGTCGTAAAAATAGGATATAATATAGTAAATTTTATAGTTTTAGCCTAATATTTAATAATCATATATAAATACCATAGTCGTATATTAAGTTGTAAATGTCATTTTTTAAAACCATATCGAAAATGTCGACCTACCACTTGACCGCTGTTGTGTGGAGAAGCATATGGGGTAGCAGAACGTATCAATATGAATGTACAAACAACTTATTGATTAAATGAGAAAAATAAATAAATAGATATGGAAAGATATCCAAAATTATATATTTCATACATATATATATATATATATATATATATATATATATATATATATATATATATATATATATATATATATATATATATATATATATATATATATATATATATATATATATATATATATATATATATATATATATATATATATATATATATATATATATATATATATATATATATATATATATATATATATATATATATATATATATATATATATATATATATATTTGATTGTAAATGTGTAAATTATTATTTTTTCAAATTGAAATTATGTTTATTATTAAATAAATGAAATGATAAAATAATGAAAGGGCACTTATCTGGTCTGTGGCGACCAGGAGCGACTCCACGCCTTTTTCGTTTTCTCTTCTTTCAGTATTTGCGGTTTCCTACTGTGGTATTCGAACCTTTCTACTTGGCATAAATGCGTGGAAAGTAGCATGATCCGGGAAGCCATTGAAATAAGAAGAACTCCGAACTTCAATAGAGATGACGGCTACAAACTCTCTTCTACGTGGAACCCTCTTCTTAAAATGTTCCCGCCGCCGAACGCCGAACGCAAAGACGTAAAACAGGATACAGTGAGTGTTGTGTGCAAGACGGATTTTAAAAATTCCCGCGCTCCGAGCCCGGCCCCCCACCACCGTTATAACCTACGCAGTGGCGGCAGCGGTTTGCGGCCTACCCGCAAAACAACGGACTGACAGCTCTTCAGTCTACCCTAGACAACGGCGGCTGCAACGTCACCGAAACGTCGGGTCCTACAAATTTCACGCGGTAAATTCGTTTTCTATCCTATTTATAACTGGTTATTTCTTAGAAAATTTGCACTTTTTGAGATGATTCTAAAGAAGGCGAGTTTCGTATACATATATACATACTTTGAGATTGCTTCAGTATTCCACCATGGACACAGAAAGAGTAGTGAGAGAATCAGTCAGAAAGAGAAAGGATTTTTTTTATAAATTCTCAGAGGCTGACCGTAGTTCGAGATCGTGGGAACTTAATGGTTCTTAAATATTGAACCCAAAGTCATTTCTATCCTAGATTAATTTCTAGTAGCGTAGAATACAACACATTAAAAATCGCTTTGAAATCAGTCGATAGATTTCGAAATGGCAATACCTAACAAAATCTACTTAAATATAAAAAAAAAAACAAAGTTGCCGATAGCATCGCAAAGCCACAGCTAAAATACATGCCCCCTAATTATTGATTAGAGCATTGTCAAATTTTGGTATAGTCCAGGTAGGCTACCTAGCGGTCAACATGCTAACTTTTGTTATGTTTGACTTTCACCAACCTTCGCACCTATCGGCCCCAATCTCTCCTACCAATCATAAATATAATAATCATCACAATAGTTATATTACACTATGAAAAAAAGTTGGTTGGTTGGTTTTATCTTGGATAATCGTGCCTGTCCTAGTTAAACTACCCTGTCATAGATGGCGTTTATTATTCCAGCTAAAAAAAAAACTAATCTAATAAATAAATAAAATTATAATTTTATTTAAAAAATGCGTTTGACAAACTAAGCGGAGTCTCAATGAGGAGTTATTCTAAATTCAATGCTGAGACCATCATGAGACCCTGGAAATCATTCATGACCGGAGTACATTTCAAGCCGATTTCAACAAGCCCAAACACGGCTCGGATACTTTGTTTCGTTATGCAGTTCTTGTGACTATATATATTCCACTCCATCATCAGATTAGCTCGATGCTACCATATTATTGTATCGTCATCAGAACTACACACAATTGCCAAGTTTCATATGTACACGACTATCAGAAATGGTTGAAATTCATCTTGCAAAGTTTTGTTAATTAATAGATTTAAACCTACAGGTCAAGCTATTGAAAGCGTGTGAAAAATGGTTTTATATACGGATATAGTATTTCTCCCCAACAACATGGATTTAGATCTGGAAGGTCTACGGTGTCTAACCTTACTTTGTTCACGAGTTTCTTGTCACTGTAAATGCCCACCTTTTCCGTTGCCTCGCCGTAAGGCGTTGGCCTCTGACGGGGGAGTGGCGTAACTAGACAGTGGACTGTTTTCGTCCCAAGTCTTCTACGCTCACCTCACAGAAGACAGAACGATCTAATATCGTTAAAACTTCCTGAGGTGACGGGTTCGCCCGTTGTAGTTGAAAAACTGAAAAACTCGTGATTCGAAAGTAGAAAAGGTGTATATCACTTGAAGGTAGAAAAGCCGGTCTCGCCATGATTTCGAGATTTTTTTTAAAAAAAATATTAAATCCAAGGAGTTTAAATACAAGGAGTTTATTAAATCCAAGGAGTTTATTAATTCCAAGGAGTAGCGATTGAATTATTATAGATTACTTAAAAGAGTAATATCTCAACCTATAACTTTTTAGGTAATATTTCTTCTTATGGTCGATATTTTCATTTATATTTTATTTCGGTACTGTGTATTCAATATTGCTTATTAGTGCCATTACCGATATGTCCTGAAACCAGGCCATATCGCTAATGGCATGAAGTCTGTCTGTGAGTCTGTGTGTGTCTGTTGGTGTGTATTCCTCCACGATAGCGCCTAAACGCTTCATCCGATTGAGCTGAAATTTGGCAAGCAGGCATCATTCGCTTATGGCAAGGATTGAAAAGATTGTAGTTGAAATCGATTCACCAGAGGGCGCGCTAATCATCTCCAATCTCGAAATATTGCAGAACAATTTAAACCAGAAAATGGGGATATCATCACGTGATGATATCCCCATTTCCAGCAATTTTCGTCATTCTATGTAGTCTTAGTAAAACGTTCCTAATTTATACTGGTTTTTATCGTAATCTCTGTTAATAAATAAATAAAATAAATATCTGCCATATATAATGCGAGGAAGTTTTAACTTTTGAGGACTAGGTTATCCGAATGTTTTCGACTTTATAAATGAGATAAAAACAAATATACTGCGTGATGTTTGTAACACCCGACGTTTCAGCGATGTTACAGCCGCCGTTGTCCAGAGTAAATTTAAGTGCTGCCAATCGTCATCTGCGGAAAGGCGGTAGATTGTCTTTGACTTTCATTCGACTTTCTTTCTTGCGAATGATAAGGCAAGGACAATATACGATTCATATATTTCATATTATTTGGCTTCAATCAATTATTTTGTAAAAGCTAAACTTTCAATTCATATTTCATATGATTTTACCAAATTGGATTTTTTTAAAGTTTTTTTTTATCATAACGACTACATATGGTCATTAAGCCATGCTTCATTTGATTACTTAACTTTTTTTAAATATTTTAATGTCAAACAACATTTTTAGTAAAATTATCATTAACACAATTATCATTAACAATTGCTTTTCATTTTTTTACCAGTATTCCTTGATACCGCAGAATGTCTATTTACCTGCCTAATATTCTTAATTGTGATTTAATCACAATTTTCGGGTTTATTGCCTTACATCAATCTCTTACAACCAACCCTACTACGAATATGTGTACATGCGTGTAAGTGTATGAATCCGTTAACTTGGTATCGCGATATCGCAATGGTAAATGGTGTAGAATAGTCCAGGAAAGTAGAAAGTACACTGCTGCTAATCCAAGAGTTCTAACTGATATTTATTTATTTAGGGATATCGCGGTTCAGGCCGGCACTGGAGCGGAGTAATTGAAATACGATGATTGTGCTGTGAGTCGCACATGGCAATGATTGTCACCACAATGGTTACCTAGCCAGAAATCGAACCCGGAATCAATTTATATTTTGTTCAGACCCAGTAAGATCAGGCCGATCAGATATCCTACTATACACAATTGAGGCCACCAGAACCAGAGTCATTTTGATGATTATGAGTTTAATGCAAAAATCCATATAAAAATAATTATTTACAATTACAGAATCGAACAAAATAGATTTATTTATTTATTTATTTATTTAGGTACATAGGATTAGGTATACAGTTCATTCATAGGTCATGTAATCTTATAATAATTATATAAATTATTTAATAATTAATATAGGGAGGTTTAACACATCTTACATGACCTTTACTGCCAATAGCACATCTAACTATGCGATAATTTGGCCCGTCTCTAGATGTGCATATTTTTATGCAATTTTAAGAAATGAAGTGTTTTTTTTTAAATAAATTATTTGGACCCACCACCTGTATATACACATAAATATACCAATTTTATAAAAAATATAGCTATGTAATAAATATATACATTTATAGTTGTAATTTAATAAAATTTAATTAAGAAAAATAGATAAGTGATACTAAATAAATTGTCGTGCGTTGCAAAGAAGTTGATCAGATTTTACATATCCCTTGTTAAGTAGCCATCTATTAAGGTTTGCTTTAAATATTTTTATGTTAGGATAAATTTTCATGTCTTCACTAAGGGAATTATATAATTTTGGGGCTATGTAGAATATATGTCTCTGGGCAAATGTTGTCCTGACTGACGGAATTATATAATTGATACTCGCGGACATTCTTGTGTTCAGATTGTTTTGAGTTCGGGCGTGGTCATCTCTAGATTTGTAGAATGCAAGAAGCGCTTGCTTAATGAATAACTGTTTAGCTGATATCACATGGGATTGGGAAAATAACAAGGCAGATAGATGACGCCGGTTTTTCCTGTGAATTACTCTCAATAATAATTTCTGCGCTTTTGTCAATCTATCCAGATTATCATTAGTAGTCATATATAGTAGATTATCATATCTTCAATAAAGCATCAAAATAAAAACTATGTGCCATACTACTTTTTTTTGCTATGTTCGCTTAAAAATTCCACTTAACTATTTTGGCCCTTATCCACAAAAATGATTTATACATTTGGGCCACTCTGATTCTGGTGGTCTCAATTGTATTCTAGTATATTTGACTATTTTGACGTAATCTATTTAGCCAAACATCTAACTATCGAAAAAAACTGTTTTTTTTATGTAATGCTTAGTGCTTATGAAACTCAGAATTTGTTATTTATTCTGGTTAACAAATTCTTCTACGTTGAATATGTTTTAATGTCACCCTACTATATTCACCTAACTGATTCTGAATATGAAAAACTTTGCCCTCTCTCTATAAATAAGCGCAGTATAGGCGTTTAAAGAGTCGTCAAACATTTATAATAGCAGTAGGTTATGTGAGATTTTTTACACTATTCATAAAAGCTATGTGTCAGTAGAATACGTTAGTTTGATTTAAAAAGCCTCATAGTCACCTATTTGGCGGTAGGTTAATTTTGTTCTTTTTTTAATTTATAGCAGAGTTAGCTAAATGCATAAATTCCCAATATTTTTATAAGATATTCAGTGTTGTATAATTCAAAAAATGTGGAATAATTAAACGATGATGATGATGATGATAATGAATTACTATGGCACGGGGTCTGAAAGTATGTAGAATCTTTTTTCCTTAAAAATTTCCTCGCATACAAAAGCACGTGTATATTGATGCAAAAATAACAGCGGGAACCGCCCGCTGTTCAATAGAATCTCAAGACACGAACAATATTCGAAACAACAAAGAGTATTACGGCGATTAATCATGAGAGACTTTTGTGAAGTGGGTCGTAAACTTTCATGCGCTCCGGGCGTCCTTATGCGTTCGCACAAATTTTCAACCACTGAAAATCCGAAGCACCACTGAAAACTCGACCCGTCTTCCGTGCGGCCGGCGAATCCAGATCGAGCGACACGCGATCGGCGAATTCCGCCCACGAGATCGGACGCGGCACGAACGCGACCAGCCGCGGCGGCAGCACGATAAGCGACTGACTACTGACTGGGCGACGCTGCCGTCGCGACGCCCGCGACGGCCGCGACGCATGGCGCCAATTCCACCCCCACTGCGGTGGCTCCCGTAACATCGGTTACAAACAGCGCCAAATTCTGTGTTGTCAAAAAACCGGTAGGTTGTATCACGACGTAGGCCTAGGTTCGGTATCATACTATTAAGACCCATAAACTTTAAATGTTTTCCATATTGGTCTGTATTCCGTTTCTCGCAGGCTTAAACTAAGCTGATGATAAAATTAGCAACTTAGTCACCTTCGATATCTTGTTGGTATTTCGTTTCATCAAAATTAAGAACCGGGCTTGAATCTTTAAAAAAATCGTTTGGTCTCTATGACCGTTCCAAAGCGGGGTCCTAATTTTGACTGCTCGGGCACTCGCTCGCCCGCTCCCGTCTACTCGTACTGATTTCATTTATTATTTTTATTTATTTCCTTTTGCTTATTTGTTTCTGTCACCCAACTGGGACTAGCCCGTTCTAGGGTGGACAGGACTTCAATATTACAATCAAGTTTGCTTGATTGCTTGGTTGCTTACAAATGTACAAGTTTTAGTTAAAAGCTAATAACACTAAATTGCCATAAAATGTGGTCTTCAGAATAAAATAATCAAAAATATATATATATATATATATTAAAAGGTAATATAATAAATAAAATGCAATTCCATTATATAATCGGCAACAAATATAATAAAAAAATCGATTAAATAATATAAATAAAGTTATGTGTGAGAAAAGAAAGAAACAATCATTAATTGTCGCCACGTTTTCGTTTGATTTAAAATATACAAATATACAAGGCTTTTATCATACAATATAAAAGGCTAAAAAATAAACAAGGCTATTTATCATAATCCACAAAAATATTAACACAGGATTATCAGCGCACAATATAGATATTAATTAACGATTACTTATGATAATCGGCGCCCATCGTCCCTTCTTTGGTTTAGAAGCTAATGCTGAGCAAACATCTTTGAAATTGCGACGAAAAGTCTTCGAAATCACGAGAGAATCAAAAACTACACGGCTGATAGAAGCAAACTGCTTGACTTAGGCCGTTCTTATTTAAGACCCCGAAAAAGATCTATCCCCAATGGCACTTACGAATAGAAACGGAATACGAAAAAGTGTCTAAACGATACTTAAAATCCATTTTTAAAGCCTGATAGTCTCTACATAAAGCGAATACTAAAACGTCAGTTGGGTGGAGCTGGGCAGTTGGTGCAACAACCGGTTTGCTAGGTGTTGAATGCCCAGCTGGCAAATAACCAGAGAGATCTGGAGACGTAAGTACGTTTCCAATGACAGCGGAGGGTAATTGTCGACCTGACGTCTTTAACCCTTGAACCGATTGGTCGGCTACCCGGGAAAACGGAGCGGAGCTAGTATATGGGCTCTGTTGTCCCTGAAAGAAAGATCTATATCGTTGTAACAGATTGTGTCGGGTTCGCCCGTTGCAGATATCAGCTCCAAAGTGTGACAGCTTAGGCCATAAGATCCAATGTGTTTTCGGTTCAGTCCAACTTACGATTCAGCTCCTATTCAGTAGCCTCCTTTTGTAGAGGACTGCCCCGGGAGGATTCTCGCGTCTAAGGCTTCGCGGCTGGTAGATCGGTTTCTTCTGGAGGAACGCCTCCCGGCGCTACGGTACGATCTGCGCTCAGTGCGGCGTCAGCCAATCGGCTGTGCACTCTGATTAATTACTGAAGGAGTGTGGAGACTGTGGATATATACTGTCTCTTAGCAACGGGGTTCGATGTTGACCTGCTGTTATGCCACTCTTGAAACGACCTATCGGCTACCCGATACCGTATGTCATTACAGGGAAAGGACGCCCAGGTTACGATAAATTCACAATGAATTACCATTGTAATACAACAGGTAGAGGCCGTGCAGGCTACTTCGGTCCCGTAACGGAGGTATTCTGAAGGTTATTCCAGACGGAGACATCCTGCTAAAACTGGTAGTCAGGGTGCGAGTTGGCCAGATGGGCTACCTTCCTAGGGTTTCGCCGTAGATCGTTGAACTCTGGCGGGTTCGTGGCTTTGCTGGACGGTGCAATTGTATCGTCGCCAAGTCCTCTAAGTTCACCATAAAGGAAATCGATGTTTATTGTTAAAACTTCATGGGGTGACGGGTTCGCCCGTTGTAGTCGACCCCTCCAAGTGTGACTTTCATCTTTTTTTTCGTAATATCACCTGAAATTCTTAATATTATAGTGAGATGATTAACAAAAACATCTTTGAGGTACATACAATCTCCATATTTTAAATCTCTCCGTCTCTTGCCTTATGAGAGCGTTTCGCTCGTACGCGGTCAGCGATAATGCCAGAAAATAAATATTTTATTTTTTACGGGAAGATTGTCCAAAATATCAACACTCTACTTCATATAACAGCTTCTATATCTACACATAGCTTCTATATTTTTTTGTTTAAGTAAGGAGTTCCATTTCCGAGTAAAATCGACCGAGAGATAAATACAGTTTATAATATACATTTTTTTAAATAATAAAGAAAATGAGATATCTTCTACATATTTTTCCATTCACGAGCATGACTCAGTGTCCAGACTTTAGGATTGGATCTTTTGGTTTTTAGAACCAAGACCTGTCTCCCTAAGTTGTAATGTTACGCAGTAGCTCCAAATCATTCACCTCTAAGCTTCTTATTTTGGCCGTCTTGCGAATTGATTATGGTTGTACGTAGGTTATACTTAACTACCGACACCACAAAAGAAGAGAATGTATGAAAACATACCGTATCGTCTATGTTGCGTCATTTATTTTATTTTATGTTTCTTATGTTGACTTTTAAAAAATGACTATTGGATGTACATGTTACAATGAATCGTTGATGCATGTTGTTCATGTGCCTTGTTTATTTAATATTCAATGCCAATACTTTTACGACAAACTTAAGGAAATGCGTATTTGGAAATGCGTATTTGGCAGGTATTTGGCTATACCTGGATGTATCCTAAAATTTCTTATTTTGCGGCACCCAAAATCAACACCAATAAATAAATTTCTATTTTATTAAATCTGTATAGCTCTGCAAAAGGTCTACAGAATTAAACTAAGGACAATCGGAGATTTTTCTACTGATGTTATCCACAAGTATTTATCAACCTTGTATAACGGTAAGATCGCAGGTGGTGATATAATTTCAGCTATGTTTTTTATTAACTGTGCCGCTAATCTATCTCCGTCTCTTACAATCTATGCACGTGATCGCAACAAGAAGGAATATTCTCTGACATTTAAAAACAGGCACTAATAATCCCGATTCACGAAAAGGGTCCGAAAAACACTAAAGAACATTATCGCCCAATCTCCATTCTGTCAGTTCTGAGTAAGGTCTTCGAGACGGTCGTATACGACCAACTTTATCCCGTAGCTAAAAACTCGCTCTCTGAAAATCCACACGGTTTTTAAAAGAAAAGCTCTATAGTAACTAATCCGATACGATTGTATACTACCAACTTTATCCTACAGTTGAAAACTCACGCTCTGAAAATCAACACGGATTTTTTAAAGGAGGACTCTATACATTTTACCCAATTTATCGATTTTACAACGATAACCACAGACAAACGCCTATAGGCGAACGCCGTATACGCGGACTTCTCGAAGGCATTCGACAGGGTTAATCACCCCATACTAATTGCCAAATTACCGTTTGCCAAAAACTGTTAGGAATTTATGATGATCTGCTGAGGTGGTTTGAATCTTATGTGGCTAATCGTCTTCAAGCGGTCACTGTGAGTTATAGGTCCGAGTACATTAGCATACCTTCCGGAGTGCCTCAAAGTTCGCATCTTGAGCCTTCCCTGCTTAATATTTATATACAGGACATCGGCTCTTGCTTTCACTGATCCAACTTTATAGTTTATGCCGATGACGTAGCAATCATAGCAGATGAGTGCTATGATTTATTTCCTGACTGCCGATCTACTTAATCATAATCATAAGTTTTTTATTCACAATAGTACGAAATCGTAACTTTTTGACGTCAATAATGCATACAAACATACATAAATGATAAAAAATTAAGATATTGTGACATTATAACAAATTATTGTGACATATAACGTGATATTAATCATCGAGGTAACCATTTTATTTCCAAGGGTCTTTGTCGTCTAGATAATCATTTATTTTATAGTAGCCCTTTAAGTACAGCTTCTTCTTAATAAATGACTTAAATTGTATCACAGATAAATTTTGCATGTTTACTGGGACTTTATTGTAGAAGCGTATACATTGCCCTTTGAATGATTTTGTGGTTTTGGAGAGTTGACTTTTATGGTCAGCAAGTTTATTTTTATTTCTAGTATTGACACCATGCCTATCAGAGGTTTTTAAAAACAGTTCTTTATTTTTATGCACATACATTAAGTTTTCATAGATGTAATGAGATGCAAGTGTCAAAATATTGATTTCTTTAAATTTTCCGCGTAACGACTGTCTAGCACCCAATTTATAAATAGCGCGGATGGCTCGATTCTGTAGTATAAATATTTTATCAGCGTCAGCAGCATGACCCCACAGCAAGATGCCATACGACATCAAGCTGTGAAAATAGCTGAAGTAAACCAGCCTCGCGGTGTCTATATCTGTTAAATTACGATTTTTTTTTACAGCATATGCCGCAGAACTTAGCCTGTCGGCCAATTTCTTAATGTGTGGTCCCCATTGTAGCTTTTTATCTAAAGTGATACCAAGGAATACAGTGGAATCGACCAGTTCTAGGCGCTTATTTTTTATGATAATATTTGGCCCTATCTGCTTTACATTTGGAAGTGAGAATTTTATACATTTTGTTTTCTTTTCATTTAGTAGCAGATTGTTTGCTGTGAACCATTCCACAACATTCGAGATAGAATCATTCACATCATCATAATTATTTTGTTGTCTACCTACTTTGAATAGCAAAGAGGATACCAGATGTGATAAAAGTATTTATTTTGATATAATAATAAATTTATTACTACCTACCAAATGTGCGTTTGAAATTATTTTTATTTTTTTATTATATTTATGGTTCACTATTTTGGTGATAATGGCTTACACATAAAATATAGATATATGCTGACGCTGGCTTTTTTGTAGGACTATTTAAGATAAACATTTCCATTGTATATTATATACGTGTAACTCCAACGGTTTTTGCGGCGCGGACCAGAATAGCTCGCAGATGGCAGATTTTTTTCCTACTTCTGCTTTTTCATCAGCGCGCATTCGCCCACCGTTAGGCATACGCTTCTCCAATCACTCTCCAGCCGGATCGGTTAGTTTGGTTTGGCAGCCTGATCGTACCCAGAGATTCTTAGCACCCCCTGCCCCGCCGTTACCGTAACCGCTGCCGTGGCTCGGGCTAGTGGGGCTGCTGGGGACTGGGGGCCGTGGTAAGGTTGTACTGTTCATCATCATGATTGGAGGTATTTAGCCCGATACCCGCCACGTCGGCCACACGTCTTGGTGAGGTCCACACTTTCAGGAAAATATTTCCATTTCCTAGGCTTATGGCAACATGGTCGGGTTACTTAACCACCGAATTGCACTATATTTTCTAAATTTATTATTTAATTATTATTTATTGTTGAGTAAATTTTCAAAATATATGTTGACGCTTAGAATTTAAATTTCGAATATCAATTTATTAGATTTTTTTCCTACTTACTTGACAGTTATCGTTATATTTAAGATAATTCACACTATATCTTTATAAATTATAGCCTATGTGTTATTCTGATATTATTGTAAAATTTCATCAAAATCCATTCAGTAGTTTTTGCTTGAAAGAGTAAGAAACATCCATACATTCTTACAAACTTTCGCGTTTATAATATTACTAGCTGCGCCCAGCGGTTTCACCCGCGTGGTGATGGAAAATTGTGATAATGATGATAGAAAACCATATCTTAATATATATAAATTACGTGTCACGTTGTTTGTCCGCGATGGACTCCTAAACTACTTAACCGATTTGAATCAAATTTGCACACAATGTGCAGTTTGATCCAACTTGAAAGATAGGATAGCTTACGTCTTAATTTATAGTCGCGATATTATTTTATTGCAATGTCTATTATTTGACATTCGCAATTATCTGTTAGTTCCAAACGATTTTAACAGATGGCGTTATCTATTGAGTAATCCATAGATGGCGCTGCTATGCTAAACCTACAAACGTCATAGTCGGCCAAGCGTTATTCTAAATTCAAAATATTGTGAAGGTAATACAGTGAAATTATTCCTGCTTTTTAATTATTTGTGCTTCATTGTTCAAAACTCTTTAATTAAAATATATACATGTAAGTATTATCACATAGTTATAAAAGTGGAATAACTGCAGTATAGGAACCTCTCTCCAATTTTTTTCATTTTAATGCTAAATCTGGAAGAAAATTGTGTCGGTCGCTATAAATAAGCGAGATATAGGCATTCAAAGTTTAAATTTTAAAAACAGGCCAAAATAATATAATATAAAAATGGATGTTGGTATATCTGTATGCCCGTCTGTCCGAGTTTAATAGACTCCGAAACCGTTTGACCGATCACCATGAAAGTTGGCATATATATGTATTTTTTCATGGTTAAGGTTTTTATATATATCCGCTTTGTTGCAACTTTCAACTAGACGGCGCTGCAGCACACCAACTTCTATACTGCTCAACCGATAGCCAAGAAAATTGGTATACATTGGTATTTGAGAAAAGATATAACACGGGCAACGCCGGGTAATACCACTCGTATCTTTATAAATTATAGCCTATGTGTTATTCTGATGTGTAAGATATATTATTGTAAAGTTTCATCAAAATCCATTCAGTAGTTTTTGCGTGAAAGAGTAACAAACATCCATACATACCCGGTGGCATAGTGGTTAGGTCGCCTGATCTTACGTTGTAAGGTTCCGGGTTCGATTCCCGGCTGGGTCACCATTTTCCGTTGGGATCTAATTAATAACGGAATTGCATTTTCAATTCTGTCGATCGAATGCAATAACAAGACACACACTTTCACACGTTACACGCATACATACATATAAAAACTTCATAGTAGGGTTGGTTGTAAGAAATTGTCATATGCCAATAAACCCGCCCATTGTGAAATTTGGCAATAAAGGGTAGAAACATACAAACATACATACAAACTTTCGCGTTTATAATATTAGTAGGATCATTCCTACTCTGTTATAATTATAAAATGATGTCGCACAGATGTTACAATGTACGCTGTAGGTACATGTGTATGAGATGAAGCGCTGTGTGTGTGTCAAGCGACCCCGGCTCGGCGAGCGCCCCCGATGTGTCTATAAACTATACATTTCACTCTTGTAACTTGAGACGGGGTTTTAGCCCGCCATGTCTGCGGCTGTGGCACTTTTCATCTCGTCCGACCCTCATTTTTTAATGCATCATTTGCAGTGTTTCATTATGAGAGGGCCGCCCGCGCCGCTCTGAAAGGGTTTCTCTTTCGGGTATATTCCCCTTTTGGCTAGAGTGGGTTGCACACTTCGCTTTGTGACAAAAATCACTTTTCTCTGCATTTTCTACGCTTTTCCCAGGATCTTTCAGTTTCATATTTATTCCTTTGGTTTTTCATGTTTGGTCCTAATGACGTTATTTATTGTTCGACAAAGTTGACAGTTCGCTCTAAATTAGATTTTCCAATAACGTGATTGGTATGTCAGTGTTGCAATATTAAATTTTAAAAATGGTTGTGTCAACCCAAGATTTTCCCGGCAAGTAACCAAGGATTGATTTCATCTTTTTTTTATTAGGCTACGCGGTGACAGGCGGGGGGAGAAACCCCGCCCACCACCCGGGCAGTTTTAACGACATGGGTCGTTTTATCTGCCCGGGATATCGTGCATCGACAACCTCACGCGTACCAGAAGGGTATTACGTGAGGGGTGGACGAACAGAGATATGGAGGAAGATTCTCCTGGTTTCTATCCCCTCCGGTACCCCGTGAACCGTTTATTTAATAATAGAAATATCAACAATTCACTTACTATCTAACATTATAAAATATACAAGTTTTGCTTAGGTACGTACTAAAGTTATCAACAGAGTAGAGAAGAAAAAAAATATATGATTATTTAGTAGAATGAATGGTAGGCGATGAGATAGTGAATCCATGCTACTGAGTGGTCCCGATTTCCGGCTGCAAACGGCAGGGGTTCCGTCGGGGGCATCTACATCGGGAGAACCTGCAAGAAGGCATGCACCCACAGGGGCGGCTAGGTACGTCACAATACAAAATGGGCGACTTCGGGCGATGAAGCAGCCTCTGGACAGCACCGTTAAGAGGGGAGCCCACCCCCCAGAGGAGGAGAGCCCCGCTGCCTCAAATCCTCCCAGTTTGATACCCAGTGGTCCACAAACTCCCGGAACGCTCGGTAGCAGACCTCGCAACCCACGAGATCCGCATACCAGATCGGCAGACTGCCGACGCACGCACCAACCACATCCATCATGTTTGCCCGTGCAGCGTCCAGCTTAGGGCATGTCCAAATGATGTCATCTGAATATTGATTTCATCTGAATATTTGTTGCCCCCCCTTGGCCGGTTGACAGAACCCAACGGGAGACAGAACGATATGATATCGTTAAAACTTCCTGAGGTGACGGGTCCGCCCGTTGTAGTCGATAGCTCTAGTTCGTCGGTTAGTGGGCTGGGAAAGTAAAATCACGAATTCATAAGGTGATATAAAATCGAAGACTATCGCGGTTGTTTGACATTATAAATAGGATAGAAAACGAATTTACCGCGTGAAATTTGTAGGACCCGACGTTTCGGTGACGTTGCAGCCGCCGTTGTCTAGGGTAGACTGAAGAGCTGTCAGTCCGTTGTTTTGCGGGTAGGCCGCAAACCGCTGCCGCCACTGCGTAGGTTATAACGGTGGTGGGGGGCCGGGCTCGGAGCGCGGGAATTTTTAAAATCCGTCTTGCACACAACACTCACTGTATCCTGTTTTACGTCTTTGCGTTCGGCGTTCGGCGGCGGGAACATTTTAAGAAGAGGGTTCCACGTAGAAGAGAGTTTGTAGCCGTCATCTCTATTGAAGTTCGGAGTTCTTCTTATTTCAATGGCTTCCCGGATCATGCGAGGAAAGTAGAATTGTTCCTTGGATAGAACAATGGGATTTTGAAACTGCATCCAGTGGTTACTTCCGCTATCCAATATATGTTCGCAGATCGCCGATTTTTCTCGCTGAACGTTTTTAACAGCTTTGATGTGTTCTGTCAGTCGCGTGGCTATGGGCCGTTTCGTTTGTCCAACGTAGGCTAGACCGCAGCTGCATTCGAATTTATACACACCCGGGGTTTGCAGTGGTATTACATCCTTTACAGGCCTCAAAAATCGAGCTATATTTTGGGTCGGTTTGAAGATCGTTTTTACCTATATCGAATCTGTTTAGCATCTTACTTATTCAGTATTCAGTATTCAGTATTCAATTTATTTATTCAGAATATACAATAAAAGCATGAATTATGAATTAAAGCTAATTATCGCATATTAGAATTCGTCAGTTTAAATGTAGATATAAAACGATTAAAGCATAAATATTAATTCGACAATAGCGTTGACTAAAGTCGGCTTTACACGGCAGACAAATAAAATAAAAAATAAAAAAAAAATAGAGCTGAATCCATGTACATGAGTATACATATAAAATAGATTATTGTAAGAATATTAATAGTCATCAAGCACTTTATACAAAAAATAATCACACAATAGGAAGTATCAAAACAAAATTGGAAAAAACAACGTATGTATATGATCAGGTATGTTACATTACACATTGTAATCTACATATTAAATATTAAATTCATAATATTATTATTAAACAATAAGAACTAAAATGAGGTACCTGAAAGTTACATATTAATGTTATTCCCATTTGAAGGAATTGGCATGCTCAAAAAAATCACCCAGCTTATAGAAAGCATGTGTGGATTGTAGCTTTTGTTTAATAAATCTTTTAAACGCCTTTGTTTCCATCTTTCTTGTGGAGAGTGGTAGCTGGTTAAAGAGCTTATAGCTCAAATATCCAAAGGACTTTTGTGTCTGCGTAAGGCGTACTTTAGGCAGGATAACGTCATCACGTCTGCGTGTATTGTGGGAGTGCATATTCCCGTTTACCTCTTGTTCGTTAATATTTGATTTAGCATAGAGTAGACATTGTAAAATATATTGAGACGTAAAAGTCAGTATTTTGTACTTAAGAAAATATGGTTCGCAGTGCGTGTCACGGGATACTCCTGCAATTGCTCTTAGTGCACTTTTCTGTAAAATGAAAACCCTAGAACTGTCTGTGGCATTCCCCCATATCAGTATACCATAAGTCATTTTAGAATGGAAACAGGCATGGTACGCAGTTAATGCAGCGATTTCACCAGCTAAGAATTTAATCTTTTTTATCGCATATATTGCCGAAGAAAGCGCACTACACAGTTCATTAATATGGATGTTCCAGCTAAGATGATGATCGATCATGATACCTAGGAACTTTGTCGATTTGCTTAATTCTAGAGTACTGTTGTCTAGAGTTATATTAAATGGTATAGCAGACGATTTATATTTTGAGGAGAAGTGCATAGTTACGGTTTTTTTTGCATTAAGCAAGAGATTATTCTCTGTGAACCATGAACTTGCTAGGTTTAACGCATGATTGGCATTGGTCATTAGGTCGTTAAGATTGTTATCGTGAAACAGGAAACTTGTTTTCGATCAGTCACGCCCTTGACGTATGGTAAGAATGCTCTTGATCTGCTCGGTTTTTGAGTTTCGTCCGTATTAGATCGTGTGTGTGTCTCGTGATATTTTCTGTATCCATTTTTCCGACAAGTAGCCAAGGACTGATTTCATCTGAATATTAATTTCATAAAAAAAGTCGATTCCCAGCTCGAACGAAATCGCGGGTACAACTAAATTCTCGGAGACGAAACTTGAGGAAAAGAAAATTAAGAAGTTAATATCTTTGTCTATCTTTTTTCTGACTAAAAAGAGTCATTTCTAATTAACATCGACCCAAAGGACAATACAGAGCGCAGTTTTTAATTATTTTCGTAATATAGGTAATAAAATATCAAAAAACTGACTCGGCTTGTATCTCGGAAGGATTTGTAGATTCCAAATAATATTCTGGAATATATACGTACATTAAAGGAATCTTTCTCAAAAACAAAAAATAAAACACACTAAAATATTCGATCATTTTAATGCTAAATCTGAAAGAAAATAGCCTCGGGCACTTGAAATTAGCAATATCTCGAGACAATTATGTTTTAAAGCTAATATAATAACATACCTGGTATTATTACATTACAGCAACCTGTTCATTTGTAATGTTACCCGACTATATTAACCGCGCTGATTCCGAATCTGCAATAATCTTTATTAGGTCTCATTAAATAAGCGAGATATATATTAACATTTTCATAGACTACGTAAACGGACCGGCCATTTTGTTTCAGAATAAGTGTCGTGAATATAGTCGAGTATATTGGGAGTTCAGTTTACTTGGTTTTTAGAATAATGCAAAAATTTTAAAAATCGTCGTGAAAAACATAATATTTGCGATATTTAAAAAAAATGGGATAATTTTCGCGGTTTTTTTCAATGAAATCCTGAAATTTCGAATGTTTTAGGTTACCTTTTGTCCAATACACAAAGTAATTTAGTAAAAACTTCGAGAATAGTTCAATAGCTTTGCATTATCGCTAACACATGTTAAAACATGTCGCCGCATTTTTTTTCCGAAGTTAGCGCGAAATTCGAAAAAACTTTTCCCCTGCGGTAATATTTCCACATCTAAATATTCGTTTGTTTTAGGATACGTTTTGTTATCAATACGCAAAGTCATTATAAAAAACCTCGCAACATAAAAAAACATCGCAAAGATATAGGTTTTTTCACGACAATTCCATCATTTTTGTAACATCGCTAATTGTTATCGATTTTATAGAACTCGAGATATATCGACTATATTCACGGCAATTCTTCAGAAACACAATGGAACATTCAATTACTTTGAATGATAACATATACTTTGAATATGCTTCAGATATATGCATTTAATTTGAATGCTTATATCTAGCATATTTATTGGGACCGAATAAATATAATTGCAGATTCGCAATCAGCGTGACGAATATAGGCAAATGGCATTAAAAAATCAAATATGTAGAACAGTTTCCTACGAGTATAATACAATTATAACCAGATTTTTTAATCATCGCAAAATCAATTGATCAGCACATGGAATAACTTTTCCCCTGCGGTATTATTCCTATATTTAAAAAAAAAATCGTTTGTTTACGGATACCTTTTATTATCAATACGCAGTCATTGAAAAAAACTGGAAAATAATCTCATTTCTTTCGAATATCGCAAATATACTTTTTTTCACGACCATGTCATCATTTTTGTAACATCCCTAATTGTTATCGATTTTATAGAACCCGAGATTCAACGACTATATTTAAGGCAATTCTTCCGAAACAAATTAGAATATGCATTTATTTTGAATGCATATATCTCGCTTATTTATTGAGACCGAATATGGATCATTACAGATTCGGAATCAGCGTGGTTAATATATGCAAATGACCTATAAATAATCCAAAATATAGAACAGTTTCCTACGAGTATAATGCAGTAATAACCAGATTTTTAACCACCGCAAAATAAAATCGTCACTTGTCATTGACTTTTAAAACTGTAAAAATAGCAACTTTATAATACAGTCTATTCTCTCACCTTTGATGATCCATCTCTCACTTTTAGAGGTCATGTCGTGAACACTTCCAAAAACTAGGGATATTGACCGTATATGCGATTTTTGCTCAACCCCTCAAATGAATGGCGATTAGCTCGGGTTTGCCTACGGCAAATGTATATAAATTTATATTTACATTTACATTTACATTTACATAGAGCGGGGTTTACTATAGAGCTATAGCATTACTATAGAACGGATAACTATAGAGCGGCGCACATTTACATTTATATAAATTTATATACATTTTGTATACATTTTGCCATAGGCAACCATTATTGGACGCCTCACATACGAGGGGTCAAGAAGCTCTTTCTGAATTTTATTGCAATAAGAGCTCGACCATATCCCACGAGGAAGTACATCGGCATGACACCAAAAATAAATCCCAGTATCTCCAACCGTTCGTAGCACGTACTGCCAAGTTCCAGGCGACTAGTCGATACATAGGCCTCAAACTTTGTAGTAAATTGCCTGAAAGATTAAAAGCGATTAAAAACATCGATATTTTCAAGAGATCCATCCGAGTTTATCTCCTTAAAATTAACATGTATGCTCATAACGAGTTTTTAAAATATTGTGAAAATAAATAGCATTTATTGTCAATTCTTTTGTTGTAAACTGTCATGATATAGTCTCTGTTATTGCAAACTGGTAAGTTTTTTAAAAGCTATATATTGTATATCGTCTCTTGGCTAAATTGAGTAACTACATAGTTTAAGATTAATGTAATGTCATTCCTACACAATTGTTATGGTTGTATTGGAAATAAATACATTTATCTTTATATATCAATGACATTTCTATTTCCATAAATTAAAATCGACCAAGAGCGGCATGTTAAAATAACGGACGCGACAGAACACCGAATGTAACCTCAAAAAGCTTTAACTAACTTCGGTAATAACAGCGCTGACTGACATATGTCAGCGAGGACGTGTCGGCGGCGCGGCGTAGGCGCGCTCGGTAGTCGGTGAGTAGGCCGGCTTGTATAAAACTTTACAACTTTTAGAATAAACCGGATCAATTTTTCACGAATGGTCAGTTAAAAAAAACGTTATTACTATGGAAAGAAAATTTTAAGGAAATATCGTATCTGATCAATGGCAACAGCGATAACTAAAGAAAAAAACGTGGCTTCACCGTAAATCGAAAGTTTGAGTTAACTTAAAAGTAAAAGTGAACTTTTATTTTTACTTTAGCTGAGGTTGGAGAAACCGTAACTGTAGCCGCCTTAAAACATTAGTTTTTGTTTATATCCCCGAAGTTAAGCAGCGTCGGGTGTGGCCAGTTCTTGGATAGGTGACTGCCTTAGTAAATTCATGTGATGTCATAAGAGCTGGCCGCCCGCAAGATAATTGCCAATAGACATTAAGTTGGACAGTAAGACATTAAGTTGGGCATTAAGTTGGTTTCGAGATACCTGCCACAGGGCGAGCAGCGCTGCGATGCTACACTCAGAAAGCCGGACCAATAAGCCCGCCTCACGTAAAGCCTCGCTAAAAGGCAATTGCCCAGCGGAAGACGTCACGGGTCTTAGACTAGGCTCGCCGACTGACTCAATGAATGCCAATCTACTATAAGCACTGGATGTTTATAGAGAAAACACGCGTCAACGAGGCCGTAACGAAGCTTCCGAAAATTTAATTTTGTTTCAACTAAGAAGTTTATTTAATTAAAAACACGTACTTTAAGAGCGAACAAATTGTGTCTAATATTTCTAAATACAATAGTTCCCTCATTGCAACGGCAGTCGTGTTTTTATTTTTTTTTAATTATAGCTCTTGTTATCATATATTACCTATGCAAGAGTACCCTAAAACCATTTATTATTGAATAACAAAATACACAAATCGATTTACTGTCAATTTTATATCATATGTTTTAACCGCATTTACATATTAAATATTTTGTAAATTTGGATATAAACTAGAAAAACCTTTAAGTTACGAATATATATAAAATATTTCCATATTAGTTTCATAACAACATGTATCTAGATTAATATTTTTATATCTCTAGAAAGTACTACATTTTTCATAGTTAAGAAGTATACATAGGTATTTAAGGTAGGAGTATAAGTTTTTTATTGTAAAAACTTATAGTATATTATAGGCTTTTATTAGTCAAAAAATATTTAAATATGCTTGTATTAAATTTATAATTATTCAACCAAATGCATTCTGTCAACTTTGACAAAGTGAACTAAAAATATACTAAACATTAACCATTGTATTGAAAGACTAAAGGAGAAATAATGTTATTACTATATTTAAATAAACTCACATACTGTATTCATGTATCAATATCATGCAATGATAAATGAAATGTAAAATTTTACACGACATTTACCCCCGTGGGAACCGGCCCTAATATCAGAGATTACTCTCTGGGGCTGCTGCCCCGCAGTTAAAAGAGCATTAGAGAGTGCTGAGTGTGCTGTGCATTTCCTAATAATTTCCTGGCCATTAGGAGCATTCATCATTTAACCAAGTATACATAGCTTCTAATAATATATTTATATTGTACATAAATATTGGTACCAGGTTTTTCAGGTATTTAATGTAGGTACGTACCTAACCGTACCCGATACTCAATAAATAATGACGATCGTTCTCAATTGTGACATATATGTACTATGTACCTACTGCATAATATAATATAATATGTACCTATCCATTTACTGCCTTGTAACCACTGTAGATTATAAATAAATAATTTAGGATGGATTTATATAATACACGGAGGAAAATATTTTTTTACAGTTTTAATGGTAAAATGGAAATTGCTAGACTAATTGAGTTGCATTCTTAAACCTCTTTATTACTCCATGTTTATAGGCGACGAAATCTTATTTGACAAAAGTGTCGTTAAGAACGAGGCGTTGATAGTCGTTTTAGGACCGAAGGATGTCGTAATTATATTAGGGCCACGCCGCGTGTCGCAACGCTGTCCCACGCAACGGGCAGGCGATTATACTAGTGTCGTGTCGCCGCGCGTGCTGACGAATTTTCATGTCAGTTCAGTGGTGGCCGTCAATGTCCGCACTTGTCTACAATGTTTCCGTCCGACTCAGATACGGATGCTCAGGAAAAAATTGCCTACCTACTTATGTTAAGCCTACTCAAGAAGAAAAGAAAGGAGATGAGATTTTGGGTGCATCCAAAACAGTAAGAGGAACTCGAAGTGAATAGTATTTATTGGTAATAAAACTAGAAAGCGACGAAACTAGATTTCAGCAATATTTCAGACTGACGAAAACATAATTCGACTGAATACATCCTTTAATTGAAAATGATTTTTAAAAAAATACGTAGGTATGTGCACCGAAATACGTATTACGTAGGTATGTTCACTTGCACGATCACGGGCGCAAATGCGAGTGCCCACGGTACATACAAACATAATGGTCGATAATGACGCCTCGTACAATAAACAAGGACACGGCTACACTCTAGTAAGACAACTTGCGGGTTTTGGCGTTTTGGCAGTCAGACTGCTGCAGAATTGCAGTTCATATACCACTGTCAGAAACGTGAATTCGGCTAGGGCGTTCGACATACCGGCAGTGGTCTTACATTATTATGCGAAACCGTGTCCTTGTTTGGCCATTATTGCAGTTAGGGAGATCGTTAATTGCAGATTCCACAAACGTATTTTTTTTGTCGTACTTAAAATCATAATGACTTTAAGAATATACCTAAATGACTTTATATAAATAAATGACTATATATTAAAATAAATCATAATGACTTTATTTATATATTTATTTATTTATATAATAGTTTTTACTGCACGGGCATTTTTTTTTAGTAGATGAATCAGTACATCGAGTTAAGAAACTTTTGATAAAATTTTTTGAAAAAAACTCATAAACAAAGTATTTTTTTTTTTAATTTGTTTTTACTAACATGTAAAGTTGTGCTCACGATGCGCTATCTAGCTTTAAGTAAAATATCGCTAATATTGTTTATATACTCTATATTACCTGTCGCTAGATGGCACAGCGCGTTCCAACGCGTCTCAAACCTTTATTTACCAGTTAACTACTTCAAATCATTAAATGAAAAAAAAAACAAAAATCTTTGTTTGAAAGCTCGTTATGAAAATCATAAATACTTTGATATTATTTTATTTTTAAAATATACTAAACCAGTATTTTGTACGATATCGTGATTAAATGCTATGATGCGTATCATGACACTGTAATTTTTTATTAGAGTATAATTTGCAAGGGCGTTTTGTTTGAAGAACCCCCCTTTAGATTAGACCAAATTCTGTATCCGACTTCCGATCATATTTTCAACCCACAAATTATTCTCGCCAATGTAAACGAAGCGATAAAATATGCGGATGCGATCGGCCCTGGCCGCGGCTTGGGGCCAGTAAAATATCGCCGCGAAACCAATACGGAACGGGCATAATTATCCGCGAGCCGTACAAACACTTAGCAATTTATTCAGGGGGGCAGCGCGCGCCACCGGACACGGCGCGTACATAAATCGCCTGAACGTGAGTGGGCATACACAAATAATCTGAATCGGATGAGTTCGGATTACCGCGAGGGGCCGATCGAGAGGGGGTGGAACGAGCCATAGCGCACTAAGACTCACAAGCCATGCTAAACGTAGCGGCAACGTTGATACCATTGATTATATAGCGTATTGGAAGCTAAAATAACTTATACGAGTATATGCTTAACATCACTGGCGTTACTAAGCCGGTGCCTCCGGTGCGGACATTGGGGCCCACGACAGTTCAGGGGCCCAAAATGGGACTTATGTCTACGATCGACTTTCCATCCAACTCTGCTAGGAAGCTAAGGAAGTCGATAAAATGGATGTCCCAAAACTGATCGATGATTTTGCATCGTGCTAATCAAGACGAAAACCACTCTGGAAATGTATATTTTTTTTATAATACACTAGCTGACCCGTGCGCACTTCGTTGGGCCGTAAAACTTTTTACCGGTGATGAAATTAGGAGTGTTATTCGGTTAGTACTGAGTGCTATGATTTATTTCCTGACTTCCAAAAGAAGGGTTATATTTATACTGCATATGTATGTATGTATTTGCATGCCAATTTGACTATAATACCGTTATTTGTGAGTGTCTTCTTGTGAGTGTCTTATTTGTGAGCGTATTATCTCTTTAACTATTTATGCAGTAAAAGGGAAAATATATGCAGTAAAAGGGAAAAGTCTCTTATTTTAAACACTTGAGATGATAAATTTACCTATTTCGATAAGAATTCATAATTGTTGATAATATGACCAATAAACATGACCTAACGATTTAAATTATTTTTTTAAATATAAAATAATACTTTTTGTGACTTAAATATAAAAGGTAGACATATGCTGTCGCTGACTTTTTTCTAGGCATTATCAAGCTCTACAACTTTTCTCTAGAACTTTTAATCATATATCTCTCATCGTTAAGGCAGCGTTAGTTAGAAACGTTTTCGTTCGACCGCTTATTCTCCGACTTACTTTGCAAATCCGACTACCACGAAAAAGTGTTTTAATTTTTCGGATTAACATATATGTAGTCTATGACACTCACAAATAACGTGGCTTTCTATTGGTAAAGGAATTTTCAAAATCGGTTCAGTAGATCCAAATATTACTTCCTACAACGTCACAAACTTTACCTCTTAATAATATTAGTATAGATTAAGTAGTTAATTTAAATACGTATATACATATATATGCAAAAATTTCTTCATTTGTATAAATGTTATGTGGGTATTTTTAATCTTATCAGTTCCGCACTTGGTAGTTCTAGTCAAAATAAAGTAATAAATGATGACGTTATTTCTTTAATTTCTTACTAACATTTAAAAGTGGAGAAATGTAATTCAGTAATTAAAAAACAGCGTCGCATTTATATATTTATGAACAATGGTTTCTAACATTCTCTCGCAACAATGTTTCTATGTGATCCCGCGTGTCCTGCTGATGTTCTTGGGAACTTGTTCCGCAACATGTTCGAGGCAATGCCGAAAAATTAATACACCAATTTATAATGCAGCTGCAATATAAATATGGAACTCTTATATAGCTGTAATTATAATGTAATAAAAGGCCCCTCCCACTACATACAGTAAATGTATGTAGTGGGAGGGGCCTTTTGTTCAATTTTGCACTGGGGTTCATTTTTTTTAATTACGCCACTGCTTAACATGCAGGTACATGATCACAATACTCGAAGCAAAGACAACATAACCCTCCCTAAAGTCCGTAATCCGTAATCCGGACTGTAATCCAGTAGTCATTTGTGTATTTGGCCAATAGAGCTGTCAACTACAACAGGCGAACCCGTAACCTCAGTAAGTTTTAACGATATTTGTCGTTCTGTCTTCCGTAAGGTGAGCGCAGAAGACTTGAAACGAAAAACAATACACAGTCTAGCTACGCCACCTGCCCGTCAGAGGCCAACGCCTTAAGACGAAGCACCGGGATAGGTATCCAGCAGGCAGCATCGCCCCTTGACTACTAGTTTGGAGGGATATCTCCGTCTGGACTTAACCTTCAGGATACCTCCTACCTCCTGACTGGTTACAGGATCGAGGTCGCTTGCGCAGACCTCTCCCGGATGAAGCGGTGATACGGTGTCAACCTAATCTATCGCGGACCACGGCATCCTTTGCCTGGCCTATTCACAAGAGCAGTTACCATAAGGCTAACAACCACCCCCGCTCTATAGGAACATTACTGTTCCCAGACGCCCCCGGCTGTTAGTCGGAGTGCACAATCGATTGGCTGACGCCGCACGGTGCGCAAACCGACCCTGAACGAATGGGTTTCGTGGACAACTCCAACAGGGCTCCATTAGCTCCAAAAACATTATGTATTTGGCATATAAACTCTTTAATAACCAATTAAAGTCTATAGACTAGCCCTTCCTAAAGTCCGTTTGACTATAATCCAAATTATTAACCGCCTCCGTTGAAAGCACCCACACCTATTTTCAAGCAATACATTATTTCCATCTTCTTCTTTTTCTATATCTAGCTTTTCTAAACCTTTGTCACGTAAAAGATTTCATCAACAGACCTCACCCATCTCATATTCTGAATCACAACAAATTCATATTCCAGAAGGACATAATTCACGCCAGTTATATTATGAACCAGCACAAATTAATATTACAGTAGGACAAAACACACGCCAGCTATTTTATGAACCGCCACAAACTCGTTTTCCAGAAAGACAAAATACACGCCAATTTATATTCTGAACCACCCAAATAGATGTTGCAGGAGGACAAAGTACGCACTCCTTTTTTGTTTGGGAGTCGTGTTAAAAGACTAGTGTCATCTCATTGTTTTTAGATATTTAACTATAAACTTTCAGCGTTGCTAAATCTACATATATGCTTCGCGGCTTGGTAACAGTCATTGTGGGCTATGGGAGGGTAGAAAAGGGGGTCAGACAGGCGTCGGCAAGGACGAGAAAATCCCCCTTATATTACGGCCACTCGAGAAGTTTGGATAATATTGCGTGACTGCGTAATTGGAAAATGATCCTGCGAGAGCGAGCTCAAGTTTTATCGATGAGTAATTTCGGGCTTTTTACTTTCTTACACGGAGAGTAGATCGTGATCTTATAATACATCGGGAAAGGGAATACATAAGGAAAGTATTGTGATAGTACAAAAAATCAATGTTGAGGTTTCCTTATTAGTCCCACAGAGGAAATATTGTATCCATTCTTACATTGTGTTGGATAGTAGATACACTGTGTTGGATAGGCAATTATATTTAAAAACATCACTATCATATATTAAGTTCAATCAGATAAATATTTTTTCACAAATACCCTATCAACGAGGTCTTGCGAAGATATTAATATGATAGTACCCAGAAGGTATACTACTTTTGGTCAGCGAACCTATACATTCATTGCCCCAAGGTTTTTCAATGCTCTTCCTGGCGACATAAAATCAGCACAAAATAAGACCTACTTTAAAAGGCTACTTAGAAACTGGCTTGTAAAAGAGGGAAGACAAGGAATTTTAAAAATATTGGACATTATAATCTAACCCGGACATTTAAATATTTTAAATCTTATATTATATTATGTTATATTATTATTATTATTTTATTTATTTATTTATTATTATTATTATTTATATATTTTTTTTAACGTAGATTAAGACATAATTTGTTTTAGTTTTAACACTATCTTATCTTAGTTATAAATAAAATGCAGGACTTTTTTGTTTAAACTCTTATTCAAATTTTTACTATTTTAAATTGTTTTGTTTTTTTTCTGATTTGAATTTATTTGCTAAGATTTTAATTTTCCACTTCTAACTTTAATTTAATTATTTAGTTTAATTATTTAGTAATTTTTAATATGGTTTTGCAATTCTATTGTTTTGCGCATACATGGAATATATGCCATTTTTATAAACACGGTATTGTTGCAAGCACATTCAAAAATAAATGTTTACCTTAGAACAGGTGCCGGCCTAGTTAGGTGACGTTGCCGCTAGACTATGCAATGTATTCTTTTTTCTGCTTTTGATTCAATTTTGTATGTATTTTTATGCATAATTCCGACGCTGAAATTGTTTACTATTATTTTTAATATTTGCATTACTTATATAAATAAATAAATAAAAAATAAATTATCATTTTGTTATTACGGTTTTATACAGAATAGCGATGTTTCAATCGTAATTTTGTTGAATTGCAAGGGTTTTTGTTGAAACTCCATTACTCGATTATATGTAGGTAGGTATTATTTTCCGTAGGTACGTTTAATACGGAATTTACAGATACTGTAAATACAACATGAATATTGTGTTCGACTATATCCGTACGTATCTGTCATGTTAAAAGCGAGATCCCAAAGTCACCACGTAATAAAATAACATTATGTTTTAACATTACGGCACGCTAACTACCGTCACGCCAACACCGTTAAGCGTCATGTTAATTCATACGTTTAGACCACAGTAAGAATTATATACGTATTCTTTGTTAAAACATGCATATTTCCGTGTGTTATATCACTATATTTTCTCAATATGGTTTAGGCGTGAACGCATATATTAGCTCGTTAACGTAGTTGCCGTTTGACTTTTCTTGTATACTATCGGATTTGAAACTCTAGAGCAATTTCTGAGCCTACTACGGATATATCATGTACTTGCGTGTTTGTAGCGAAGGCTATGGTTTGCCTGCGACATGCGCGTGATAGTCAGTAATTATGTAGCTACGTGTAGAATTTTATTTTTGTAGATCAGAAACTTTTTGAGCTACGACGTTGATTCCAGCCTAGTTATAAAGAGCTCACGAAGTATTACTAGGACCTAAAGTGAGACAGCAAAAATAGTTGTGAGTGTAAGTAAAAATTGGCATCAAGTTGAAAATTATAAAATTATGAAAGATTATGTAAGGGCGATAAATCTAATATGACGAAAGTACTCATGGTCGTAAAATGTCATATTTATTATTTATTTAGTAGTAACACATCTAGTAAAAAGTTAATTAAAGAAAAGAAAAGAATCACAAGAAAATATCACATCTAAAGTTATGAAATAATCCTAAACATGTCAGCAATGAGCGATCGAGAGATTTACTGGAGCGCAGAAGAAGATTAGCGGCGGAGGAAAATTTGACTACCGGCGCGCACACCGATTCCTTACCCTCTACCAGCGGGGCAACTTCGTTTTGTTCGAGTGATTGACTACGAGTGGAAAAACTGAATTGTATCGAAACGAAAGACTTATTTTTCTTCGACTAAATTCCGCAAAGGAAACGGAAATCGTATCGTTTTCACGTAAGATGCTACGGCGCGTACACGACAGAGCCCTCCCCGCTTTTTTGTATGTCTGTCTGTCTGGCTGGCTCATATATGCTGCCCCGGCATGCTTGCATGTCATCACCTCATCCGAAAACGGTAGAATGTACGAGGTTATGAACGTCGATCTTCGTATCATCTCTGGCGCTTCGTAGTTTGTCAGCAACGCCATGCTGACCCACGGAATTGATTAAGAGTCAGTGAAAGGCTACTTCAAGCGCCTCGCAAGAAATATGTACTGGCTAGGAGACAGCCACCACCACAAACACCTGCATAATATCACCGAGGACCGCGTAAGACTTCCGGAGAGGAGTTGGAGGGGTGGGGGAGGGGGCTTTCACCTCCCCATGAAACGCCCCCACATAAAATGCTACCATGCCTCTCAAGAAACAGATAAAGCGACAACTGATTGGAAAGAGGCCCCAAGAGGCGTCTGCCTAAGAGCGAAGCTCATATGCGAAAGTAAAGTGGTCGCAAAGTCGCCCAGTTGACACTTTATTACTTCTCTGGTGCTTCTGCAACGAGAGTTTTGTTATATCAAAACGTCTGATCAGGTCATTTTACTGCCTCCGCCAGTGATGTCTTTCGGTACATTATAAATCTACGCGTTAGCCTCCACAAGTAATTTAAGCTAATATCATTGATAATACAGAGTTTGCTCATTGTATATGTATGGATTATAATATATAGGGATTGCTCATTGGCATAGCACGTATTGGCAACCCTTCTGCACGTGATACCGAATTGATCAATCTAAAAACCTATTTAATCAACGCCAATATTGAAAATTCATATTATATAAATAATTTATAATATTTTCATTTCAGTTTGTATTAGTAACCGGTATTATTTCATTATGCTACATAATTGCCGACTCATCCAGTGTGTATTTTTAATTATATAGGTTAACTAGTTGATAGTAGCTACCATACGTAGAGGTAAATTAACGTTAGACAATATAACTTCATTGTTAAACGCAATTACATTAAATATAATGTAATTTAATTTCATAGCATATTAATATCAATCGTCGATATTCTAAATAATAATTAACAGCGGCATTGTAGAGGCTACCTCACATAGTAGGTACGTGTACAAGTCGTTTGCCCAACAAAAAAATAATCAAATGTTTCGCTTGAGGTATTACCACTAGTAATAGAGCCAGATTAAAATTGTGCTATTACTTTTACGAATGTACATTCGTTGTAACCGCGAGCGGGTCTGAACATAGTCGCCCGTTCACCAGTCTGAAATAAACCGTTCCCTCAATAACACATCTGTGTTTTCATCTTCCGCGACACCTCCGGTGGAACCGCCATCGATACCTAAACCAAACACAGCAAACGGTCGTCATCAAAGATGTACGCTGACCCACGGACCACACGGCCGCGGTAAAGTATAATATTGAATGTTAAGAAGAATTAACATAGTCAAGAGAACTGAAAAAATTGATATTGTCAAAATCCTTACTGCCATGAATTGGGTTTAGAATGAGGACTATTTCTATGATGTTATATATTATTCTTTCGAAGTCAACCTTCCCAAGGCCAATGATGCATAGTGGAAACTATTAATAAAAAGACGTTGTATTAAAAAATAAAGCTATTTTGGACCATATTCAGTAGCAATTAAAAAATATGCAGGTCCCCTTTGTTTTTTGTATTATGCGATTAAATATTCGATATTGTTTAAGTGACCACTATATTTTTTGTAGCACATACGCCGCGTACATATTCAAGATACGAGATTCGATAAAGTGATGCTTGCCAGACTTTAGTGAAGATCTTGTTAACAATGGACAATGGGCAAAAGTGTATGGGCGCTGGGCCCCGCCTCTCCAATCACAATAACGTATTTACCATTGGAAACCTCTTTTTATCTAGAAAACACCAATGGAGACGAATATTGGGTTTTCCGGAAAATAGTGAGAGATTAGGTCGTTATAAAGGAAATATGCCGAAACGTTTATCGTATTTTGGACAACGTCACTACAGCTTTCTTGCTCCAAGAATGGTGAACATCATGAGTAAAAGGGACATGGGAATTAGCAGCAACCAACTAAAATATCAACTTACATTATGGCTAATACAATACAATACAATACAATCAACTACTCCAGTAGATAGGCATTCCTACACTTGGATGCGTCACAAAATTAAATGCTAAAAATTTAATTATTAAAAACATAACTATCGTGATAGTTGTCATCGCTGTAATATTATATTCAATATTACCTATATACAAATAATCAAAATATACTAATGTGATTTAAGAGTCAAGGAGAATAATATATTAAAATAGAAATGCAAATTCTATGTAGAATAATCAAAAAATATATATTTTATTGTCAATCCAGCAATAATGCTTTCGTAGTTTTTTTTAAAATGAATAGATGTTTAATAAATTATATGAGAATTAGAATGTCAGCTATCATAATACCGTTATGTTTAAAACTTTACGCATTTCATTAATCATCAACATGGAAAATAGACTCAGAATTTTCAAACTCCCTTATACCATAAATTGGGTTTCTTACCAAATTATTTATGATTATCTTTTTAAATTGGACCTCTCCGAGGCTTTTCATTTGCTCTGGAATCTTATTATAGAACGACAAATTTTGATGAATAAAACTGTATCGCACTTTGCTAAGTCGCTGTCGGTTTATGTGGAGATTGGATTTATTCCTCGTATCGTGATGATGAAAATCACTATTCACCGGAGCTTCTGTTAGGTGTCTACGAGCGTACATAATATTTTGGTAGATGTAAGAAGAAAATAGAGTAATTATTCCTGATTTTACAAATAGCGGCTTACAAGAACTTCTCGGTGAGACTCTATATAAACTGCGTACCGCTCTTTTCTGGAGGAGAAAAATTCTTTTTGAGTTTGGTGCCATTCCCCAAAACAGTAGGCCATACGTTATTAGAGAGTGGAAATATGCAAAATAGACGGATTTAGCTGCTTCAAAACCGCATAAACTTCTTATCTTTCTAATGGCGAATATGGCACTGCACAATTTTTTACTGAGATCATTTAAGTGATCAGACCATTGTAATTTTTGATCAATTTCTAAACCGAGAAATTTCGTGGAGGAGACATTTTCTAGTTGGTCAGACCCAAAGTATACGTCTATTTCATTATAATCAGACGGCCGCAAAGAGAAGCATATTGATTTTGATTTATTTACGTTAAGTGACAATTTATTAACTTGGAACCATATACTAAGCCTATCTATTGTTTCTTTTATTCTTTGGGCCAAAGTGTCTTTATTTTTATCGCTAAAAAGAAGTGAAGTATCATCGGCGAATAAAATGATTTCATCATCCACGGATTTCAGGCACTCTGGGATGTCATTAATATAGACGAGGAAGAGAAAAGGTCCAAGTATCGATCCTTGAGGAACACCTTTGCGGATATTCTGTGGCGCGCTCTTGCTATTTTCGACTTGCGTAATCTGAGTGCGTTCTTGCAAATAAGATTCCATGAGTTGCAGTTCCTTATTCCTAATGCCGTAGTGTTCCAATTTTTCAAGTAGAATTGAGTGGTCTACGCAATCAAAAGCCTTAGAGAGGTCACAGAAAATGCCTACGGTTTTTTTCATATTGTCTAGCCCAAGTAGTGTTTTTTTAATTAGACTGGCGATTGCATCTTGCGTAGAGAGATTTTTTTGAAATCCAAATTGTTTTTTAGACAGGATTTGATTTTCAGCAAAGAAATTAACAAGTCGGATAAGAAGTAATTTTTCAAAAATTTTGCTGAAAACTGGTAAAAGAGATATGGGTCGATAATTATCTCTGTTTTCTGGGCAACCTTTTTTAAATATCGGCACTACTTTGGCCATCTTCATTTCGGTGGGAAAGAATCCATGTTCCATGCATCGATTAAAGATAAAAGATAGATTGTGCGAGATTACGGTTACAGAACTCTTTAGGATTTTGGTGGATATATTCCATAGGTCTGTTGAATTTTTAATTTTAAGTGATTTAGCAACTTTAATTATTTCGGAAGAATTGGTGGGGGAGAATAACAATGAATTTGGATTTTTTTACGATAGTCCTCAAGCAGGCCTAAAGCTGAGTGATTTCCCTTATTCTGGCAGCTGGTATTTAAGGGTATAGAGCTGAAATAGTCATTAAAAAGTTCTGCAACCGTTGTCGCATCATCTATACTACTGCCATTGACGTTGAGGCGTACGCAATGATTACCTGTTTGGTTCCGTGTACATTCTTTTTTAATAATATTCCAGGCAGCCTTGACTTTATTATCGGAATTATCTATAGTGTATTTTAAGTATTTCTGCTTAGCAAACCATACTACTTTTTTGTATGTCTTTTTGTATGTTTTGATGTATTCGAGAACTATGGTATCATTACTATTTTTCTGTATTTCATTCAGATGCAGCATCCGCTGTTTGGATATCTTGATTCCCGGTGTTGCCCAGTCATTAAAAGTTTTTGAAAGTTTCTAATAAACCTTAGTTGGAGAAAGACAGAAAATATTTATCACAATTTTAAAATAAACAAGTAGGTACATTTTTTTATATACATACACGCTTATATTTACTCTATTTAAGTACTTAATATAAACGTATTTTTACTAAATATTATATATTATTATTTATTAAAAAATAATTATTTATTATTACTGTTCTATTATTATATATTATTAATTATATATTAGTAATTACTATTATTTATTTATTTATTTATTTATTTATTTATTTAACAGGGAAAACATACAGCGCTACAAAAAAATATTACAATTACATTATATACTATATTACTGGCCGATGACATGCTTTCAACAATAGTTTTAGTTAGTTAAGTCTCCAATACGCACAGTGCATTCTGTGGGGGTTGGGAGGGGAAAAGGAAAGGAAAAGGAAGGAATGGGTGTTAATAGATTTTAAGTAATAATGTGCAGTACAAAAAATAAGAAAAATTTAAGAAAAATTTGAAAAATTTGAAAAATTAAGAAAAATAAGAAAAAATTACTCCATCATATAAACCTATCATATACAGTTAAAGAACAAAGAACGAAGAAACAAATAGTCCCTAAGACATAAGTATCTCATGAGAAATGTCTATGTCGCATTTTCGATTAATTTTAAGTATATGCTTTGCTTAAATTTTTTCTCTTTCATGTTAAATAGGTCGATATTCTGGAAATGATTATCGTAAGTTGACATTATATATTATATATTATTATATTATATTATATTATATTATATATATTATATATTATTATATATTAGCAATTATTATTAATTATTATTATTTATAATTACTTGTTTATAGTTGTACAATTATTTTGGTGTAGTGTAAATTTCATTTTAACTTAATTTTATTCAGATTTTTTAAATTTATTTTGGAAGTTATGTATTTTATAATCATTTTTGTATTGGTGTTCTCCTTACAACAGGCTCTGCCTAGTTAGGAGCAACACAATCTATGTTTAAGTGCTAACGGTGTATTTTTTTGGACTAATAAATAAATAAGTAAATAAAAATAAATAAATAATAAATTTTATACCTTCTACACTTTCCCTCAATTATTAACCGTTTATGAGTTTTGAAGTTTGGAATCTTCCTAAATATAGCTAATTATATGAAAACCCCAATGCCAATTGTTTATTTAAAATATATCACTTGCGGTGAAGATCTATAAAAGACAGAATATTATGATGTATGGTCACTGGGCACACCATGTTGGACAGCTGACCTTAACATATACATACTTAAGTAAACAGAAAGGCTATGATATCATGAGACACATTGCAGCGGAATGGGACAAGTGGGCGCGGCCAACTGGGCGCGGCCGACTGGACGCTGCTAACTGGGCGCCGCCAACTGGACGCCAGGCCAACTGGGCGCAGGGACAACTGGGCGCGAGCCAAATGGGCGCGGGACAGGTGGGCGCCAAAATGATATTATGCAATATATTTACATATTTTTTTATTGTGACTGACGAGAAATATTTTTATTGCTACATTATATAAAAAATCGGTTGTGTCACCCCAAGACTTTCCTGACTAGTATCCGGGGAGGTGCGAAAAAACAGCGACATTTTTTACTCTAGTACCCCAAATTTGTATGGCAGGTACCCCAAACGTTGGTCGTAAGTACCCCAAAATAGGTTCTTCCGATGGTTAACAGAAGCTTCTATGCCAAATTTTAACTTAGACAGATTAAGCGTCTGGGCGCTATCGCGGAAACAATTTTTTCGCCGGGAACCCCAAATTTGTATGGGAGGTACCACAACCGTAGGGCGTAGGGACTCCAAAAACTAATGGGTTCCTCCGACGGTTAACAGAAGCTTATATACCAAATTTCAGCTCAATCCGATTAAGCGTCTGGGCGCTATCGTGGAAGAATACATACATACAGACAGACATACAGACATACAGACATACATACAGACAGAGATCGGTCTGGAAATAGTCTCAATCGTCTCAGGGAGTCTCAAAATATATATTCCCATCTTCATCTCAAAATTTTTTTTTAGCGCGATCACAATACTTTCCTTTCCGATAGGTCGTCAGGAAAGTAATATGTAAATATATTGCATAATATCATTTTGGCGCCCACCTGTCCCGCGCCCACTTGGCTCGCGCCCAGTTGTCCCTGCGTCCAGTTGGCCTAGCGCCCAGTCGGCGGCGCCCAGTTGGCCGCGCCCAGTTGGCCGCGCCCACTTGTCCAAGACCGCTTCGGGCTGAGCAGTCGCCGCAGACTGACGTCTCTGCAACTGCTCGTTCTACTTGGGATATCTTTCCATCAGTGTATGACTTAAAGCTATTGGAAAAGTAGGCCCAAAATGCCCATTTCCTTTCTGTTTGTTTTTGTAAGTCAAATATTCTTTGGTGAACAATGCTTAAATTTTCAATTCTTGATGTACAATTTTTAAGAAAATACTATAATTTCTTTATATTTATCTTAGGCAGTATCTTATACTGGGCCCAGTGGTTATCTCGGAATTGCTGTTTAGACGACTCAGTCACTGGCACTACCACAGAACCCATTTTACCCATTGTGAATATTAAATTAAATATTATTTTATTTTATTTTATATGGCAGTTAGTTGGGGATTACGACTCGTACAACCAAGTACAGTAACCATATTATAAAATTCTACTATATATAAGTAAATTCGTTGAAGCAAGTGACTCGTTACCATATCAAATGTCGATTGGATCGCAAAACAGGAATCACCTTGTAGGGGTGTAATATCGCGATAGTATCGCGGCTTTAACGGGGGTGATTCATGGCGAGGAAGGGTTCTAGATTTTATCGAAATATTGGAATTTGTTTAAGTAGAAACGATATTTTTTCATGATAATAGATTCAATGAAGTATAACTTGCCAGAAGGTATTGAACTTCCCGTGAAAGTATTCTAACTGCTTGATTTTGTAGGCGAAATATCCCCTAACGAAAATTCCTTTTCTATTCTATTCTTGATTTTTTTTCCAACAATTTTGCCACTTTCGTTTGTTCTTATTTATTTTGTGAAGCAACTAACATAAACGAATAAATGTATAAATAAATATACCTACACTGTATCCAGTCTATATATTTGAGTTGCTGTTTAAGAATACTCAGCCACTGAAACTACATTAGAACCTATTTTAGAGAGAGAAAACCCATTTTGAATTTTAATTTATGGCCTACATAATATTTATTTTGTTAGTTGAGAAATACGACTCGTGCAGCTGAGCGCGGTAACCATTATACGAAATTCTACTATATGCACGTAAATTCGTTGAGGCAAGTGGCTCGTTTCCCTATCGGGGGTCGATTGGATCGCAAACCAGGAATCACCTTGTAGGGGTGTAATATCGCGATAGTATCGCGGCTTTAATGGGGTGATCCGTGGCGAGGGAGGGTTCTTGATTTTACTGCCGTCGCGACGGTTTACGAGGTGCCGCAACGCCGGCTTCTACGAGGAGGTGTTGTGTTTAAGGCGCGCATCGAAAAGTTAACTTTAAGTTATGAGAGCGAACGCGTAAACAAAACGCCCAGGACACTCGTAACAGAGGTTACGACTCATAAAGTCACAATCTATTCTTTGATGTTGCTGGGAAATTTACGAAAGCTACGCGTTAATCATTGAAGGATCAAACACCAAATCAAACACCAAACACCGATCAAAGAGTTAAATCTAACTCAATGCTCCCTCTGCTTCATAGATTATTCCTAACGCAGCACACTATGATCATTTGGAGTTTGTTAACTATGATCCTTTATTGTGAAATTTCACAATGGGCGGGTTTATTATCAAACGACAATCTCTTACAACCAACCCTATTATGAAGTGTTTATATGTATGTGTGCTTGTAACATTTGTGCGTAAGGTTGTGTCTTGTTATTAAATGCAATTCCGTTAATTTGATTCCAACGTAAAATGGTGACCCAGCCGGGAATCGAATCTTGGACTTTACAGTGTAAGATCAGGTGACCTAGCCACTATACCACCGGGCCGTGTCATCTACTACTGACGAACCAGCCACCCCAGGAAGGTATAACGATATTAGATATGTGGTTCAACCGTGGGGTGAACGCAGACACTTAGGGATACACAGTCCACCGTCTAACTACGCAAACTCGCCCGTTAGAGTCCAACGCTTTACCGCGAGGCATTGGGAAATGAACCCAAGGGACTGACCCTCCCTACCATATTTGCCCGGATTTCTCCACCATCCAATCTGGTCGCAGGTTCGAAGTCGCTAGCACGGCTCTCTGCGTGGTGTTAGCAATTCAATTCGAATTTATCGCGGACCGTGGTGTCTTTTTCCCGTCTTTCACATAGGATAGAGTGGCCAACTGCTCATTTTAAGAGTAGCTGACATCAGGTAAAAAAACAGATTCGCTCAGGAAACATATAGGATAATTTCCAGCCACCCTTCCCCACTCCGGTTATTTGCCGGAATGCACAGTCAGTTGGCTAACGCCACACGATAAGCCACCCAGCAGCGCCTGAGGTCCTTCCCCCAATGGATCCGAAACAGAGGAAACAGAGTCCCTTTAAGTTCCGTTCCTCTTCAAGGAGGCTACCGTGTGAGTGTTGAACCGTAAGTTAAGCCGACCCAAGATAACGAGATGACCATTTTCCCAAGCTCTGAGCGGAACCATTTTCTGCCACTAACTATGATTCGTCTGGCATAGATGGACTCTTCGGATCGTCCTGTCCTCAGGCTAAGGTATTTCAATGGCTTGAGACCCACTGTGCGCCAACTGAGCGCACCATATAACTATTGCCGGCGTGTGATTTGTAATGATTCTGAAATCGTTACGTTTTAATTGTATTTTACATTTAAATTTAAACAAATTAAACTTTAATTATATACAGCCAGCCTCGAATTCAATTCACCTTACTATTAAAATTAACAACGAGGACTTTGTCTTGGCCGTCAGCATCTCTGGTGTCCAGTCATACAACATTATCATACAGTGCTCGAAGGGGGAATGCAAAAGTCCCTAACACTTTGATATTGAAGACAAACAGCATGATTCATACGATTGTTGTCATAATCTCCTCACAAGAATTACTTCTTCAGGTCAGCATAGCTCATGGTGGAGAAACAGGTCCACCAGCTTTGAGGCTTGAGACACGAGAGTCTTACCCGGGCTAGCCTTCCACGCGAGGAGGCTTCTGAATAGGAGCTGAATCGTGAGTTGAGCCGATCCGAGAACAAAGTGGATCTTGTGGCTCAAGCTGCACGAAACCGTTCACCACCATGCACAGTGTACAAACTCGGAATGAACAATCGACTGGCTGACGCACGGTGTGCAACAGCGCTCAAAGGGCGATTCCTAAGAGAAACTGGCCTGCAGGCCAAAGTCCTACCCGGGCTCCCACTTCTGTGTAGATACTGCCGGATGGGTTTAGACCCGTGAGATAGGCCAACTCTAACGCATCAATCTTAGTGGCTTAACTGCAACAGGACCCATTAGCTCCGCAGAAATACGGTTCAGCACGTTACAAAGGGCGGGGCATACGAAAATGAAAATCAAAATTTGTCGGTTAATTTTCTGAAATGGAACCTCGCTAGTTAGCCTAACCGCTTGAATACGTGGCCCTTCTCGGACTTGCTGGATCAAGGTTTCGAGGACGTTACGCACCAGGTAAGGTAGAGGTTTTTGTCCACACACTACACCGAGAAAAATATAACCCTGTAAATACGCATGTTACAACAAATAGAGTTGTCAACTACAACGGGCGATCCAGTCACATCAGGAAGTATAACGATCTCCCGTGAAGTGAGCGCAGAAGACTTGGACAAAACAGTCCACCGTCAAGCTCCTCCACATGCCAGTAAGAGGCCAACGCCTTATCCGCAAGATAACAAGTATGTTACCCAGCGAGCTTACAATCACGCCCTTACTTCCAATTGCGACCAGATTACTCCGGTCTCTCGATTGGTTATGAGTTCGAGGTCGCTTGCGCGGTCCTCTCCCTTACGAAGCGGTGAAACGGTGTTTACCGAATCTATCGCGGACCACACCGTCCTTTGCCCGGCTGTTCACCCAGGATCGGATGGCCGATGGTTATTTCAAGAGCAGTCGCCGTAAGGTCCGCAACCACCTCCGCTCTATAGGAAACAGTACTGGCTTCCAGACTCCCCCGACTGTTAGTCAGAGTGGGAGCTAATGGGCCCATGATGGGTTGGCCACGAAGACCCATGTGTTCAGGGTCGGTCACACTCACGGGTCAACACCCATCCGACGGCCTCCAACGCACGGGGTGCGAACCTAGGTAGGACTCTGTCTTTGGTCAGTTTCCCCTGGGAATCAAACCTCTGGCGCTCCTGGACGTCTGCGCACCGTGCGGCGCAAGCCAATCGATTGTGCACTCTGACTAACATATTGAGATGTCAACCACAACGGGCGAACCCGTCACCGCAGGACGTTTTAACGATTCATCGTTCTATCGACCGTGCAGTGAGCGTAGAAGACTTTGGACATAACAAATCCGACGTCTAGCTACGCCACAACCCGTTAGAAGCCAACGCCTTACCGCGAGTAGCCAGGTATGTTACCTGGCGGGCGGCACAATAACTAAATTTGTTTGTGCAAAAAAAACGAACTTATTATTTTTAAATCATGTACTAAAATATCATTCGACTTTAATTTTTTAGGTTATGTTACATTAAGCATACTATTTATGACGGAAAATATTATTATTTTTATTTTAGAGTTGATTGATACAGATTAAAATATAGTTAGTATTTACCTTGTTATGTAGATTCCAAAAGTGTGTTTTAAAGTAAATTTGTCACAGTTTTCTTGAAGTAACTCAGCCTGCACGTGTATTTTTATGAACGATGTTGTTTACTGCTCTGTATCTCGAATACTGGCTAACGGTTTTTACAGCTGCTACGAAATAACAGGTAGAAAGATCTAGACCCGCCTAGCCCCTTCCCCACTTCTCTGTGAAATACCTTTTGATGGGCTAAAATTATCAATAGGTAGCTCAGGTATATACATAAGTTATCTTAAAATAGCAATAAATAGGCATCTATGCACATAATTTAAAGAATATTCTACAACTTTCTCAAAATATTGTAGATGTCTTATTAAATATTAATTTATTTGGTTGTTAATTATAGTATTAGATTTCGATTTGTATTTTTTTGTTTATCAATGTAACATAGAATTTTACGTTTTTCAAGTAATTAAAGTGTAAATTTTATTAAATAGCTCAAAATTGTACATAGTGATAAAAAAAAATCGGATTCGAGTTTTTTTTCTTTTCGTTGCATTTTCTGAGAACATTTACCATAGTAATGTATATATTTTTTTACATTATCAGAAAGAAGAGATTTCAAGGAACAAAAAATTCCTCGACTTTTTTTAAAAAGCTGATATTTTGACGCGAGAATTTTCGATTGAAAATTAGGGTGTTTTTTCGATATTAAGTCAAAATAAGGTGAAAAAATGAATATTTCAAATAAAAAAAATACAGTGTCTTTAGGACATAAAAAGGTAAATCTTCCCCAAATTGCGTGAAAAAATTTTTTTTTTTTGCATAAGATAAAAATAAAAAACCAAAAACTTGATTATTTCAATTTTTCACATAAATTTTGAGGTTATGTGAAAAAAGTGTAATTACGAAAGTTGTAGGTCTCTTTATTACCTACAACTTTGTCATTTAATTTTTTTTCATAGGACTTGTAGTTTTTCCGGAAATTGAGATACATCGTTTTTTACCCTGAAAAACTCACCCCCTTCCACTTCCCGACCTCAGATCGCCCGTAAATTATTTTTCCTTTCATTTTTGTTATATTCTCGTCCTTTTTTGACGGGTTTCATCCTACTATTATTTTTTTTTCACTTTTTACCATTTTTAAAATTATCGACCCTGGTCTAAAGGGCCCATTAACTCTTGCTTCTGACATGACGACATGTTATTTCATACGTAAGATTGTAAGTCGGAAGGTGAATCACGTTGAAGCTACAGTATACAGTTATTTTCGTAATGGCCGTAAGATACATGTTAATACATATAATCGAGTAGTGAAGTATTAACGAAATTCCATGTAATTCAACAAATGTACGATTAGAACATCATTATTTTGTATAAAACCGTAATAAAAATATGGTAATGTAATAAAAATTCCAATATTTTTCTCAGTGTAGATTGTAAGCCGCTAGCGTTCTGTAACCAAGCAGCTAGGCAGTCAAGCATCCTGAGTCTAGCCATGAGACGTATATCTTCATATTTTAAAATTTTATATTGTAGATTTTACGAGAGAGTAAAGTCGAGTAGCGCCCTCGAGCGATTTCCAAGTTTCCTCGTCCGGAAGTCATTGTTTGATCGCATAACAGAAAAAAATAATAGATTAAAAACATTCTTGGTTTAAAACGCGCTGAAAAGAAGAATATAAAATTTGAAGTAAATCAAATCCATCATTTTGTGACATTAAACTATGTCATATTGCTATGTCATGTTCACATGGATAACTGACACAGCTCTAAATTTGGTGATTTTGATTTAATAATGCAGTTAGATGGTCAAGGTTCAATTCTAAAGGCAGAAAAGAGTCACAATTGTACTTCTAAAAAACGCCGTTGGAGAGCGGTAGTGTCACTTTTCCATTTTATTATATTTTACTTCACAGATCAGTGCCATTTCATTTCTAAGTTGGTACGGGGCGATTGTGCGTTCGGTTTGTGGAAAAGTGACACTTTTAATGTTAATACGGGTAGATTGCTAGTTCTGCTTATAGAAAAGTGGCATTTTTTGTGTTGTGACGTTCTTAAAGAAGAAGGTGAGTAAGATTTGATATTAAATTGTAGGTTTGATTTATGTGCTTACTTCAAAGTTTATTTTATTCTTTTTAGAATATTTATTTAGAGCATATATAAATGAAATTTAAACAGGAAAATCTCGCAACAAGCTTTGATATCATATTTAAAAAAATATTCTTTTCATATTATTTTTATAAAAGCTTGTTTTAAAAAATATTAAAAAAAAATGTTCCTATGTCTGTTTATTTTTAAGGCTATCCTAATTGAATGCGTATACAAAATTTTACTTACCTAAAAGGCTTTATTTTCCAGAATTTGAGTTTAAGCAATTTAAGATTAAAACGATCTTCATATATCTTGATCTCCGAGACGAATAAATGATATCACATCTTATACAAACCATCTGTATTAATTTAATTAATTTTTATGTAGGTTCATTTTAGAATTCAGAATTTAGGATATGTGTCTCTCAGCGCCACACGTATAAATAAAAAACTCAAATGGTCAGAATTCAATTCATTGTAACTTAAGCTCTGGCTTATAACGTTATTATATACAAACATTTATCGCGTGTCTCGTTACAATCAAGGCACGCAAAGCCATCATTATTAAATGTAATGACTACATATTATGTTATGTAATTCATGTTTTTTTCTGTTGTCGTTTTTTCTTAAGTTTCCCTCGATTCTTATTCAACACAAGGTTGAAGGACAAGTTTGCTAACCTGGTAGACAGAGCAGTCAAAACGGTTTAAAAGTCGATACATCATTTTAAAAAATCGCTAATTTATTAGCGAATTTTAATAACACTAGTTTTGATTTCACTTCAGTGCTTTGATTAATTATTCGTTGTTTATTTATTATTAATACTACACGAGTACCGACTTAAAAATTACTATAGAGCAAGGATTTGAGCGATGTAAATCCGATAACTTGCCTCAAATAGACTCAATCACGATGGCGAGTTATTTTGTCTTAAACAATAGTTTTATAAGCGCTGAAATTCGCGGTGCAAAGGCTGTAAGGTAAGTAATGTTCACTAAATATTTAGCTACCAGTACTATACATGAGTGAAGCTTTAGACTGTGCTTGTTATGAGTTGCGCAATAAATATTTAACATTTTAAACAGTAAAGTAAAAGAGCTTTTTAATTCCGTTTAATATGACACACGTAATAATTTGACGACGTGTTCGCCGCCAAGTCCAATACATTTTAATACTTCTTAGTGTCGGTGCCATAGAATAGTAGATTAAGTCACACATGGGAGCAAAGTCGTATATTTAGGATGAGTGCAAAATATTGAATCCAGATCATAACGAAGGATTCTAACTTGGGTTTCCGAGTGTAGCGAGTGATTCAAGCTGTAAAGCTCGAGACATATATTTTTGCTCCCAAGTGAAGCTCTGCTTTGCACTCCCACTATGACAAAAAACTAAAACGAGCTTAAAAAAATCATCATCATCTTATCATCATCATAATCATCATTATTATTATACCATTATATCATCGTCATAATCTTAATCGTGATCATCATCATAATACAATCATCATATCATTACCATATACTATCATAACATCATCATCATAGCTATGAAAAAAACAGTAGGGAGCAAAAGGCTCCCGCCACGCTGGGTAAAAATGACTTCTTTTCGAATAGGAGGAGTAAAAGTGTGTTTTTATGTTTATTTTTTTATGGTTAAATATTTCACATCAATATCATATTAATTTCATTTACAGAACTGCCCGAGAGTCGAATGAAGACAATGCTATAGGATATGTTCCATTAAAAAGGGAAGATAATATATGCACACTTAAGGCCTGTATTACTCCTGAACACAAGGTTCGAAAGACTCCGTACTACGTAACGCTAATATATGTTGGAAAGGATTTCACCATTAAAAAGGTTCAGTGTCACGATTGCGCCGCGACTGCTGGGGGTTGCAAACATGCTATAGCGTTTTTGTCATGGGTGAATCGTAGGAGTGAAGACCCAGCTCCCACGTCAGTAAAGAGCTACTGGTCTAAAGTTAAATTATCATCCGTGGGCTCAGCTGTAAAGTTTATAAACATAAAAGTAATAGGAGAAATATCAACAGCTGCAAATCGTGCCAATACAGATGGGATTTTCATGAAGTTTGTAATGGAAGAATACAGAAAAAGATATATAGAAACACAGTTAAATAAACATTACAATGACTCTCCATTTCCGCTAAACTTTCGACCCACTTATTGTATCTTAGCTTTAAAACTGCAGCAAATAATTTAGATGACAATCTATTCTTAGAATACTGTTCAGAAAATATGGATAGTAGTGCTTGAAGCGTTATCAACAAACAAACAATAGAACAAGCCGATAGTCCATTTTGGCATGAAATACGTTACAGTCGAATCATCGCCTCGGAGGTCTAGGAAGTGGCCCACTGTAAAACTGTAAGTGGATCGCTGATGGAATCTGTACTTGGAGCAAATAGTATCAAAGACACTCCAGCCGTGAGAAGAGAATGACTTTTGGAATCACATGTTTTGGATTTTATTTGGTGTACTGATCGATGTATTCGTACACCGAGGAACAATACAGTATTTATAATGCATACTTCGCGATGACATTTTGATAATATTTCCAAACGAAATGATTTTACGCGCGCGATGCGTTCTTCGCAAGCGAGGCGGGCGAGGGAATGGTGTGGGATGACGTCACGCCGTGCGCAAACGACTTTCAAGGAAAAAATAGCGAGCGGTCAGTTTTACGAATCTTCAAAAGATGATTTTGGAGTCATTTGAAGTGCTAGGAAAAAACTAAAAATACAGAATTTTAAGTTGAAACAAGCACTTTTAGGAAAAAAAATTTAAAAAAAACCGTTCCCGAGCTCATTTTTAAGAAATATTAAATATCGTTAAATGTTTTTTTTCAATCTGAATTTATTGGATTTTTTTTTTTTTTTAATAAAACTTTTATTTTTTTTTTGTTTTTAAGTATTGCTTTTTATTTCTTTTTGCTGTAATTTATTGGCTTACTGTTTTGCTATTATTATTTTTAATAAATTTTCTAACAACTAAATCACCAGTTAAACGGCACGTAGGATAATTAATTTAACATTCGGAGTACACGTGAAATATTATGCTTAAATAAGGAATTATGTGAAAATATTATTAATAATTAATATGTTTGTTAGAGTACTGTTTGGGGACCTATTTTTCTAAATTATTAATAAATGGCAGACAATGCAACAACTCATATTGCCCCCCCCCCCCCCTTCCACGTTGGTCAATGCGAGAGAGACATAGGCCGCATCGCCAATGTCTGTCTCGCTTAATACCATATACTAATCACAGTTGAACAATGATGCCGATTTGCTTCCACCTCAGCGATGCGGCCAAACATTGGCCAACGTGTAGAGCGTACATTACACCTCATGCACAGCCAACAAACGCCCATTAAAATTCTGTCGTACAAGCGGCGCGCATTCGTCCATATAATACCCTCAATAATAATAATCCCCTTAATAAATATTATTATAATAAAAGGGGTGAGCGGCGAACTCTTCTCTTCGGACGAAATGCTGTGCAAACAAAGAGGGTTAAATTTTGACAACATCACTGAGCTTGCCATAGTGATGACTCACACGCGAAAAAGTTTGCGTGGCCTTTTTTTACGTAAAAAGGTGACTCATTTAAATAATGTCGCATAAGCGGAAATGGCCCTGCTGGCGTCCCCAAATATTGCGAAGGATATTATTCATAAATTAGGTACGTGACAGCCATGAATGTTGTAGGACAGTTTTATTTTATGAAGGAACGCGGCTTTAGTAGATTTTATTAAGCGACTGAAAAAAAAAATCTATTGCAGGTATCGTGTCCCATATTATGTAAAAACACTAATAATTGACTTAACTATGTGGAAGAGTCGAGTAAAGAAGACAATGTCGTGCGATATCTTCCCTTTTCCTAGTTACATATATAGGGAGCACCGATTTTTTTCTGGATGTCCAAAAATTCCTGTACGGAAAATATATATAATTATATATGTATAAATACGGGAGCTAATCGGCCCTTGCTGACGAAGATCTATTTGTTGAGGGTCGGTCACACTCACGGGTCAACACCCATCCGGCGGCCTCCATGCATGAAGCGAGAGCCCGGGTAGGACTCTGGCCTTAGGGCTAGTTTTCTCCAGGAGTCAATCTTCTGGCGCTCCTGGACGGTCTGCGCACCATGCGGCATAAGCCAATCGATTGTGCATTCTGACTAACGGTCAGGAGAGTCTGGAAGCTGTACTGTTTCCTATAGAGCGGGGGTGGTTGCTGACCTTACGGCGACTGCTCTTGAAATGACCATCGGCTACATGATTCGGGGCGAAGAGCCGGGCAAAGGATGCCGTGGTCCGCGATAGATTCGGTTGACACCGTTTCACCGCTAAGTAAGGTAGAGGACCACGCAAGCGACCTCGAACTCGTAACCAGTCGAGAGGCCAGAGTAATATGGTCGCAACTGAAAGTAAGGGCGTCAGTTTATGCCCGCTGGGTAACATTCCTGACTATATCGCGAATAAGGCGTTAGCCTCTTACGGGCATGTGGCGGAGCTAGACGGTGGATTGTTTTGTCCTAAGTCTTCTGCGCTTACTTCACGGAAGATGGAACGATTATTTCGTTAAAAATTCCTGAAGTGACGGGTTCGCCCGTTATAGTTGACAACTCTACTGTACGGATAATATGTTCTATGGTAGGAAAAACATAAAAGTAAAAATATTAAAAAACTGCCGCAAGAGTTATGAAGAATTGGTATTTGAGCCTTTTAATGGTAAAAAGTTAAAGTGTTTTGTGATAAAGTGAAACATGCATTTTAGGACTTTTTAATGTCTATCATAATGAGAGGACACATAGGTACTAAATTCGTCGCAGGTTATCAACGCAGGTTATGACGAAGATATTCCAATTTACGAAACACGACGTTCTACTTACCAACCGACAAATCAGCAAAAGTCGCATTTTTTTCGTTCAACGCGATACTATAAATGAAAAGCCTGACTCTTCTTACAATTCGAAAACTTTAATAAATTCCGGAGATCTTTCAATCTTCTACCAGAATATAAATAGTCTAAAAAATAAGTTGATTGACATGGAACTACTTTTAGAACTTAATAAAAATATTAATATTATATGTATGGTTGAGCATTGGGGGAAGAAAAATGAAGACATTTCACTAAGTTTACCTGGTTTTTATATTGGAGCGTACCAACACAGGAGTATTTTTAAAATGGGGGGGACTATGGTACAACTCAAAAATAATCTTGGTAGTGAACCATTACTGCAGTGTGCTGATCTCTGCCTCGATCGCCACTTTGAATGCTGCGGAGTAAAATTGACGCAAAGCCGTATTCATATTTTTTCGTTATATCGATCGCCAATCGGAAATATTACTATATTCTTCAAAAGATTGTCACGGCTATTAGAAATATTTCAAAATAAACAAATCGTCATATGCACGGACATTAATATAGACTTCCTAGTTGACTCAGTAGCCAAATATAATTTGTGCAGTATTCTGAATATATATGGCTTAAAATCATATGTAGACACTGCAACAAGGATCACAGGGCACTCAGCCACATTAATAGATAACATATTCTCAAACCTATGTACTGACCTACTTTCTTCAAAAATCTCTTCTACTGGCCTCTCAGATCATGAAGGTATCTTCGTCTCAATTAATAACACCACAAAAAATCAGGTATATTATAAAAAGTCCCGATTGTTTTCTAAAGCAAACAAAGAAATATTTCTCAGCAAAATTATCAGTGACGACTGGGACGATATTTTTAATTCCGAAAACGAAAATGCTGATCTAATATTTACTCTTTTCTTCGAAAAATTTAAGTCTCATTTTGACAGCAGTTTTCCCGAGAAAGAAAGAAAAATAAAAAATCCTAACCTAAAGAAATCCTGGATATCAAAGGGAATTAAAGCTTCGGCTAAGAATCTGAGGTCCCTTCGTTTTATACAAAAGTTTAAATGCGATGATTTTGTTATGAAATTTATAAATAAATACGAGAAAATATATAGGCGAGTGGTTAGGAATGCCAAAAGAAATCTAATCCGAAATGAAATATTAAATTTGAAAAATAATTCAAAAGGATTATGGCAGCTTGTAAATGATAAAATGGGCAAAGGAAAAAAGTGCTACTCTAACATTACTCTTAACCGAAAGGGCCATACGGTCGAAGATCAAACAGAAGTAGCGAATATGTTCAACACTTTCTTTTCCCAAATCGGTCAAATATCACAATCAAACACCTCACAGAACAATCTAACAGGTGGGCACAATATACCTTACAGCAGACATATTTTCTTCATGCAGCCAACTGATGTTGTTGAAATAACAAAAATAGTGAATTCCATGAAAAATAAAAAATCCTCAGGAATTGACGATATCGCAATAGACATGGTAAAATTGACACTTCCGTTTATAGTTGACAAATTAGCCTATATATTCAATATATCTCTCCGAGATGGAATTTTCCCAGATCAATTCAAAATTGCTAAAATTATTCCTATACATAAAAAAGGTCCAAAAACTGAAATAAACAACTACAGACCAATAGCGTTGCTACCTGTTTTTTCCAAAGTGCTTGAAAAAATAGTAAATTCAAGGTTGTTAAAATACATAGAAAACAAAAATATCCTAACAAAATCTCAGTTCGGTTTCAGAAGAAATAAAGGTACAATCGATGCACTGAACAACGTTCTGAGAAAAATGTACAATGACATGGACAAGAAACTTTATTCAAGTACCGTATTTTGCGATTTATCAAAAGCGTTCGATATGGTAGACCATCAAACACTGCTAACTAAACTCGACAGATATGGAATCCGAGGAAATAGCTTAAAATGGTTCAGCAGCTATCTCTCAAAAAGAAAACAAGTTGTACAATTAGACGACTGCACAGGTGGCGTATTGAAGAGAACCATTTCCGATGAGTGTGAAACGAAGAGCGGTGTTCCTCAGGGAAGCATCCTGGGACCGACCCTTTTCATTCTATATATTAATGATCTCCCATCTATAGTAGCTCACTCAAATGTAACTTTGTATGCAGATGACACCAGCATAAGCTTTGCAGATGCCAAAATAGAGAATGTAGTGAAAACGTTAAACCATGAATTGGCTCTGTTGAATACCTGGTTCGAGAAAAATAATCTGTCTCTAAACACATCCAAGACAGTATCCATTTTCCTATCTTGTAGAAAAAATAAGGTTATAAACAGTCAAAATTTAATTATCGGTGCAAACACAGTAGCCAATATTAAAAGCCATAAATTTCTGGGTTTAGTTTTAGATGAAAATTTAAGGTGGAATGCTCACGGAGAGGAATTAAGCGACAGACTATCCAGCGCCTGTTTCTTACTAAGGCAAATAAGGAAACTAATCAGTGTTAAACACACCAAAATAATATACTTTGCCTATTTCGAGTCAATTCTTCGTTACGGGATTCCCTTCTGGACACAGTGTACAGTAGTTTTAAGGCAACATATTTTCTCTCTCCAAAAACGAGCCATAAGAATATTGATAAACCTTAAACATAATGAATCATGTCGTGGTCACTTCAAAAATCTCAGTATTCTAACGCTACCATCACTATACATATTTGAATGCATAAAATTAATATTAAAAAACATAGGAAAAATGAAGACCCAAAAAGAAATTCACTCGCATTTCACCAGATGTAGGCACAATTTAGCATTACCCCGTCCATCTCTGGAATTATTCAAAAGGGATCCAAATTACGTTGGAATGGCGTGTTACAATAAACTGCCTGAGAATATCAAAAGTATATGTAGAAACGGAAATATCACCCAATTTAAATCGAAATTAAAAGGCTACCTTATTGCGAGAGAATTATATAATATTAACGAATTATAATTAGATTACTGACAATTTCCATCTCGATTTTTTTTATTTAACTTGACATTTGTACCATTTTATTGATTATTATATTATTACTATTATTTCTAATTGTCTCCCATAATCAATTATAATTCTTACTTACAGGACCATTTAATTTTAATATTATAATTTCATGACTATCTGTAGTTATAAATATCTAATATAACTCAATTATGTGGTGAGTCTCTAATGAAATATTTAGTATACATTTTAAAGTTATTTTAACATTAAGCGGCTATATACAATGTCTAAACAACTATGTAAAGTTTTTTGAAGACAATAAATGCGATTTGATTTGATTTGATTGATCGTTAAAAGAAAAAAACTTCAAATACAGTTAACAGATTCTTTTTAGTAATAAACCAAGGAAAACCTTAGAAATAACCCGTCGAAATTGCAGTGGATGTTAATCACGTGTGGTGTTGAAAACTAGCATGAGGTTTTGTGATTCCACGCATTTTTTTTTTGTAAATCTGTCTCTACTAGTTGGTCAGTAGATAGCAGCAGATGCTTCTGTGACTATTTTGACTATTCGTTCCGTAGCTTTATTGTGGCAGGGAACCCCTTGCTAGTAGGTAGTAGGGGAGACCTGTCCAAAGCCGTATAGCTAAGGATAAAACTCCATAGGTCAGTTATTAAAATAAAAAAATGCTGAATAATCATCACTTTTATTAAATAATTTCAATGGGAACATAATACAATTGAAACAATTAAAAAAATATTAATTATAATATTAAATTTAAAAAAAAAACCAAACATCTCATTTTTCCGATTTTGCCCCGGGGGGTGGACAAAACCGTATACCCTATACGATTTTGCCCCGGAAGATAACTAGCAGTTGTTACATTGGAACTGTTCCAGTTCGTCAGACTCCCAGCCTGTACAGCCTTCGTGGGCCCACTTTTTACACTTGGTGCATTGCACCCAGCCTTCATCCAGCTGACTTATACCATATTGTCCATGACAATACGAGCAAATATCATCTTTCGTTGTGTTTGCTTTTCTCGAAGGAATTCTTGACCGTTTGGTTTCTTTATGTGGTTTCTCTAAAATGAGGGTAGGTTGTTTTTTCTTATTTTGGGAAATATCCAATAATTCTGTTTTATACGGCGAAGAAGTTATTATTGCTGTTTTGCCTCTACGATGGTTGGTTTTTCTTTTTTGAACCGCATTAATTCTGGGAATTGGCATAATATCAGCTGGAGAAACGAGTTGTATCAGAATAGTTTCATCTGGTGTAGCAATCTGTTCACGAGAAAGTTGGACTGAAGCAGTGGAGGTTGATGGCATCTGGTCAATTTGTAGCGCAGTGAAGGTTGATGGCATTGGGTTGATTTGTGGCGCAGTGGAGGTTGATGGCATCCTATCAATTTGTGGCGCAGTAGAGATTGAAGGTATCGGGTCTTGATAGGGCAGATCATCCATTCTTTCTGAAATTGATGTTGCACGTTCACCTATTTCTATTTCCGTCGTTTCAGCCCCAGCGAAGTCAGCTTCGTCGAAAACGTTCCGATTTGTTGGAAAAATTCCTGTTTTAGAATAGCCAGATACAGCATTTTGTATGGTAGCTGCTTTACAATAAGCTGCTCCAAAGAGTTTAGATAATTGAAATTGAGTGACAATTCTTCCTGGGTTGGTTCTAAGCCAAACGTTTACCTCTTGGCTATAAAATATACTCAGTGGACCCATAAAACTCACATCGAGTGGCTGTAACCTATGCGTGCAATGGGGAGGGAAGCTTAAGATAATCACTCCATTTTGCCTGGCTTTATCAATCAAGGGTATATTTTTAGTATGTGTCGAGTGTCCATCTAGCAAAAGTAGCACGGGGTCATCTATTTTGGGCTTAACAGTAACTATAAAGTGATCAAGCCATTCGACAAATATTTTACTTTGTACCCAGCCGCTTGGATGACAGACGGCAATCGTTCCCGGCGGCGCACCATCGAGCAGTTCCGCCTTCATTCGAACTCGTGGAAAAATTAATAGCGGAGGAACATAATTTCCGGAAGCAGAGACACAAATGATAGCCGTAGTCAGCTGTCCTCTTTCTGCTGAACTAGCTAAGCCGACTTGTTTTTTTCCTTTAAGAGCGATAATTTTACTTTGTCTCTTAGGCACTGTTGTCACGCCAGTTTCATCCACGTTAAAAATCTTTGTCGATGAAAATTTAAATTGGTCAATTAGCCCCTCTAGCAAATCGAAGAATTTATTCACGCTAACCCTGTTGAAACCCATTGCTCTTGCCACAGATGTTGGCTCTGCTGTACGAAGAGACAATTCCGGATGACGTTTCATAAAACCGGATAGCCAATCTTCTCCCGCTAATTTCTCAATCTTGTTAAAATTATGAGTGATTTTATTACATTCCGCCATTTGAAATGCTAAACGACGTAGATCTTTGTACGTCAGACCAAATAAGCGTCTTTCCATGGTCAAAACGTGATCAACTAAGCCTTGTTCCTGAGAAGGAGAAAATACTGGTTTAAATCGGCCGAGGCCTTTGCTTGTAGATAATTCCAAATCTCCGTTATTTCTATATTTATTGACACGGTCTTGTAAAGTAGATTTCGGCACTCCGTAGGTTTCTGCAGCTTTTAAATAACCCATACTTCCATCAACTACACTCATTACTGCTACGCTCATAAGGTAAGTGTCCCAGTCTTGTCTGTTAGTTTTTCTCTTGTAATTACGCGGCATGTTTATAACATCTGAAAAGTAAGATTAAACATAATAATGGAAACCTCTGGGTCAAAATCGTATACCGGTCGGTTTTACCCCGTACGGTTGTGCCCCGAAAGCCCTGCATTCACAATTTCATTCACAACTACAAATGCAAACAAAATTCGACGACAAAGTTGTAGGTTAATATTGAGAAAACACACATATTCAAAATTATTGGACATGCCACATACCTACAAAGTACGGAATCTTCAATATTCGATATTCTAATAACTCAAAAATAACACCAGGACACCGAAAAATAACAAATATGCGATAAATTGTCGGCCGGTGATCGTGCTTTGACAGGTCTCTGCTGACTAATAGAAAAGTATGGTGGCTAGAGATGGGCAACGCGCCGGCGGGAATTTTTGAAAACTGAAGGAGTTACTTATGCTGTACGGTTTTACCCCGGTATACGGTTTTGGACAGGTCTCCACCTATTGTTGTTGGGAGCTAATGGGCCCTTGCTGAGTTGGCCACGAAGACCCATTCTGTTTCAGGGTCGGTCACACTCACGGGTCAACACCCATCCGACGGCCTCCACGCACGGGGTGCGAACCTGGGTAGGACACTGGGTCAACCAGTCTCCCCTGGGAACAATCCTCTGGCGCTCCTGGACGGTCTGCGCACCGAGCGGCGCAAGCCAATCGATTGTGCTCTCCGACTAACAATCGGGGGAGTCTGGAAACTGTATTGTTTCCTATAGAGCGGGGGTAGTTGTCTACCTTACGGCGACTGCTCTTGAAATGACCATTGGCCATCCGATCCCGGTTCAGAGTCGGGCAAAGGACGCCTTGGTCCGCGACAGATTCGGTGCACTCCGTTTCACCGCTTCGTAAGGGAGAGGACCGCGCAAGCGACCTCGAACTCGGAACCAATCGAGAGACCGGAGAAACCTGGTCACAATTGGAAGTGAGGGCGCGAGTATCTCGAGCCCGCCGGGTTTATTCCTGGCTCACTCTCGGTAAGGCGTTGGACTCTCACGTATTGTGACGTAGCTGGACGTAGAATGTACTGTCCAAAGTCTTCTACGTTCACTGCAGGGCGATAGAACGACTAATCGTTAAAACGTCCTGTGGTGACGGGCTCGCCCGTTGTAGTTGACACCCCAAGATGTTGCCGGGATATCGGGTCTATCCAAGTGGTCGGGTCGTAACACGTGGGTAATTGCTTCCGAATTACGTGCGAGGATAAAGCGGGAGATGGGAAAAAGCTGTGATTGCATCTATGTCTGTCTATAATAGTATCACTGCTCTATCACCCTTACGAAGCAGTGAAACGGTGTATACTGAAGGACGCTGTGGTCCGCGATAGATTCGGTATACACCGTTTCACCGCTTCGTAAGGGAGAGAACCGCGCAAGCGACCTCGAACTCGTAACCAATCGAAAGACTGGCGTAATCTGGTCACAATCGGAAGTAAGGGCGTGAGTGTAAGCCCGCTGGGTAACACTCCTGGCTATCTCGCGGTTAAGGCGTTGGCCTCTTATGGGTTTGTGGCGGAGCTAGACTGTTTTGTCCGAGTCTTCTGCGTTCACTCCAGTGAGATAGAACGACTAATCGTTAAAACTTCCTGAGGTGACGGGCTCGCCCGCTGTAGTCGACAACCCTATTTGATCTATCTGTCTATACTTGCCGGACTAATATGACGGTGCGGGGAGAAGGAGCTGGGCCATAAAAGTTGAAATGTACGTAAATTATATTTCTCACTACTCACTATTCAGTCATTACTTTTGGTTATTTATTAACATTAGATTATTTTGAGTCTAAAATAATCTAACAAACATTAGGTCATTTTCCGTTTTATTCCGAAAATTCAGTCTTTATCCGCGGGCAGTATTAAATTTCGAAATCAATATATTTTATAATTTTTCTAACATTCTCAATACCATAGAACATATTTTCCACATAAAAAGGTTCTTGTAAATTTAATTTTAGAATAGAAATTAGAAAACAATACTGACGAAAAGCCTCTTAAATAAATTGAGCCATAAGTGGAAAATAAATGAAGGTCGTGAAAAGAGCCATAAATTATAGACTCTACAGTGTGGTTTGTGATTTTTTAGACTGAGTAGTGAATAGATATCAGTTTGTCAATTTAGTTATTACTAAACTTTTACCCGCTGATAATTGTAATATATATTTTTTAGGTTTTTTAAATCGATTTTGTATAATATTAAATTTTATTTTATAATTTTGACCAAGATATAAATTATTTTATTTGACTATTGATCATTTTATTTTTAAATTTTACTATTTTTTCTAGCAATTTTATGATTATTTTAGTAAAAAAAATCAGGTAATTATTATTTTAAATAATTTTTACTATTTAAAATTATTATTCAAATGATATTATATTTATTTTCTAAATAAAATTTAATGATTTTTCAAATACTACAGAACATTGATTTCCTTTGTTTTTTCTTTAAATTATAACCAAAATTGTGTACAGGTACAACACTTTTCTAGTACACCTGCCTTAGTACAGGCCTAGGCCTAGTAAGGGGGCGTTGACGTAGTGATCAAGATGGTGAAGTTTGTTTTCTTTTTTACAAAGTCGAATATTTTGTAATGCCAGGAAAATGTACTTGTGCTTTACTTTAAATAAATAAATAATAAGCGGAATTCGTCCGTTCGTTCACGTATCCGGGCCGTTGAGGCTGTGTCGGTGAGTTTAGGGTCACCGTTTCCAGGAACGCCTGGTTGTTCTAAATCGCAGAATAGACAGTTTAAAATGTGCACAACCTTCGAGGAGGCTCCTTCTGTGTCTTATTTTATATTATGTTACGATTTTATATTATGTTACAAAAACGTGTGTATCTAATACACAAAGACTCGAAGCAAATAATTTACAAGAGACTTTTTTTTAATAAAGAGAATGGAGCGAAGTAAGAACAAAGTGATCCATTCAAGTCGTACACAATGCTACGCCAGAAATAGTGGAGCAATCCCGGGAGCAAACCCGCCCTCTTCTCAACAACACAAAATCTTTGCGCGGGCGAAAGAGCGAATAACGGGGTACCCCGTCGCGTCGTGTCGCAGCGTCGTCGTCGCTACTAGTCTGATGAAATAAATAGGGGGTATTGTGTAAATAAGACGAGCTCTGATTTCACAGAAATTTTAATCAACTCGTAATACCGACGGCAATTGAGAGTGTCAAGGCTGCGCGAAAATCCGCCATCTCAGGATATCATAACGAACGTTGTCGTTCTTTTACCCTAAAATGAGTCGAATTGATTTTAGGACGTTCTTTCGATCAACAGATAATCAGTCTAATTTAAAAAAAAACTACGTTAGCTTTCGCTTAGTAGTTTCTTAGATAAGTAACGATTATCTCGGTAAGACACCTTCCACGAATTATTTATTCGTTATTTAGAAACGCTTCCTAAGGACCTTGTCCACACACGATTTATGTCGCGAAAATCTACGGTTAATTCGCCCTATTTATACACGTTCGTCAGTGTTATATAGATCACTATGGAAGTGTTATAGTAATTAACGATAATATAGGTATATTTGCTTTATGTTTTTTTATCACATAACTATATTTGACTGTTTTTATCTTAATAAAAAAATAGCAAAAAATCAGAAAAGGACAAAGGTAAACTCGTTAAACTTGGGTTGCCGCGTGAATAAAGTGACGTTTGAGGATGACTGTCGCCAAGCGATTGCCTAGTGCTAAGCACCGTTTCTAAACAACGGTTTTTGATGGACGTTCGCTAATCTCGATCATAAATTTCATGCCATCATTCTAACTAAGGCCGATATACTCTATACAGCAAGTCCGCGATATACCAATGAGTGCTTTCCCTTTCAAATAGTCCGACTGAAAAGAGATAGTTGATTGCCTTCGCCGGGGAGTTGGGAAAGATTATTATAAATAGTAACACACATCTACCTTATTACCATAGCCCCACGTCGCATGGGTGCTGTCCAGCTGATCTACTCGTCTTCCAAGCCTTTTGGCCCGCGGCGACAGTAGCGGCGGACGCTGCAACGCCGTCCGCGCCCACCGTCGTCCAGCTAATGTCGGCGCCTCCACACCTCTTCAGATACGCCACTACGTGAGTAGTAACATCCATCCAGTGGGCTGGACACATCAGACGCCCCAAATGAGCGCCACATGCGCTTTGGATAAAGCCCCCAAGGTGCGTACAGAATGTGCGCACCGAAGAAGGTAGATATCACACACCCTTATTATCACATGTACCTCTCAGTGGCTCATGCTCATCTCAACAACATTAGTGTATGTTATAAAGTTTGTTTGTTTGAGAAACTTGGTTGCATACACAATAGAACACAACATAGTGGGTCTACTACCAAGTGGAAATATATTACGATCATACTGCCACGGTTATTGTGGCTATATGTTTGTGTTGTCAAATGAATACTTCAGTATTCAGTATTCAATGTATTCATTCAAAATATAAAATAAAATCATGTATATTTTGAATATGCAATTAAAGATAATTACAGCATATTAGAATTAAAATTATCACATTAAATAAATTTATCACAAGTGTATTTTTTCTAAAGTAGTGGTCATAATAAATGAGTAGAATGACATGAAAAATATATAATGGGCTCGATTGCGTTTCTTCGTGAACTAAATTCGGAAATTAGTCCGTGTGAACGAGACAGGGCAATACGCTAGAGCGGAGTATGAGATGACCGGTTGTCACTTTTTCGCATTAAAACTGCGCGCCAAGGTCAAATCTTACACCGCACGAAATATGCTTGAATTTATTCGGACGAGTATAAGTTCGGCAGGTAGTATTTATCGACGATCGTTCGTGTCATATTCCGCTCTAACGTATTGCTCTGTCTCGTTCGCTTGGACTAATTTTAGGTTTAGTTCACAAAGAAACGCAATCGGGCCCAATAATGGAAATAAAACTGAATTTAATCACCTATGTATGTAATATCTAAAGGAGGAATGGGATATAAGGGTAATTAAGGAGGCGGTTGGGTTAGGGGAGGAGGGGAGGGGGCGGGGGGGAGGGGGATTCATACGTTAAATAAATGTCTCTATAGATTTTTTAAACCCCATCAGGTTTTCAAGTTGTCTCAGGGCAAAGGCGCAGAGTTCCATATTCGGGCGGCCTGCACTGAAAATGACTTAGACTTGAAAGTTGATGAATGCTAGTTAAAGCCAGTGATAGATTATCCTTTAGTGAGGGGCGAAATAATTTTTCGTATCGACATCCGTCTGACAGTAGGTTGTGTACTGCATAATTTTTTTAATTCATGAAATCAATTAGATTTGGGTGAGTTTTTGGAAAATATTCGTTTGATTTAGATTAATGAGGATCCGATGGAAAGTGATTATTTTGTAGACATTTTGAGACCCAAGAGGAATTGAAAAACAGCATGACGGATTTTTTTTAACCATGTATTCGCGCAAGCTGTAGGCAGTTATTGTTTCGTGAAGTGTGTCCTGGCCAATATAATCCGCCCTAAAATTTCACAGGCTAAATAAAATTTTAACTTCTTATAATTTCAAATATATAAACCGATCTCTGAGGAGCCAAAGGCGTAATTGTGGGTAACCGCTTAAACCAGCAGTAAAATAATCAAAGCTGAAACTTCCGGCCTAAATTTTGCAATTCAACCATATTGGTAACTGTTTTTTCAAGGAGGTTTTGTTGACTTGCCTCGCATCAGCATCGGTGGCCACAGAAAAACGGTTTGGCTAGTACCTACCGGCAGTGGGCTCGATTGCTATTCTTCATGAACTAATATCACAAAATAGTTCATGCGATCGTGACAGAGAAATTTCGTTAGAGCCGAATGGAAAATGAACGATAGTCTTTTCCCCCACAAAAACTACCTGCCGAACGCAAAAGCATCTGATTTACGTTGAAAATATTTTGTCCGGACCTATATTATGTCGCTAGTGTGAACCAAACTAAATTCAGTGAAAATGGTGACCCAGCCGAGAATCGTACCCGGGACCTTACAATGTAAGATCAGACGACCTGCCACTATGCCACCGGGCAGTTTGTAAACTAACAGAAAGAAAATGAGACACAGCAATGGACTATACTGTAAATGCCTATATCTTATCCTATGTCCCATCCCTCTCCTTTCCTATCCTAGTAATAGTTAGACAGTAACTTATTTAATTCGATAAATTTTTGATAATTATTACATAAGAAAATAATGCAAGACTACATTTGGAAACACTTAATCGGCGATCGAAACATTGTAGTAAGATTGTGCGGGATTCTCTAAAATCGTGAGTTGTCGATGATCAGAGTTCCAACTTTGTGTCGTGATGTTTCCTCGGCGATCACATATGGTAGATAAACAGAATGTTTTAATATTTAGACCATTTAATTATCAAAGAGAAGTTAAGGAGAGATGGCTCACCAGTAATAACGTGGATAGTGACAGTGGATAATTATGCTAATTGTACGTGCTTATATATTAGTAGAATTGATGCAGGTGGGGTAAATTTCACACGAATAAAAACTGATAATAGTGAAAGACTCGTTTAAATATGAAATTTTTATTTCTATGAATACTATTTGTCATCAGGCAAGTCGACATTTTTGCCTTTTTAATTACATCAATCGTCTCTTGGAATTAAAAATGTTTGTTCAATTAAATGTTACATGGTTCATCATCATAAGTCACTAAAAGATAATTAGAGCGAAGCTCAAATCAAATAAATAGCGAAGATCAAATATATAAATGAATAAATAAATGTTTGATGTTAATTAACTAAATGTTATGATTATCTTAATGTTTGTACAATTGAGTTTTAAACTTTGGGATTTATATTATTATTTTAATTGTTACGTTTAAATAAATATGATTTGAACTGATTGGTATTTTAATGCTGGAAAGGTGACAACCGCTCATTTTATATTCTGCTTAAACCTATTGCCCTGTCTCTCTGGCAGGAACTAATTCCAAATTAAGTTCAATAAGAATCGCGATCGGGCCCGGTATTCGCAATGGCTAGTGAGCGATAAATAGAAGAAGAAGATTGCAAGTTAAGATATAGGTAAGTCGACTTGTTTACAAAACGAGTCGGCTGGCGAAAAACATTCATGGGCTATTAGGGAGGCAAATAATCCCGCCAACGCAGACCATTTACTCCGGTACGGTTCGCTCTCCCGCCTAACAAGATCGGAGGCGATTTTTAACGGGCCAGACCCGCTGCACAACGATATTTCCACAATACAACCCTAGAGAAAAACCTACCCATTGAAATTTTCTCAGAGAACATGATGAAGTTATCAGTCTACCAAAGCAATAGTAGAAATCGGGTAGTCGCAACTTTGTTTTAGCCCTATTGGTTTATGTTTCGATTGATATTGATTTTTTAAGTACATAAATTTATTTTTTTAACCATTTTTACCGACACTTTTAAAATGCATAACTCCCGCAAAAATACCAGAACTAACCTCTGGCTGTACTTTCAAAATCCTATTGTGCCATCTAACGAAAAAATCAGTTTTTCAGCATGATCTGGGAAGCCAATTAAATAAGAAGAACCTGGAACGGCAATAGAGACGACTGTTTCAAACTTTCTACTACGTAAAGCCCTATTTTTTAAATGTTCTCGATGCCCATTTATTTATTTTTTTATTTGTTGAATGGGGCTTTTCTAAGGTCTTTATGAGCCTTGTAAAGCTGCGACCATTGCTAATCTATTGACTTCGTCACCTACTATAGTTCTGCGCTAAGCCTCGTGTCATTTAAGAACCGCAACAGGTTTTTGGCGCCAGATTGTTTTACCTCGTCAGGTTAGACCACCCAAGTGGGTGTATCTTTAACGCAACCGCGGGCCACACTTGCACATGAGGTGCAGGGGAGTTTCCTCTGCCCCTTGGCAGAACCTGCACATTTTTGTGCCTCGAAGCTTGAGGTTGAACGTTGAATGTGTTTGTTCAGGCCACAATGCCCCCTAAGCGCCCTCACCAGTATGGGTAGATTGTTCCTATTAGCGATAAGACCTCACGGGTAAGTCTTACGGTCGTAAGCCTTAATTAGCGCTTTGGAATGATTCAACCCTGGCGTGTTGTTTCAGTGGTTGAAGGATTGTTCTAAACATATGTATTTGTTTAAGCATTAGGTTTGCAAGGCTTTTTGGTACGCAACAGCAAGGTTCAGGGCCGTATAACGCTCCCTTTGCTCCCGTCTTAGCAAGTTCATCGGCTTTTTCATTTCCCTTGATTCCTGCATGGCCGGGAACCCATCTTAGACTTACCCGGTTCTTTTCGCCCAGGGAATTCAGTAGTGATATGCACTTTTGCACTAGCGTTGAATTAATGGTACTCGAAGCTAGTACCATAAGAGTTGCCTTGCTATCCGAGTGCATATATACGGTGGTTGGCGTAGTTCTTATGGATGTTGATATCCGCTTCTTAATGCCGAACGCCGAGCGCAAAGACGTAAGGTAAGATACAGTGAGTGTTGTGTGCACGGCGGATTTAGAGCGGGTGCTGTAAACTTCACGCGGTAAAATCGTTTTATTTATAATCTATCTATCTTCAACGGTAGTACTACCATCGGGGAACGTACATAGCAGATTATTGTCTTAGCCATGTCCATAGCAGCCAGAATAATAAGTTGTTTAGCAATAGTGTGTTTTTTTTTTGCACTTTGATACTTTATATGGCACATTGAATGAAAAGCTATCAAGGATTGTTTGATTTGTGTTCTACAGATAAATAATTTTTCATAATTAGTTCAATTTACACATTTTGTGGAGATTGCGTCTTTGTTTTTATTAAACACATATATTTTACGGAGTTTTTGGTCCTAAATTGCTTTTATACGACTGCAACGCCATAGGTAATAACCTAATATAATGAATAAATAGTCAAGTTGGCAAATAGTTTGAAACTCTACTTATTTAAGAAGTAATATGTTAAGGTTATTAAGATAATTACTTACTAGTCGTAATTTGAACAACTGAGGTATTTCAATTACCTTAGGCTTAGGGTTATATATGGTGGGGCAGCATTCAACCCGGAAATATTTAATCTTGAAATTACGTCGCTCGTAATGGCTTGAGCAATATTTATTTTGTTATTACGCATGCGAAAAATTTAAATTACGAAAGCTTCTTTGGTACCATCCCATATTTTCGGGGATATTTCAGCATCGCCAGGATTCATCTTTGCGTATCTAATATATTTTCTGGAATTTCAGGTTTTCAGCTTTCCCCCTCTAATTCCATTGGTAGAGGGATTTATGCCAATGACGAAATACAAAAAGTACGTGTCAAATTCCGGGGGGGATATTGTGTTAATACTGGCGACGGGCTCTTTGTTTTCATAACTCCTGGAATGACTCGCCTTCACCTTTACAGTGAAAACGCCGCTCCGGTCTAATTCTTTGAGACTTTGAACACCCTTTGTTATTCCTTGTCTTTATAGAGGGTGTTATGAATCCCCAGTGACAAATAAAGGAACTGCGTAAACAGAAGACAATGGCATTGATTATCGACTAAGTGAAAGGAATGAAAGTCAAATTTTATTTCACGATTAATTGTCTGAGTTTGAATTTAATTTAACGGAATGAATTTCAAAGCCAATGAAAAAAAAAAATGGAAGAATTAAAAAAAATACGTGAAACAACACGATCTCGTGAAACAATACAATTTCATTCTACTCCAGTAGGTAGGCATTCCTACACTTGGTTGCGTCATTGCGTAACATTCTCAGTAATGTAATCAATTATGGAAAATGAACTATCAATGCAGTTGTGATTTTAATAGATAGTTTTGACTGTGGCGCTATGAAATTAATTAAAGTAATTTATAATCGATATGAGAATCATCTTAGCTTCATGAGTTTCTTATTATAAAGCCTGTAATGTTTGCGTCCGACTAAATTTCTGTGTCTCGCTTTTTTGCCCGCCACACCCAAATATTACGTCTGCTACAGCGATAAATTCACTAGCCAAATGTTATACGTATAAGCTATCTGGATTTTATCGTCTCTTGGGTATTATCATGATTTAGTTGCATCTTTAATCTGTCTAAACTACTGATTTCACCGACGTTTTTACTTCAAAAATGTATTTTTATCTGATTTTGCTAAACATTGAAAATTAGTTTCTTGTAGTACTATATTAATCAATAAAACCGGCTAAGTGCAGATTCGACTCGTGCGCTAAGGGTTCCGTATAAATTGATTCACACTATGAAACATTTTTTCACGTACCTACATTTATTACAAAGAGAGCATTAATATAAATATTTTAAAATAAATAAATTACATATTATTTCATACTTTGCAGCCTATTGCCGCTACAAATCAAGAAAATCGGTTATGTCGCCGCAAGATTTTCCCGGCAAGCCGACATGCCCCTTATCCCCTCGCGCCAAACCCCTTACCCCCCTAAACCCCTCATTCCTATACCGTCCCGCAACTCCCCCAAGCCCTCCACTGACCCCCTAACCCCCGAACCCCTTATCCTAAACCCTGCCTTAACTCTTTCTCACTACCAACCCCACCCCCACCCTCAACACTACCCCTGCAACCACCTCACCCCCGTTAAGGCTGCCCCTCCACCACCCCCACCTTCAACGATACCCCCGCAAAGCCCCCCTCTTCCCCCAAGCCGCTTAAACCCCACTCCCCTAAACCCAACCCCCTCCCCCCTCACCAAAACTCCCTTTCTCCCTAAACCCCCAACTCCCCCACCAAAGCTACCCCACCTCCCCAACACCAACCCCAAAACCCTTTTTGCATCCTAAGCACTTGGGTATCAATTAAAGCGCTCTAGATAAGGCGGGAGAGGAAATTACAGAAGTAGAAGAATATCGGAAGACGACGAATATTTTAGTCCGAAACTATGCATCCTGAGTACTTGGTCTATCATCTTCAAGGTTAAAGCAATTTAGATAAGTCGGGATAGGAACTCACGAAAGAAGAAGATCGAAAGAAGAAAACAATTCCGCCCGAAACGAAAAAGATATTGCGCAATACCTACGGAAAATACCCACCATTCAAGTGTACCAACCATTCGAGAGTAGCATGTTTTTGTAGTATTTCCGTGGTATTAAAATGGTATTTTTCAAAAATTTATGTAGTATTTTCATAAAAACGGCAGTATTTAAATTTTTTTCGTCGCGCGTTTACGAGATATTCCAACTGTGTACGGAATGCATCTGTGTACCGAATTTCAAGTCTGTAAGTCTAATATTTCGGGAATAAAGTTTGACTATCGCTCCTCCTGGTCAACTAATTTCAACAACAATCTTTTCAACTCTTGCGATGATCAAATTATGCCTGCATGCCAAATTTTAGCTTAATCGGACGAAGCATTTGGGCGCTGTCGTGGAGAAATACAGACACACAGAAGTGCGTCCAGAATATTTCCTTGCCAGGAAAGTAAAATAAAACAAGACAAGAACAGTTTTATTATTTAATAAAAATAATAAAACCTATACATGCAGCTCAAAAGCAGTAACCACACACACACACACACACACACACACACACATACACATGCACGCACTGAGGGAGCGTGTACTACTACACTAACGGGATGAACAATTCTGCGGGTGTACTTTCGGTTCAGGTTCCGCCGAACAAGAAACTGGATTGCGAACACGGACAGCCAGATAAGCGTTATTGTGAAAGCAGAGACAGAGCGCAATAGCGATCTACTATAGAGTGACAGCACGTCATACCTAACGTTGCCGAGCAGAAAGCGAAGATCAATGACGGCAACGGCGAGATCGGCATCCGACGCATGACATTTTAGGGCGACGTCAAGCGTGAGCTGCGCGCCGCGGTCGGACGACGCCCGATTGCACATGTTTATATGACCAAAGTGGAGATGCGCCCCCATAAAAGCGGAATAATATGAGTAGGAATGGAGATCTAATTAAAATTATAAGCACTCTTAACTAGCAATCTGGATCTACCTCCATGAATCGATTCTCACTTTTAAATAAGCTAATTACCGATTGTAAACGATTTATCATCATTTTTGAATAAAAGAAAGAGTACGTTCATATTTATTTATAGCGGGTTCCATCCATAATAAGGCAAAAAAATAGAAATGTATAATATAGGTAAGTGTTGATAATGAAGGGAGGAATGAGATATAAGGACAGAAAATAAGACGGGCGGGAGAGGGGAGGAGGGGGCATTATGTATAGATTGAGTAAATGACTCTTTATATATTTTTTAACACTTTCAGGCTTTCAAGTTATCTCAGGGGCAAAGGCTTTAAGATCCAGAGTAGGACCGGGTAAACCCGCACTGCAAATCATCCAGACATGAAAGTTGATGAATGCTCACAGCCAGAAATAGATATTCCTGGCAGCTTAATGGAAGGCCACGGAACGAAAGCGAAGAGAAAAGATTATAGAAATAAGAAGACATTTTTGTAAGTAGTATACGAAAAAGTAGGGTGAGTATCTGAAAATCTCGAGCCCGTCTCATGAGGAGCCACTCTATTTGCCCGCGAAAGTAGTACCAAATCCTAAAAACAACATGACTAATTTAACGTACCCTTCTTTTAATATTACATTACGTTAACCTGCCGGTAAAGCAAGCTAGTGTCTCTATAACGAAAATTTATCTCACCTTTGTTTGAGACTAAATTACCTTCCATCCCCTTCCCTCTTCCCTACCTCACATCCTCCTTGCATTGCTTAACGTCCTGCGAGCTCCGCTGTAACTACACACAATGGCTTCCAGTAAATGCATTTTTTCCATGCAGTCGACTGCGCTTTCACAGTGTCGACTCGTTTCCCACAGGAAAATAAAAATAACAAATTTTAATAAGATTTCAACGTGTGTATGTATTAGGTTCTTATCTATGAAGTTGCCGTTGTTTAACCTTTGGGGAAGCCAGCATTCGCGCGTAAAAACGGTGCTGAACATTTTTGGTCGATTTTTTTATATCAAACAATATATATTTTAAAATTATCTCTTGATACCGAATAATTAACCTTGTTAGTCATGTATATAATGTATTTATTTAATATATATGGAGGCCGGCCGACATGGTTACAGCCACCGATTAGCGTTTTTGGCTTCCTAGAGGTTAAAGGAAATTACAAACCTTTTGTATGCAAATATATCGATATACCAATTTTGTGTGTAAAATATGTATGTTATTTGTGTGAAAAATATGTATTTTTCACACAAAATCGACGACACTTACACTTACACTTAACCCTATCATCTATTCAGTTTTGTTATTGTATTAGGATTCAATAATGCCTCTACTGTAAATCTGTTTTTGACACAAATTAAAAAATTCCATCTCTTAGTCTATTTTTTCCGCGGTAAAAAGTAATCCAAATTCTAAAAAGTGAAAGTCTGCCGAAGCAGGGTCTGGCGAGTACTATAGGTAAGAGGGAGTTTCCAGTCACAAAGTTTGCAACTTTGCGACTGTTTGATGTGAATGTGTGGTCGTGCGTTGTCGAGCTTAATCGATCAATAGCTATAGGCCAAATACAATTCAATAAAAATTTATGCCAAGATATAATGACAATCCCACTAGTAGCACTTATGGCGCTGGTTGGCCACCGCTGCGGTTTAATCCGTCCGCCCTTTCTACGATTTGTGTTTATACTAGTATAACGTCATTATAAAAGAATGGTTTTTATTTAACTTATTTATGCCCAGAATTTTATTGAACTTTTTATGCCTACTCGACCGATGGAACATATCAAAGCTGCTACAAACGTTCAACGAGAAAATAGGCGATCAGCGAACGGGTGCATATTCGAAATTCCATTGAGCTATCCAAAGAATATTTTTTCTTTTCCCGCATACTCTGTACTACGTGGAAACCTCTCCTTAACCCGTTGAGTATGAGTCAACCAAATCTGGTCGCGAAACAATTATCCGTTGAGTACGAGTCGACCAAATCTGGTCGCGCGTTTTTTTCACTTCTTTGACGTTCTCATATTTATTCATAATTATCTAATTGTTTTATAAAATGATATTTCAATATTCTATATTGAAAATTTCAATGCAATCATTGTGCAGTTGTTCTTTTTATGATTGGTGTAGTAGTTTCGTAGTTATAGTACTTTAAGTCGAGCGCCGTCGATGTCGCCGAAAATCCTGCAAAGAGACAGATGCATCCATGAAAATACCCATTTACTCCAAGGGTTAAAACGTTCTCAATTCACAAGGACATAACACAACCCATAACCGGTATAACCTGCGCAGAAAGAGCAGCAGTTTACCGCCTATCCGTAAAACAACGAATGACGTTTGATAGACCTACCCTGCACAACGGAGGTTGTAACTTCGCCGAAACGTCGGCTGTTAGAAATTTCACGCGCCAAATTCACTTCTATCCCATTTAATATCATTGTGGCATGATTGACTCAAAAACAATATTCATATTATCTTTTATCTTATTATTTACTTAACGTTTTTATCTTATTTATAACAACATAATCTCTCAATATCTACCGAGTTATATGTTCATTTATGAGTTATCTGAGTACATCTGTGATGTCTCTGATCTCGCATATGACACTACCACCATAATAGTAAATTTATCACCATACAGTCCCATAATAGTAATTTATGGGACTAGTATGGTGATAGTCTGACACTACCACCATAATAGTATTTTTTTCTGCAGGACTGAAATCTATACACGGCGTAAAGAAAAACATAACTATGTAAGTCACTTTTGACTATGGGTCGACAAGAAACGGAGACATTAATAACATATATATTAAAATAGTGCACGATTTGTGAGATATATGTATATATATATTTAGTATTATTTTATATTTATCTATAAAATATATATTTATTTATATATGTATGTATATATTTACATGTATATACCTAAATTTAATATTATTACGCTTTCTTATTCTATTTTTTACTTCTCAAATGTAACATAATAATATAAAAAGATGTATTACAGCTAGTTACATGTAATATTATAGATAAATAAAGAAATTTGAATTTGAATTTGAATTTGAATTTGTGTAATTTAGTGCCAGTATGTAGCTGAGCCACATATTCATATTTAATTATTTGAAGCAAACATAGTTTATTATAGTAGACCGTAGTAGACTACGCCAATGCGACTTTATATTTGTCTAAGATCTGAAAGTATAGGGGTCGTAAACACTCATTTGTTTGACGTCCTTTGTCGGTGGGTGAAAGGGCGGTTGGTGTAGGGGTGGGCGGGTTGAGGCCGCCCGAGACAGGGGATGCCTGGGCGTCACGTCGCTGCGGTGGCTGCTGCCGCAGGACAAATCGTTTCTTATTAGCCCTCCGTCTTAGCTGTCCGGCCAACTGAGTGAAACAAAACACCTCATCTTAGATTAGGCATAAATCTAACGAATGCCTCGGCGATTTGTCGCGCGGACTGACAAAGGCCGAATTCACTTAAGCACACTGAATTAACAATGCGAAATAAATCAAGCATCGCCAACTATTAATCAATGCGCAGTGACTGAGATTAATAGAAATATAAATTGTATTGTTATTCTATTACAAATAAGTATCTCCATACACCTACATGTGTATATATGTATATACATTGATCAATTCAATTCATGACATTGTAATAATAATTACCTTTTGTGTATATGGGCATGATAATTGAAGGGGTTTTCTGTGATCATGATTATTCCTCTGGTTTTTGTCCTAAGAATGATGCTTTCTTCGAAGCGAAATATTTACCCTAGGAAAACATCCGACCGCCGAGATTGACATTAAATGTGTCAGTGTTGTAATATTAAAAAAATAATAAAAATCGCCAAGTTAGTAAGATCTAAATATAAAAGTCTTATAAACAGTTTAATTTTATTTTGATTTCCTCGAATAAATTATAAAGATTTCATTTCGTAAGTGAGACTTTTTCTCTTACTTCTTGCTTGCTGACTTCAGACTTTTTTCAGTCCGAGTTTCATTATTTTTCAGCAAAATCTGTTGCTAAAGTCAGTGGCAGGAAACGAGTTGTCAAACGGGACACAAAGGACATACCTACTCTCTCTCTCTCTGATTTTATAAAAGTAAATTGAAAATTAATACGAAAGACTAAATAATGTAATAGTGCAGCGATACATCTAGGATATAGATAAGTGTCGTTCTTGTTTTTAAAAGCAGCAGATTGACATTTTACGTTAAACATTTCAATATGGTTTTTTTTGTTTTCTTATAGCCGCAATATCAGGCTTTTTAAATTTCTGGCTTCCAAGCAAAACGCCATATTAACACAACGTAATTAATACCAGTCTGCTATTTGAGTTCGACCGTCGAGAAATTACATTTTAATTGTAACCGTATTTCGGCACAGTGGTACAACAGCGTTTTTTTAAATTGAATCGACCAGAAGAGGAATACATGGATTGACGGAATGAATTTTGTGTTTTATATGTAGAAACCAACCGCTTTGGCAAAGCGACTAGCAATCATTACTTCCGCAACCTTTATTGGTAAGCCTAGATTTTTTTCTTTTTAAATTTCTAATAGTTTTTGCGTTTCTCTACAAAACGTAGTGTCGCTCATTTCTTTCTAAAAGAATTTAAAAGAAGTTCTCTTTCATATTTATATTTTTATCCCGTTATAACATGAATTCACGAAAAAGCGTATTATGACGCATATATTTGCAGTATTATTTTAATTAAATCCGTCGTTCACGATAATCAACAGTAAAACGGACAACACATACAATTAAAATGCTGTAGATATAAATCCAGTAGGATAATGCTGATAACATGTTGTGCCAAAAATTGTGATACTATATTAATGGCACCTAACAAGCGCCCCCAGCTGAGATGCCTTAAACGACCAGAGGGAGGGGGGGGGCACACAAGCGACACTAAGGAAACCTTGAAGCTCTGAATGGAAACACACTTTCCGGGCTTCCAGGAATCCTTACACTCATTTACCGCAGAGGAGAACTCCAAGAGGCTCCACAAGCCCAGAGAGTGGGCCCTTGCAGCTAGGATAGTTTATCCCAAGTCAGTAGAGTGGGCCTTGAACACCTTCGACCCTTACAAATCACCTGGACCAGATGGAATATACCCAGTCCTAAAAGGGCTAAGCCAGCTGCTGTGTCCTATAACAAAGGTACTCGGAGCAAGCATAGCCCTCAGATACGTTCCTCATGCCTGAGGCAGTGCAAGAGCCACTTTCATTCCAAAGGCAGGCGGGAAGGGACACATCTTTGCCAAAGATTACAGACACATTAGCCTCACCTTCTTTCTTCTGAAATCACTTGATATACTAGTTGACCGCTACATGAAAACCAACCACCTAGCTCTTCAATCGCTTGCTGATGCTCAGTATGCCTATAAGGATTGTATATCTACGGGCACTGCCCTAAATCACCTGGTGAGCAAAATAGAGATACAGTTAGCGGCGAAAGGTTATGCTTTGAGAGTATTTCTGAATATGGAAGTAGCATTTGACACTACATCAAAATAATATGCAAATATAAATAACGCCATGTATGGACGAGGAATACCAGAAACCATCATTGACTGGACATTGAGTATGCTATCAAATAGGAATCTGACCGTCTATCAAGGCGACACCTCACTCACAGGAATTCCAGCCTAGGGCTGTCCACAAGGTGAAGTCATCTCCCCTGTCATGTGGGACATCGTTATAGACGAACTCCTAACAGATCTACAAAACCAAGGCTTCTCTATCTACGGCTACGCTGATGACGTGGCCATAGTGGTAAGAGGAAACTTCCTATCAATACTAAGAGAATCAATACATGTACAAAGCACTTAGGACCACCCAAGACTGGTGCCAGGCTATGGGTCTGTCTGCTAATCAAAGCAAGAATGCCAAGGCTATTATATTCATCAGAAAATACAAACCCGAACCAGTTAAGTGTCTCAAGCTCTGGGATAAGGGGATAGAATACGCATCAGTGGTCAAATACCTTGGAGTCTATCTAGACCCAAAGCTCAATTGCAAGCACCACCTCGAGCGCAAGAGAAAATCTTTGTGGACGTGCAAAACAGCCATGGGAAAAACCCGGGGGGTTCAACCCTAGGGTCGCCTTATGGCTCTACAGGGCAGTACTGCTGCCTAGACTAACCTATGCTGCAATAGTCTGGTGGTCCAGGGTGAAATAACTCGAGTCTAAAACATGCTGAATAGCCTTCAAGGTTACCTGAGGGCTGCAACTGGCGTCATGAAGACCACCCCAACAAAGGGTTTAGAGGTGACACTCCTCCGCCCGCCTCTGGACAAGCTCATAATTAACTCCGTCAGACTTACAGCATACAGAATGAAGTGTTTAGGCGAGTGGAAGCTAGGAGGGTCCAATCATCCTGAGCTAAACTTTCTTTACAAAAGCCTATTCACCCTGACCCAGGATCGACTACTAAAAAAAATGTTGGTAGAGAAGTCCTATGAAATATTAATCCCTACCAGGGAAGCAAAGCCGTGGCCGCCTAGTTCACCGTTGGATTAGGAACAAATGGACGTTTTGGGACAGGGGTGTACGGACCCAAAACCAAACACAGAATCATAATCTCCCTTGGACAATATGCCACGGTTTCCCAAGCAGATGTGTTTACCATATTGGAATGCATAAAATCCAAAGTCGACTTGAGGTAAAAAATAGAAAAATCCTCATCTGCTCTGACAGCAGAGCAGCATTGGACGCTCTTTCTAAAGCCACCACAGAATCTTTCGTGGTCTGGGACTGTATGCAAGAGCTCAATAAATTGAGAAAAGCCGACAAAAGCACCTTAATATGGATACCGAGCCATCAAGGCATACCCGTCAACGAGGAGACCGACAGACTGGCAAAACTGGGCACACTGGAAATCCAGGTGGAGCCAGTTGTTGAGGGTCCCCTTCTCTATAGGAAAGAAAATAATCAGGAACTGCTTGGAGCAGGAACATCAGGCATCCTAAAAACAGATCCAAGGATGTCGCCAGGCAAAAGCCATGATGGAGCAACCACTTCCAAAGAAAACCAAGACCCTACTTGACATGAGCAGTAAGAACCTTAGAACCACTATCGGTCTCCTCAACGGCCTCACAACACTTATAGCACATTTATTTAACCTCCGCTTAACCAGAAAAGTTCCACATATATATTTCCACGGTAATATTTTGGATCTCATATTGTTTCTTCTATATGTTAATGATTGGTGCGATCTCTCTGTGAGGGGAAAAAATGTTACATTCGCAGATGACACTGCCTTACTAACATCCATAAAACAATGGGATGAAACTTATAAGCAAGCAAAATCAGTTTAGATAAAGCCAAAAATTGGCTAGACCAAAATACCCTAACAATTAACGCCTCAAAAATAAAATATATTACATTTAATGTAAAGCCTAATCACGCAGAGTATGTTATAAATAAATTGAAAGTCCATTCAAATGTGAATGAGAAATACAGTTGTGTTGTGATGAACATCTCAATCACAAAAATAAACATTTTAATTTATCGTGATATTTCATCTCATTCACAACTGAAATGTATCACTTTTCACCAATTGAAAAGGTGAATGAGATGAAATATCTCGGAGTAACTTTAGATGAGACAATGAGCTGGAGGAACCATATAAATATTCTTACAGCGAAAACAAGAGAACTCGTTTACGTCTTTCGTGAATTGCGAACAGTACTGCCAAAAAACTTGATAAGGTCGGTGTACATGGCAATTTGTCAGAGCCTTTTGATTGATGGATCGATTGCATGGGGAGGATGCACCAAGCAAGTGTTTGAACCTTTACCTAAAGCTCAAAAGTTAATTTTACGAGTTATAAATAAAAGGACTCCAAGATATCCCTCATTGTATTTATATCGTGAATATTATGTGTTTGATATATGTCAACTGTAAGTCAAGCAATTGCTAATGATATTCCATAAATTCAAAAACCTTCAACCTATGGACCAACTAGCCAAGATGACTAGAAGCGCTGAGGGTAGGCAGTTTTTAGTACCACGTGTGAGAACCTCATTCGTGCAAAGATACTTCTACTACTTAGCTCCAAGGCTTTACAATAAAAACGTGCTTGTTTGATAAAGGACCACTCTATTCCAAAACCGAACTCATCACAATCTTTGATTAGGTAAACCAAAAACAATAAAATAATAATAACAAGGAGTTTATTATGTATATGTAATATGTATTCACTGTATTGATGTATTATTAGGCATTTATGTATTGGTGTTGGTTATAAACATAATTTTATTTCTACTAATGTATGAGTGTAAAGCGGGATAATTCAGTGTGTGTTTATTATACAAGTATGAATGTTTATTTTTTCGCCCAAGATGAAGACGAAAGCGCATAAGTGGGAAACTACCTTTACATGATGAAGTTTGTCTGTATGTGTGTATTACGATAGCACCAATTGTGTATATCTACGATAACTGTGTATATCTACGATAACACCCAAACGCTTAATGTGATCGAGTTGAAAATTGGCATGCAGGCTTCATTTGGCCATGACAAGGGTTGAAAATGTTGTGGTTGAAATCAGTCCGCCAGGGTAACTATGCACTGGTCATATTTCAGTCTCGAAATATTAGACTTCTAGTTTTAAAAAATTTGTACACAGATGCCTTGTTGGCTCGAAGTCATATTGTGAAAGTTTGATTTTGGAATATCTCATATACATTCTAAACTAATAATATATCAATTCCGCTCTGCATATTAATCAAATAATAATGCCATATGTTGCGCTTGGCCCAACCCAGCCCTTAGCCAAGAAATGAACCGCACCTCCCGAGGCGATTGCAAAGGAACGCAACTGAGTTCGTTTGCCGGTCGAGGGAGGGCGCTCGTCGATTTTAATTATGACATTATTATTCAGAAAACAACAGTTCTTGGCTTCTTGCCGGGAAGGTCTTGGGGTGACACTTCTGATTTTTTTGTTAATTATTGACCCTAAATACAATGGCGTCGTCATGTATCTAACTTAGCTAATAGCACTGCAGCTTTGCTGTAAGGAAAATTGGACCATTGGCTGACATGGCAACAGCCGATTAGTTAACTTTAGCTGCTTTCTAGCATTATGTCTTATAGCAACCTGTTATGAGGTGGGGCTGCTGATGTAGAAACCATCATTATGCTGCAAAAATAGGCTAATCGTTCAATGTATTGGCTTGGTTCTAGAGACACATTTTTAAGTCAATTAATAACCTCACTGTAGATTTTCCATATATTTTTGCAAACATAATATATGTTCCCAAATATATAGAGTCACTGACCACAATCATGTCATATGTCTGTAAGGTTAATTATGTTTTGGAAAATAAATAAATAAATAAATAATTGCCAAAAACAGAAATAAGCTTCAGTTCCCAAGTTGACACAACATATGTATATAATATATATTTTATTACAACAATTCAAACCTTTCCTACATTATTATTCAGTAGAACGACGTGTGACAGAGATACCTTGTTACATAGTTTATTACATTATTTATTTATTTATTACGAGCATTAAAATTTACAGCGGAAGGGCTATTATGTTCGGTCAACCTTATTATAATTCGTGCAGTAGGTACAAACAAGTTAAACTTATTGCCATTTGCACAGAAACGCACGTAGGTATAGGGTATGCTGATATTTTACTTTTAATTCTCTTCTATATGAAAATAATTGTAAACTTTCACACTTGTATATTACTTACACACACACACACACACACGCGCGCGCGCACACACACACACACACACACACACACACACACACACTGTATTATTCAGTCACTCACTCACACATTAGTCTTAAAGAAATAATAATTTTTACCCCACACCAATAATTGCCTTCAAATGTAGTGCTAGATAATACGAAGTTTTAACAAAATAAAACGACTTTTTTTTTGTAAGTGCAGCAGCCATTTAATGGTGAAACTTAGAACGGGCTATCATAATTTAAGGCGTATACCAAATTTCGCGTATGTGCTGTTGACCGTTGAGGAGTTCCCTCGTTGGAAGCCAACCCTGGGTGCCGCAGTCCTGTTTGGATGCAATTTAGAACGAACTGTCGTAACTGAATGCATATACAAAATTTCGTGTCTGTGCTGCTGGCCGTTGATGAAACCCTTATAGGGAGACAACCCTGGGTGCAGCAGCCGTGTCATGGTGAAACTTAGAACAGGCTATCATAACTGAATGCGTATACAAAATATCGCGCCTGTGCTGTTGACTGTTGAGGAGTCCCTTCGTCGAAATGCATTATCATCGGAACTAAACCAACATGTACATTTTTAATTTCATATGATAATATTTGAGGAGTTCTCTTAATTCCTCATGGATCCCATCATCAGAACAGACTTTTGATAAAAATGGGACCAATCTGGAAGTACATCCTTTCAAATAAAAAAAGAATTTTCCAAATCGTTTCATAATTGACGGAGTTCTGAGGTAACATACATTAAAAAAAAGATACAACCGAATAGATAACCTCCTTAAGACCATAAGTCGGTTAAAAGGGAAAATCAACGTAGACCTACTAAAATTGGATAGTCGAAGTGAAACTTGACGTGAAGGGAAGCCGCAGGCAGTAGCTAGGAAAGTAACTAATATAATAATCCTGTTTCATTTAGCGGCGCGCCTCCAACTCGTTTCGCGAGCTTTGCATGCCCTATCTAGCCCGCAACTCTGGAAGCCTGGATTAAGCGGCTACTCGACTGGCAAATAACTTGCCTTACAATCGCTCTGCTTCTGTTTTTCATTCCCTAAAATGTATTAGTGTTGCGATTGTGGCTAGCTATATCGGGAGCTAATGGGCCCTTGCTGAGTTGGCCACGAAGACCCATTCTGTTCAGGGTTGGTAACACTCACGGGTCAGTAAGTAACACAGCCATCCGGCGGCCTCCACGCATGAAGTCCGACCCCGGGCAGGAGACTGGCCTTGGGGCTAGTTTCCCTTAGGAGTCAACCTTCTAGCGCTCCTAGACGGTCTGCACACCGGGCGGCGTAAGCTAATCGATTGTGCACACTGACAACAGTCGGGGGAGTCTGGAAGCAGTACTGTTTCCTATAGAGCGGTGGTGGCTGCGGATCTTACGGCGACAGCTCTAGAAACGACCATCGGCTACCCGATCCTGGGTGAACAGCCGGGCAAAGGATGCCGTGGTCCGCGGTAGATTCGGGTTACACCGTTTCACCGCTTCGTAAGTGAGAGGACCACGCAAGCGACCTCGAACTCGTAACCAATCGAGAGACCGTAGTAGTCTGGTCGCAATTGGAAGTAAGGGCGTGAGTGTAATCCCGCTGGGTAACATACCTGGTTATCTCGCAGATAAGGCGTTGGCCTCTTACGGGCATGTGGCGGAGCTTGACGGTGGACTGTTTTGTCCAAGTCTTCCGCGCTCACTTCACGGAAGATAGAACGAACAATCATTAAAACTTCCTGAGGTGACGGGTTCGCCCGTTGTAGTTGACAACTCTATTTGTTTAATAGGAGATATAATTTGAAAACAAGTAAATATATTAAATGGATTAAAAAGACGACTGCTTCGTTACAGAAAGTAAACAATTGTAAATATATTTTTTTTTATAACGGTTTTTATGAAATTTATGTACTTATCCATATAGACGCATTTAGACAACTACTTACTTGATATTTTGACTGTTAAGGTACCCTATGGTACTTGGGATAACATAACGTATCTAACAGTACCACACTTTTCTAAATCGGTAAAGGCGATTAGAAGTTATGGTGGAATAAAGAAACGGAAAACACACATACATAGATGAACCCTGAATATATTACACTCCTTTTTTGTTGGGCAGTCGTGTAAAAAGGATGCTTAGGTAATAACTGATTTGTAATTTTAATAAATATTAATAGTACATAATTACATGTAAAATGACAGGGTATACATAAGATACATACCATACATACCAACTAAATAATAATAGTACATGTAATTATAATAATAATAATAATGTATAATACAGTATAACAATATTACATGTAATTACATAAGATACATACCAAGTACGCTATGTGGTAGATTGCGCCAAGTAATCTTGGAAAATACAAAATTCTGAACCCAAGTCGGTCTTATCTTTAATATAATTAAACATAGGAAGTTTAGCAACTAAAGGTACCTAAGTTATATTGCCAATTTGTGTACATTTTTGTGCTTTAAACGTTCCTCTTAGATAATCGAACTTTGCACATAGGGCAGTATATAAAGGGACAATCGGCGAATTGTGGGGGTATAAAATTTCAATCTAGTTTATACAGTTACCGCCACCTACCAAAATATATTCAGACACACCGCAGCGTTGGAATTCATGATGGTTTCAAAACAGTTCAGCTTTCAGACGGAAGATGGCGCGTAGCTGGCCACACGTCAGGCTTATATTAAATAAACATACATACACGATTATGGTTATGTTAAAAAATATATGCAATTATTTATGAATTAAAATATAAAGATAGAAATCATATAGTAATTTTGCGAAAAGTAGTATTTAATTAATTCCATGACACAGCAGCAGCTTGTTGCGCCATCTTTGTGACGATAGCCCAATTTATTTATTTTATTTTATTTATTAAAGAATTAATTACTATAAAACATTGATTTTGCTTACAAAAATAACAGGAACCGAGTGGCTTGATTATGTCACCCAACTGTGACAGCCCGTTCTAGGGCGTACAGGAATCTAATCATACAATCAATTATGTACAAGTTTTAGTAAAATGCTAATAACACTAAATTGCCCTAAAATGTAGTCATCAAAATAAAAAAAATAAAAAAATGTAATATAATAAATAAAATGCAATTCCATTATATAATCGGCGATAAATATAAATATAATTACATGACTGTGTGTAGTAATTTTTAGAGACCTTTACACAATAAAAAAATATATACCTACCTATTTAATAGCTACACATTGATCAATGTTAGCAAGCTGTTAAAGCTTGAAGCGAAATTGCAATATAACTGAAACACGTATACGAAAAAATCGACACGAACTCGCATTGCAGTCGGAAGCCGGTAACTCGTAGTTTAATGAAAATTAAGATCGATCGTGTAGCGAAGCAAGAAGCAGAGAGAGGAAGGATGGGGCTAATACTCTGTCGGGATGCTGAGTGCTTCCTTGATTATTTCTCGGCGTCCGGAAAGCATGGGCCTCCCGCTGCTCCAATCAACAGGATATTGCGATATATTAATTGCACTTGGTGCAGTGATCTATCTACTTTTATAAAATAGAAAATGCAATAAATGTTGAGAAGTAGTAGAGTTTACCTTTAACCCTTAGCCCTTTTAAGACGCTCCTTTTCCCCACTTACACTTCACTTCAAGCTTTCAAGTATAGTCATAGTTATATAATTGTTTATACCAGTGCCGGATTAGCCATAAGGTCAAATAGGTCCTGGCCTATAGGCCCACGCCCTTAGTGGGCCTCCGCCCGGGCCCCTGAACAAGTAATCATTACAATCAAAACATTATTTTTTTTAATAGAAAAAAAATATTGGATTGAAATTCTAAGAAGAAAATGTTTAATAAACTCTTTAAACGTATATTTGTAATAAATAGCGTAATTGTTATAAATTGTCAACAGTTGGTTAACAGTCGACGAACAGATTATTAATTGCTGGATAAAACCATGCCTTCGAGTTAAAGACTTGCGCAAACAATTTACTCTTTCTTCTCGGCGTCAACCCACCGTTGTGAGGCTATGTTCAGAACGATGACAGTTAGGACCATATTTCTATTTTCTTTCATTTATACATTTAATTAAAAGTTTTTTTTTAAAGTTGGTAATCTGTACACAAATGATTTATACTAGTATATCATATTAGGTAAATCATGTACAATCAAATCAATAGTACCAAGATCAAGAATTCCTATCAACTGGCTTATTTTATAAATAAAATATCTCAAATCAAATCCATTCAAAAAGAATATTAACAATATTTTTCATGGAATAAAATTATTATTTGTAAATTGTTCAGAACAGTCTGGTAATGCAGCCAAACATGTCGTAGGACTTATTTTTCTATTTCCAGTAGTAAATAAAAGTAAACATTTTTTAACATAACGGAAAGTTTACTTAATCTGTATAGTGTATATTAGCGAAAAAACCTGCGCAGATATTCGCCAGACTTATAGCGACAATATGTTATAACAAACCTACCCTTTTTGTCGTGACATTCTTAAGGTTAACCATATTCTTGGACGTATTCATCCAAACTAAAGTCACTAAGTACAGAAAACAATACTTTTCTAAGATTATCTCTATGCAACAGTAACATGAATTTATTTTAGTTAGCCTGATGAGTGTTCAGATAAAGAGCGTAGTTTTTTCTAATAACATGATTGGCACAATTAAACAGATTAAACAATTGTTTCAAAAACTATGATTGTATCACTGTACATTAGTTAAAATTATCTTTAATTATCGAGAAAATTATGTTTGAATTCGAAAAACCTACAAATACAAATGACTCTGCAATATCAAATTATCATTTAGTAAATTTTGACCTAACATATTATAATATACATAGACCTCCTTCAGGTGCAACATGAGCAAAGAGTTGCTCTTTTAGAGTGGCGACATTTAATAAACCCAATACCTTCATAAAATATTAAGGACCTAGGAAATAAAAGTACATTTAAAAGTCGTTAAATTTTCTATTAGAAGATATATTTTAAACCTTTGACGACTTCATACTTTTTACCAAGGTCGATATTATCGAGTAGTAAAAAGTTAATTTCGATACATAGTGATTATTATTCGATATTTTGGTATTAGTTTGACATTTTACATTTTATATTTTATTTTAACGTTTAGTTGTATTTTTGTTGAATTTCATATGCAATTGATTTGGTTTAAATTTTTTATCACTGATTTCATATTTCTGGTTTCATGATTTATATTTCTTACGAGTTTCTATTCGACTACTACCAATATTATTTTCATATCACATTATTCGTCAGATATAATATTTTACTTATTCGGCGGTATTATCTTAGGCTTTATTTTAATGTCTCTGATGATTTATGAACTTACTTTAAATAAAAAGTCATTATTATTAACCCCTCGAGTAGCGGCATAATTTCATTGCAGACCGCGGCAATTTATTGGAATTTATTGGAGTACTATAACTATGTAAATACTATAGGAATCATAAAAAAAAATGGAAAATGATCGCATTGAAATTTTGTATATAGAATATTGAAATGTCATTTTCTAAGGCAATTAAATAACTATGAATAAATATGAGAAAGTCGAAAAAGTGAAAAAAACTCGGCATTTTTAACTTGTACTTGTCTTACGGAAAAATACGGTACCCTATTTAGAAATTGTAAATGCTATCGTGATCTTTATTAGATTCTCTATTGTTTCGCTTATTTACATACAACAATATTTAGATATTAGCTCATAAAAACCAATAAAAATTATGATGATTTCCGCGAAAAAAATAACTTCATTAATTTACAAATTACGCCGAAAACTTCATATATTTTTCAGCGAAAAACAAAGTAATATGTATTTTGTCAACGAATTAGGTAGATCTTGTGCATTTTTAGAGTTATTTAACGCAAAAAAACTCAATAATTAGAAACGGCGACCATTTTTTAACCCAAAAATACGGGTAAAATTGGAATAAAATGTACGTAATATCACTGAATTCGGTTGATAAAGTATTTTAGAATCAAATTTACTTACATATCTATTCATATTCCAACTGAAAACACTAAGAAACACAAAAAAACTTCACAACCCGATGACAGCCGACGGCGGCACATTAGCGATGTTTAACAATTGAATTTTACCATAAATATCCATTAAAATCACGCCGGACTATGTATCTATGGTAATATTGAGACATGTTCGTATTAGTTTTCAAATAATTACTGGCTCCTAATTGTTGACATGCCTAACTGTTATATATTAGTTTTTATTTTTACCGTTATCAGTAGTCTTATTTAAATTTGTATTCGACTGATTTGGTTTAAAAAAATATTTCAATATTTTTGCTACTTAATTGTAGATATAAACCATTTCATTGTAATTTCTACACCCGAAGAGGATATCTTAAAATAAACAAATTTTAACTACAAGAAAAAAAAGCTTGCAATTTGGCAATTCCTACGTCACTAAAACAAAACTGTTTTTTATCTATCCATCAGTGCTGAATAGTATCCTAAACGCTGGAATCTGTCAGACCCCGCCAGAATATAACATTTTCTTTTCCTGCGATACGTTCTGCGATTCGAAGCGTATATTATTATTATAGCCAGGAGTTACATTTTGAGATTATCGCCGGAGCGTAAAAGGTCAGAAGTGAGAAAAGGTGGAGGAAATCGGAGATGTTGACTTGCGTCGTAAAATAATTCTAAGAAATACGTATTGCCACCCAACTGACTGAATGAGGGGATTTCTTCCTAGTATTTCTTTGTGGGAAAAGCGACACGTCCATATTCTCACGGCTATCGAAGGTCATTTTTAATCGTTCCTGGATTTGGTTGTCTTTATAGGTAGCGACCTTTAACCGACATATACGAGGGCAAAACTGAAAGTTTCCGGAATTAATAAGAAAAAAAAACAATGAATGGCCAAAATCCAATTTATTGTTTCTCAAAATTTTCTCTGTGTGCGTTAATATACTTTTACAGGCTGTGCCTTGCAATGTTTGTTAGTATGAGTTGGGAGCTAATGGGAGTTTGGCCACGAAGACTCATGTGTTCAAGGTCGGTCATACACACGGGTCCATCAGGCGGCCTCCACGTAGAGGTGCGAACCAGGGTAGGACTTTGGCCTTCGGGTCAGTTTCCCCTAGGAATCAAAACTTCAGGCGCTCCTGAACGGTTTGCGCACCGTGTGGAGTCAGCCAATCGATTATGCATTCTGACCGACAGCCAGGGGAGTCTGCACACAGTACTGTCTCCTATAGAGCGGGAGTAGTTGTTCACCTTAGGGCATTTGCTCTTGACACAACCAATCGGCTACCCGATACCAAGTAAATAGCCGGGCAAAAAATGCCGTGGTCCGCGATAGATTCGGGAGACACCGTTTCACCGCTACGTAAGAGAGAGGACCGCGCAAGCGGCCTCTCGAGCGAAACCGTAACCAGTCGGGAGACCGTAGCAATCTGATTAGAGTGATTAACCTGGTTATCTCGCGGTAAGGCGTCGCGTAACGAGACGGTGGGCTGTTTTCGTCCCAAGTCTTCTGCGCTCACCTCACGGGAGACAGGGCGATCAATATCGTTAAAACTTCCTAAGGTGACAGGTTCCCCTGTTGTAGTCGACAGCTCTAGTTGTTAGTACGCATATGTTAGTATGTATATTAGTTTGTTTAGGTCAAATCTTGCAAGCTTAATTAGAACCACTTCCTCTTCTCCTATGATGTTGAAATTTTACTTATTTATTTATTTTATTTCAAACATAATGATAAAACACATTAAAATGGTCATACCAAGTAATGGTGCGATGTAAACAACGGCCCACATTCACATGACCATACTCAGCGTATACCTAACTAGGCCGAATATAGCCTGTATCTGGGCATACGACTTATTTTCTGGCTTGGGTGGAGAAGCCTAACTGACGTAGGTACTCATATAGATACATATACACATACACACATACATATACATACATACATATACAAACATATAAATATAACGATCTAGATATATTATATTATTATTCTTTTGCATTATATTACAATATACTACATTTTGCTTAATATCTTATATCATATTATATAATATAATAGTAAAGTTTCGGAGAAATATATATTTTTAAAGATTTAAGATAAGATGTCAGTTCCGATGACAATGCATTTTTATCATGAGCATGGCGTGATTATACAGCAAGAATCGGCTTTGACTCTTCCACAGCAACAGCACAGACACACAATTTTGTATACGCATTCAATTATTATATCCCGTTCTAAATGTCAACATAGCATGGCTGCTGCACCTATGGTTGTCTCCCGATAAGGGGACTCTTCATCAGTCAACAGCATATCAATTAAATTTTGTATACGCATGCAATTATGATACCCTGTTCTAAGTTAAACTATGACATGGCTGCTGCACCCAGGGTTGGCTGGGGACAAAGCATTTTCATAAAAGCTTGTTTTAAACAATGTGTTTTTATTATTAACTTATTCATACGTATGAAACAATTTCATAACATTAATTCCACTCCTTTGTGACCTCGGACACATATTTTTTATATTATCAGCAGCAAATCGTCGACTGCATGGTTGGTTCCTATTTTTTTTCAAATATTTTCGTTTGTGCAACCATGGTAAAATATGCATGCAAAATGGTAAACCATGCAACCATGGTAAAAGCAACCATGGTTGTGCAACCATGGTATATTTTCAAATATGACATCATGTGCCGGTGTTTTCTATTACAACTTATTGCAGTCTGGCTATACAGTTATTATTCTGATTTACAGAACATTAATCTCCAACACTACAAAATAGAAGTTTTTCATACCGACTCCATTTTTTTATGAGTGCAGCAGCCATGTAATGGTGATACTTACAACGACCTATCATAATTGAATGCATACCTATACAAAATGTTGTGTCTGTGCTGTTGACCGTTGAGCAGATCCCTCGTTGGAAGCCAGCCCTGAGTGCAGCAGTTCTGTCTTGGGGAAACTTAGTACGAGCTGTCGTAATTGAATGCATATACAAAATTTCCTGTCTGTTCCATTAACCGTTAAGGAGTCCCCTCGTCGGGAGCCAACCCTGGGTGCAGCAGCCATGTCATAGTGACAACTAGAGCGGGCTATCATAACTGAATGAGTATACAAAATTTCGTGTCCGTGCTGTTGACCATTAAGGAGTCATGGTGAAAATTAGAGCGGGTTATCATAACTGAATAAGTATACAAAATTTCGTGACTGTGCTTTTGACCGTTGAGGAGTCCCCTCATCGGGAGCCAACCCAGGGTGTAGAATGAATGCGTGAATGAATGAAAATATTTTATTGCACAATAAAAATAAGGTACAATGGCGGACTTATTGCCACATAACCGTATCTTCCAGTCAACTAACCAAGAATCAAGTCATGCTTACCATAAAAAAATACATTGCCATAGGAATTTCATCAAAGTGTACATTTTGAACTTAATATGATAATATTTGAGGAGTTCCTACAAATTTTCATGGATCCCATCATCAGAACAGAATAAAAATGTTACCAATCTGCAAGTATATCCATTCAAATAAAAAATACTTTTTCAAATCCGTTCATAAATGACATAGTTACAAATGGCAACAAATATTAAAAAAAAGATACAACCGAATTGATAACCTCCTCCTTTTTCTGAAGTCAGTTAAAAATAGGTTTTTTTCTGGCGCTATTCTTCCCTAGATATCGCTGCTCTATGTAAATCTATTTAATAAGATACTTTATTAAAATAAGTTTCGGCATGTCACTTCCTGGTATTGATTAGGTAATTGAAAATGTTTTTTGAAATTCTCTGCCTCGCGCTCCGAACACAAGAGAAGCTTTCAGAGTTACGTAAAAGAAAGCATTGAACTGTAAAGCGGAGATTTGCTCGAATTGTACTCTTATTCCATTGTACGGTTGTACCACTGAATTCAGGTGTCTGGCGTATATTTCAGCTCGAATAATATCTGATTAATCTGATGCCGTTGTGTAAGGTTTTTATACATAAACTAGCTGAGCCGTGCCCACTTCGTTGGGCGTTAAAACTTTTTACTTCTGATGAAATTATGAGTGTGGTTCGGTTAGTACTGCTATGATTTATTTCCTGATTGCCATAAGAAGGGTTAAATTTTTACTGCATATGTATGTATGTATTTGCATGCCAATTTGACTATACACCGTTATTTGTGAGTGTCTTCTTGTTAGTGTCTTATTTGTGAGTGTCTTATCTCTTTAACCATTTATGCAGTGAAAGGGAAAAGTCTTTTGTTTTGAGACGATAAATTTACTTATTTTGATATGAATTCATAATTGTTGATAACGATTTAAATTATTTTTTTAATATAAAATACTACTTTTTGTGACTTAAATCTAATAGTTAGACATATGCTGTTGCTGACTTTTTTGTATGCATTATCAAGCTCTACAACTTTTCTCTAGAACTTAATCATATATCTCTCATCGTTAAGGCAGCGTTAGTTATAAACGTTTTCGTTCGACCGTTTTACTCCGACTTACTTTGCAAATCCGACTACCACGAAAAAGTCTTTTGATTTTTCGGATTAATATATAGCCTATGGCACTCACAAATAACGTGGCTTTCTATTGGTAAAAGAATTTTCCAAATCGGTTTTGTAGATCCAGAGATTACTTCCTACAACCTCACAAACTTTACCTCTTTATAATATTAGTATAGATATGTACCTATTATTTAAATGCATTCTGCTTTATTACATTTTATTCTACTTTCCCGGTAGAAGGAAAGTATTGTGAACGCGTTAAAAAAATTACGTGACGAAGACGGATATATACATACATTTTGACTTGACCCCTCCAGAGACGATGACTATCGGGTTACTCGGATATCGTGAGTTATAGATGATCGTAGTTTCCGGTTCGTGTCAGCTTGATGTTTCCTCGGCGTTTACATCAGTGTTCTAATATGTTACCATTTAATTATCCTAGAGGAAGTTAAGGCGAGATGGCTTACCAGTTAAAACGTTGACGAAGACAGTGTGACAGTCATTATAACAGAGAATAATACAGTGAATTGTACGTACTTATATATCATTGAACATGATAGCAGTGGGGTAAAATTCTTCGTTATAAAACTGATGATTCTGAAAGACGAAAAACTGATACTACACAATGCTAAACTGCATCGTTTGAAAGACGAAATTGGTTTATGTGAATAATATTGGTCCTTAGGCAAGTCGATAGTTTTTCCTGTAATTTGACGTCAATTGAATCTCAGAAATAGAAATGTTTGTTGATTAAAATGTTACATGGTTCATCATCATAGGTCACTGCAAGCTATTTCAAGACTGAAATATGCCTGTGAGTATGTGTGTCGCTTCATCCGATTGAGCTGAAATTTTGCATGCAGCCATCATTTGGTAATCGCGAGTGTTAAGAAGATTGAAGTTGAAATCGGCCCATCAGAGGGCGCTCTAGTCATACTTTAATCTCCAAGTATTGCAGTTAGGGACTTGAAATTTGGTTAACAGACGCCTTGTTGAACCGAAATCACGTCGTCAAATCTTGATTGGTATATCTCGTATTCAAACGATGCAAAACAAATAATAACGCCGTATTTAGAAATATACCATTTTATTACCACGGAAATACTACAAAATTATAAAAAATACTACTTTTGCTATCCTAATCACGACATAATCAATGTAATATCCCGAAAATATTATTTTTTGCGTAAAATCTATTAAGTATCTTCGCAGTTTCAAAGTATATTTTTTTCGATAATCGCAATATGTGCCTGTTATTATACTAGATGATTCTACAGTGACGTAGATGAATTCTTAGAATCTCGGATACCGAACTGTGCAGAGTTGCCAGACCTATTCGACATTGGTTGAAAGGAGGCTCATTGCAATGCACACTGAGGAAAATTTTGGATTGATTCTTACATTACCATTTTGTTATTACGGTTTTATACAGAATAACAATGTTTCAATCGTAATTTTGTTAAATTACAAGAAATTTTGTTAAAAGTATACTGTAGTTACAATATGATTCATGTATCTGACTGTGACCGTACGTACATATACATGCTATCATGTTACGTACGTATACATGCTATCATGATACGTACGTATACATCTATCATGTTAGAACCAAAATCCCAAGGTCGCGTCGTAATGAAATAAAAACATTACGGCACGGTAACTAGGTAACTACCGTCACGCTAATACTATTACGCGTCATGTATGGACGTATGGACCACAGTCCGAGTTATAAACGTAATCATTGTTAAAACATGCGTATTTCCATGTATTATATCTTTATATTTCTCTCAGAGTATTCTTACATAATCTGTTTCTTGCTTCAGGATGTTTATTTATTATCTCTTTATTTATTATTTTCAGCCTTTATTTTTGATATTACTTTTTAACATTCGAGAGTTTAGCATATAGGCATACTATTAGCTCATATTTAAATGCCACCCAGGCACTTACTTAGTTAGGTAGTAGATAGTTGCTTAGATTAAACATTTTACATCAACCTACGTATGTAGTTGAATTTAATTTCTTGCTGAAGATTAGATAATTTAATAATTTTACGTGATATTATCATTTATGTATTTTTTTGTGTATTACTTTATAGAGAAATAGGTAAATAAATAAACTAAAATTTATTGTTTGTTGAGGCAAAATATGTGCTGCCAGATTCAGCTAATACATCTGTTCAGCTAACACAATGTTCTTAAAAAAAACTGATTTTCTTTGTTTTTTTTTTAAATAGGAGTTATTCGTTTATATGTTCTTGAAGCGTGTTGGCGTTAAATAGAAAGATGGAATTATTCTCTCTAATTAAATATTATGCTTGATTTTTTTGTACACAGCGAGTATTTCAAGACTTACGAGATACCTACAATAGGAGTTGAAGCTCCCCCACATTCTACGGTTTCACTTTGGTGGGCTGAGCTTAGGCTTGAGATAACTAACGATGACCCTCGCTCGGTTGTGTGGCTAAAAAGTGGAAAAAAATGGTTTTGGGATCATCGTGTTATGCTTAGTGTTAATGCTAAAGAAGTGAAGATTTTCTATAGTTAGTGTGCATCGCTTAGGGATGAAAAGGGTATCCGCTGGGTACCAAGAATGCTAAAGGACGCGCAGAAAAAATAAACAAAGATATCCCAATGCTCTTTGCATTTATTGTTACAACAGGATCCTGATATTTTTTGGGCTAGATTTAAACTATGGACGAAGCAGGGTCTCATTGTTGAGATGCTGAAACAAAACAACAGTCTAAGACTTGGAAACGACCATCATTTACAACTCCTAAGAAATTCAAGGCCATTCCATCCACTGGTAAGAGCATGGGGCTCTCTTTTCTGGGACAGTTAAAGGGTCGTGATGATAAGTAGAATACATTAATCATGGAGCTACTATAATGAGGTTGTATATATAAGAAATATATAATGTGAAAAAAACTACGTAACAACTAAGAGGCAAACTCTCTAAAATTGTTTTGTTTCACCAAGATAACGCCCCAGCACACAAGTCCAGAATTGGGATAGCTATCATTAAAGAACCTGACTTGGAGGTACTGGAGCACACTGGATAAACACCGGACCCCGACTTCAGTATTTCCATCTATTTCCAACAGTAAAGAAACATCTGACAGGTTGAAAATTTGAATATGATGAAACGACAGTAGCCGCAGTGCAGGCATTTTTAAGTGATTGGGATGAAGAGTTTTTAGAAAGGGTATTTTATATAAAATAGAAGACTATTGCGGTTGTTTGACATTATAAATAGGATATAAACGAATTTACCGCGTGAAATTTGTAGCACCCGACGTTTCGGTGACGTTGCAGCCGCTGTTGTCCAGGGTAGACTGAAAGAGCTATCGATCCGTTGTTTTGCGGGTAGGCCTCATACCGTTGCCGCCACTGCGTAGGTTATAACGGTGGTGGGGGGCCGGGCTCGGAGCGCGCGAATTTCTAAAATCAGTCTTGCACACAACACTCACTGTATCCTGTCTTACGTCCTTGCGTTCCGCGTTCGGCGGCGGGAACATTTTTAGAAGAGGATTCCACGTAGAAGAAAGTTTGTAACCGTCGTCTCTATTGAAGTTCGGGGTTCTTCTTATTTCAATGGCTTTCCGGATCATGCGAGGAAAGTAGAATTGTTCCTTGGATAGCACAATGGGATTTTGAAACTGCATCCAGTGGTTATTTCCGCTATCCAATATATGTTCGCAGATCGCCGATTTTTCTCGCTGAACGTTTTTAACAGCTTTGATGTGTTCTCTCAGTCGCGTGGCTATGGGCCGTTCCGTTTGTCCAACGTAGGCTAAACCAGTCTACCCTGGAAAACGGCGGCTGCAACGTCACCGAAACGTCGGGGGCTACAAATTTCACGCGGTAAATTCGTTTATATCCTATTTATAGGGTATTTAATGTTTATAAAAATTATACTATAGACCTAAAAGTACAAAATAGTGAAAAATAAAGAACATTATATAAAAGTGACTTTTATTATACTCATTATCACTTTTTATTGAACGCTGTATTACAACCACGCCTTGAAGAAATGTGACATTTGCAATTATGGATAGTTTTTGTAGTTTGTAGATAATCACGCTTTATAGTTAATCACATAGTTTTGGTTTTTTGATGCAATCAAGCGATCAATCCACTGCTAAGATGTGATCGGCGTAGACCGTTGACTACTATCATTCGCGGTGTTTGTAGGTTCAGATGGCGGTTTAACCGAAACCGTTGCCTATGGAGAAAACAAGAAGTAGTTGTCTGGCGGACAGTTTAAAATTTATTTTAATTTGGAAATCCAACTTAAACCTGAGTTATTCAAGTGCAAAGTGGCTAGTGTGAAGAAACGGCAATTACATAGATAACGACCTACTAATATGCATTGCCTTCAAATAATTCCACGAGGCGATTTTCTGTGTGAGTTAAGACAATCTCAAGTTTTTTCTCTCTCAAAGCGATGGAGTTTTCTTAACTCGATCGTAAGTTAATTTCTAGAGGATTTAGACAAAGCCGTCTCGCAAGTTAAAGTGAGATCAGAAGGTGGTTGACCTTTGTGGGTTGTATCCGATAAGTTAGCCATCCATTTTAATGGATAAAGTAAGTGCGTTTTTATGTGTGAGAATATAATTATAGTGAATGTTGAAGAGGTGTCCTGCTTTCTTAACAACGCATCAATGAATAGAGTCATAAATAATGAGGCTCGATTGCCTCAGACAACAAAAAAATATCTATGATGTCTTAGAGACTGCGTCCCATAGCATGTCGTTTGCTCCGCCAGAAAGCAAATCAAATTTTCCGAGTGTAGTATTGCCACCCGAGCAAGGTAATGGAGTCCGATACAATTATTTCGCCACTTTTTTCGATCGAACATCGTTGTGAACGCGAGCAAGATTGAACAAGCAACACTGCATAAATAATAAAGGTCGATATGTCGATTAATGAAATATTCCTGAAAAAAAAAACATAATATTCATACAAAATTTTTAGTCTCATTTTTCCTTTGGAAAACGGCAATTTCGAGGGATCTAATAACAGCCATCAATTTCTGATTATTTTATTCATACTTAGATCTCTCTTTATTATACAAACTAAGGTGGGTGGAGACGCTAGCCGCTCGTGCGTCTACTCGCCAGACGACTATTTACAGACAGAAACATGAGTATCTGTATACACACACTCTTAGCGGATGCTAGAGAAAGAGAGCTTATGAGCGAGAAGAATGTAGGTATGCATAAGGATGTGATGTGTCACACGAATGTTAACAAATTTTTAGTGCTTTATACACGACTAGGCCTAACAAAAAAGGAGTGTAATGCGTTCAGGGTTCATCTATGTATGCTTTCTGTTTCTTTTTCCCACCATAACTTTTAAAGGCTCGAACCAATTTAGAAGTATGTGATATTATTGAAAATCCTTATATCATCCTGAGTATTATAGGGTACTTACCATACGAGGAAGAAAAATTATGACGGAATGGTTGATTGAGCTAGGAAGGAACGAAACTGAGGAATTAGTTAATTATAGTGCTTTATAGGAATACTTGACTACATAAAATTACTACTTTTATGTATATGTATAGATTATATGTATAAATGTATATATGTACCTATATATATATGTGTATGTACATATATGTGTAGATGTATATGTGTATATGTGTATGTGTATATATGATAATTTAATATTATTATGTATATTATGTTAGGTACTAAATTCTGCTAAGTATATGTATAATTTGTGTAAATATAGAGCTACCACATAACGCAATGCTACATTATGTTACACTTACCAACTACAAAAAAAGGAAAAAGTATACATAAAAGTCTACCTCAGTACGGGCGTCACTCCAGCAAGGTAGATTTTAATCCTATTAATCGAGTATTATAAATGTGTGTGAAATATTCATTAATAAATAAATAATAAAATAAACAATTGTGCTCGTTATGAGAGGTTCCACTGTACAGCCCCCGTTGTAGTTGCTCCATGATTAGAGTATTCAATCATCACGAGCTATTGACTCTTCGAGAAAAGAGAGCCCATGGTTTTGCCGGCGAGTGAAATGGATTTAAATTTCTTAGGATTTGGCGATCATGGTCGTTACTAGGCCAATGTACTGTTTTTTAAATCATAATAGTAAAGCCATTTTTCGTCCGTAGTTATCCTATTATATCAAATACAAAAAGCGTCGCGAAATCTTTAGTCTAGTTTTTCCTGCTTGTCCGCAAGCATTCTAATTACCTAGCATGCGGATTTCTCTTCATCCCTAAGCGATCATTTGTATTGCTCTGGGCGCTACTTATCGAAATCTTCACTTCTTTATTGGAGTTTACTTCGAACCGATTTCGTTTAAAGCCACCGGTACCACAATTTGATGGGTAGCAAAATCTAGCATTACCAAAAAGCGTTACGTTTAATATCAGCAAAGTACGAAATTTGAAACGAAGGCTGCGCGACGTGGATTGATAATCGCGCAGCGAAGACTGCGCGCGTCTCTTTCGCACGCAAGCGAGAAATAGATAGAGAGCTGTGATTTTTATCTCGCTCATCCCGCAGTCGAAATTGCGCAGCGAGGACTGCGCGCTTCCCTTCCGCACGCACGTGAGAAAGAAATAGAGAGCTGTGTTTTAACCCGCTGATACCGGAATCCAGTACAACAAATGTAGAAATCACGAACAAATAGAAATGTCAGATGTAATGTGGGGCAGGTAGCTGTTTTACCGACGTATTTTGAGGGCCGCTCGATAGATGGCGACAGTATGTTCCATTCGAATCGAATAATAAAGCTTGAAATTATAATGTTATAATAATACATGCTTTCAGTATTATCAGAGATGCGTTTATTTACCCCCTTTACCTATCGCCACCCCTTGTCTATCCAATGATAATCGCACTTAAAGAGTCTCCAGTCGCGCGTCGGAGCTGACACGCTTATTTTTTTAATGATATTAATATTTTAACGAATTTTGTATAAAAAGTTGGAATATTTAAATTTTATGTTGTATAAAGATACGTACCCATATGTATGCTGCCGCTACTCCTCTAACGTTCTTTAATATTTGCATAATATAAAACAACCAACGAGTGCACCCATCTCACAAGTTTATCCGCAGAACAATGCGAATGCAATCCATTTACATACATCTGATTCAAACCTCCGCGTTGTTGGCTTCGCGACCAATCCAAGGTAGAACGGAATTGTTTAGGAGTTACGTAGGAATATGTAGATGGATAGGTACGTGCCGCATTGTTATGCAGATATACTGAGACGAAGAACTATTTGCTTTACATTGGTGCCGCGGGAAGTTTAAACGAACATTGAAAACATGTTTTCGCGGTTGGAAAAACCAAATAGATTCCGACAGCGAAAAGATAATGGCAATCTTCTTCATCTTCCTAGACCTTGTCCCATTTACTTGGGGTCGGTCTTGTCCTTCTCCTCCGGGAGCTAATGGACCCTTGCTCAGTTGGCCACGAAGACCCATTATGTTCAGGGTTGGTTACACTCACGGGTCAACACCCATCCGGCGGCCTCCACGCATGAAGTGCGAGACCGGGCAGGACTCTGGCCTTAGGGCTAGTTTTCCCTAGGAGTAAACCTTCTGGCGGTCCTGGACGGTCTGCGCACCGTGTGGGTAAGCCAATCGATTGTGCCTAACAGTCAAGGGAGTCTGGAAGCAGTACTGTTTCCTATAGAGCGGGGGTGGTTGCGGACCTTACGGCGACTGCTCTTGAAAGGAACATCAGCTAGATCCTGGGCGAACAGCCGGGCAAAGGATGCCGTGGTCCGCGATAGATTCGGTTTACACCGTTTCACCGCTTCGTAAGAGAGAGGACCGCGCAAGCGACCTCGAACTCGTAACCAATCGAGAGACGGGAGTAATCTGAACGCAATTGGAAGTAAGGGCGTAAGTGTGAGCCCGCTGGTTATCTCGCGGTTAAGGCGTTGGCCTCTTACGGGCATGTGGCGGAGCTTGACGGTGGATTGTTTTGTCCAAGTCTTTTTCGCTCACTTCAAGGGGGATAGAACGACTAATCGTTAAAACTTCCTGAGGTGACGGGTTCGCCCGTTATATTTGACAACTTTATTTGGGGTGACGGGTTCGCGCGTTGCAGTCGACACCGCCAAACTGTGCAACTGGGGGATCGATTGCGTCACTGGCTAGTACAGGAATACCTTGTTTCGTTCGCGTAATTGCCACGAAAATCATTTGACGGAAAATCCTTTTGTGTTGTAGCTAATAATATCCCCTTTTCAACAATTTAAATATTTTAGCCTAGAATATAGGACAATGCCTAATGCGGTCATGACTTAGATACTTCATATTATATATATATATACATATATACCTGTATGACTGCATCCGCAGATTCCGCTAGGAAAGCGGAGTTTTCAAATGCGCTCACTGGCATCAGCATAATCTAAACGACTTTTTAAGCTAATGCATTCTCTTTCAACAGTAAAATTTACCAAAAGAATAAAAATTCCACATGAATAATTTAGATGCCCTAATAGAACGGCAATGAGCCTGTATGCATGATGAAAGGAAAAATGAAAGGAAAATAAATAATTGTCAAATATATTTTTTAGCAAGCAATAAATATTTTGAGAAAAATTAATTCATATTTGGCCATTTATTGTTATTTTTCTTATTCATTCCGTAAACTTTCAGTGTGAATCCAAAAATTGCATTTTCTTCTGGATTATAATAATTTATTGAATTTAATTAAATCAATTCGCTATCTTATCAGTGCAACTTGAACGATGCTTTGTGCCTCTATAAAATAATGAATGGCATATTCGACTGCTCTGACTTAGTGGGCGAAATCAATATTAACGCCCCAAAGAGGACCACGCGTCAATTTGACCTGTTTCGATTGCCGCATTTTAAAACTAATGTATCATGGAATGGAGTACTCACACGCTGCTGTGAGCTTTATAATAACCATTTAAATGCTATTGATATATTTAATAATTCCATAATCACTTACAAATACTCCGTAAATCAAACCCTAACCGATACAATAAGCTGACTATTCGTATTAGCTATTTTTATTGATTATAATAATAATAATAATAACTCTTTATTTGCACTTAACGAGTATACAAAAAGGCGAGCTTATTGCCACATGACAATGTCTTACAACTAACCTAAACATAGTGGTACATGCGCGCATTGTGAAAATATAGATTATTACATAACATAAAGACAAGTGGAAGAATTTAAAACTAATAATGCCCGAGGAGAGGAAATTGAGAGAGGAAGAGGAGAGAAAGGGAAGAACTGATTACGTCTTAGAAAGGTAGTAATCCTTAAGGTGAGTCTTAAACGATGGTAAAGAAGGCGAGTTTCGTATATTTGCTGGGAGATCGTTCCAGAGTCTTGCACCATGGACACAGAAAGAATAGGAATAGAAATCACTATTATGACTCGGAATTTTTAATAAACTGTCAGAGGCTGACCGAAGTACGAGACCGTGGGTTCTTCGTGGAGTGGTTCAAAAAGCTCGTGGAGATAGGATGGTGTTAATTGGGAGAGTACACGATATAGGAGAGCAAGTATATGAACATTTCTTCTTTGGCGTACTGGCAACCACTTTAACTGTGCCCTATAGTCGGACACGTGATTATACTTACGTAAACCGAAGATGAATCGTATGCATACATTTTGCAAACGTTCAAGTTTGTTGAGCAGTTCCTCTGATAAATCGAGATAAGCCACATCTGCATAGTCAAGGAAAGGTAAGAGGAGAGACTGTGCAAGAGATTTTTTTGTGTCCATAGGGAGAAATCTTCTGAGTGTTTGCAGAGGGTGAAAGCTAGCAAATATTTTACGACTCACCTCGTCCACGTGTGGTTGCCAGGACAAATGTTCATCGATAATTAGACCAAGATCTTTCACTTTTTGCGACAATGGTATGGTAATATCGTTCAGTTTTAAAAGCGGAAGGGATGTTACATTTACTCTGGAGAGCAATTTACGACCTCCAATGAGTATAGCCTGGGATTTCAAAGGGTTGATTAGTAGACCCATCAGCGCACACCATTCACAAATGGCCTGAAGATCAGAGTTCATGACGGCGATCGAGGCATTGATGTTTTCGGGAGAGAAATGATTATATATTTGAACATCATCTGCATGCAATTGAACATTATAAAAAAAAATCGGTTGTGTCACCCCAAGACTTTCCTGACTAGTATCCGGGGAGGTGCGAAAAAACAGCGACATTTTTTACTCTAGTACCCCAAATTTGTATGGCAGGTACCCCAAACGTTGGTCGTAAGTACCCCAAAAACTAATAGGTTCTTCCGATGGTTAACAGAAGCTTCTATGCCAAATTTTAACTTAGACAGATTAAGCGTCTGGGCGCTATCGCGGAAACAATTTTTTCGCCGGGAACCCCAAATTTGTATGGGAGGTACCACAACCGTAGGGCGTAGGGACTCCAAAAACTAATGGGTTCCTCCGACGGTTAACAGAAGCTTATATACCAAATTTCAGCTCAATCCGATTAAGCGTCTGGGCGCTATCGTGGAAGAATACATACATACAGACATACAGACATACAGAGATACAGACATACAGACAGACAGAGATCGGTCTGGAAATAGTCTCAATCGTCTCAGGGAGTCTCAAAATATATATTCCCATCTTCATCTCAAATTTTTTTTTTAGCGCGATCACAATACTTTCCTTTCCGATAGGTCGTCAGGAAAGTAAAAGTTTTCAAATTCAGTTTTTAGGAATGTTTTTTAAACAACTAAGCTTTACATTCCGCAATATATGTAGGTGTTTATGTATTATTAAAAAAAACCAACAACCTACCGAAATGTATGGGTTTGACGCTTCTTTGAATGCCTATATCTCGCTTATTTATTGAGAGCGAATAAAGTTTATTGCAGATTCGGATTATTACCGTGGTGAATATAGTCGGGTCACTGGATGAACAACAATGTAAAACAAGTTCCTATAATACAGTAATACCGGCTATTTTACCAAATCGTCTCTTTCTGTATTTATTTCGTTGGAGTTAAGGAATTCACCTTCTTATCCCTTCCACAAAAGCTAAAATGCTGGCCGCGGCTCGACCCATTTTTAGGATTGATCGTCCCAATACAGGGGCATTGACGAAATACCGACGTGGATTGCTTCTTTCCCCGAGCGTTGATTACTCGCACTGCCGCCGCCTCACTTTTCTCATTTGTCATTGTCAAACTCGACAGCGACGACTCTTCTTTCCGATGAATTCCCGCTGCAATTGCGCGCCCTTAGGTATTCAGTTTCGTCCCAATCCGCCCGCGAATGGCCATTGTGCGCGGCGATTAGCAGCTCGTGCCTCGCTGGAATCGAAATGTCGAATCGGAGCTCACCGAAAAGTCAAGTGTCTGTGCCCGGGAATCATAAAGCCAACTGCGTACAGGATGACAAACATTTAACCAGGTAAGTGCGTTTGACGTATATAAATAATTCATAACAAAATTGATAGCCCTCATTTGGTAAAGAAACTCGTTGTTGGTTCCGCCACGAAGGGTTCGCTCTCCTCGTACTTTCGAAATCCCTCGTGTGAACACTAGTTACGCCCAAAACTCTGTTATCCACCGCTTGATGACAACATACAATAGTCGATTCGAAGATTTTGATTTTTTTTACTTGAATCAACCTAAATTCAGCGAGGCTGTCCTTAGCTCACTAGGCGTCTAGAAAGTCATTACATAGTGAGTATACAAATTGTTTCAAAACAGAGCGAAAATGAGAATAGCAAAGAGTATAATTTGAATACCTATATCCTATCCTACATATATCCCATCCCTCTCCTTTCATATCCTTGCAATAGTTCAATTGTAATTTAATTTAGTGCAATAACTTTTGATTTACCGTATAAGAAAATAATGTAGGAAACAATTAATCGTCAAGCGAAACACTGTATTAGAATAATTAGTAATAATTAATGAAGCGCTGTATGTTTCCCGAAAATAAAATAAATAAATAAATAAATAAATATATATACGTCGATACAAATCCTTATTTTGGTGAGGTCGACTTGTCTACATGTCGTGTAAAATGAAAAATATAACATTCGATAAAAAAGAATATTTGAGAAAATACTACTACTACTGTTGCTGCTGTTGCTGCTGCTGATGATGCTGCTGCTATAGCGGTGGCGGTAGAGGCGACGGCGGTGGCAGCGGCAGTTGCGGCGGAAGTGCCGCCGGCGGCTGCAGCGGTAGCATCAGCGGAGGCGGCGGCGGCAGCGGCGGCGGCAGCGGTATCGGCAACGGTGGCAGCGGCGGCGGCACAGCGGCGGCGGCGACGGCAGCTGCTGCGGAATTTTTATATCAAATGGTATTTTTTAGTATCTTGCTTTGAAAAATACCTAAATAAAGACAAATGAATTACTGTGATTTTTTCTTTAGTATTTCCTGTTTTTTAATTTTATTATTTTGGGCATTTTTAGTTTTTAAGCATTGAAAGAATCGACTGGAAATGACGGGAGAAAACGATTGTCCACCTGTCTGTTGCTACCTACTTATACAATAAGACTGACTAAGTAATCCTGCCAGTTCTGTTTAACCCATATCTGACTCGAGCACTTTATAAATATACGCAAGGTGTGTGCTACTGTCACGAAAACTAAACTTAGGATATCGCTTTTTTACCTACATTTTTTATTGGGTTTAGTTCTTTAGTTACATTTTTATACTGATGTGGTGTGTTAAAATATAAGCTTTAGATAAGTAATAAATCCATAGTAAAATGTAAGAATTAAAGAAATATTTCATTCAATTACTGGTGGATTTGTCAATTTCAATTTCAATTGATTTCCAAAAAAAATCTTAACAGATTGTAGAAACTTAATATCTAGGTACATTTAAATTACAGTCTATTAGTCCGTTTTTACAATATCTAAATTTATCACCACGTACATACAGTTACTTCATTATTGCTTTTAGGACATCAAAATCATTTTTAAGATTTATTTACTAAAACCACAAATTAAAATAATCAACAAAAATAATCAAGAATTTAAAATCAGAAAAAGTCAGAATAATTAAAAAATGCTACTTAAAATTGTCAAAAAAATGGCCAAAAAAAATATTTAAAATTAACAAACTCATCCATCGAATAAAAAGCTTTGTCTAATAAGATTTTTTTAAGTAATTTTTTGAATAAGCTTTCCACTTGAATTGTTTTTAAACTTTCCGGTAGCCTGTTAAAATAATATGGCCCGGAGTATTTTGTGTCTTGCCTTGCTGTGTTTAGTTTAGTACATGGTATAAAAATGTTTAATTTATTTCTCGTATTTTTAGTATGTGTATCGGAAAACTTTTTATAATGTGTTTCTTTATTCTTAAAAAACTCAGTCAGTAACTTAAAGAGATAGAGTGGGGTTAAGGTGAGGATTCTTAGCCTTTTAAAACACGACACGACTCTTCCCTTTTCACCTTATTGTGTGAAATCTTATTGTGACTAACGAAGGGTTAAGGTAATTAACATTGAGTATTTAATTTGTTAAGTCCATATATCCTTAGTGGGTGGTCACCATATCACACATATATGGAGGTACAGATACGATATTAACAACGATGAATTGAAGCTGTAATATAAACAACGCTCAGACGATTGCGATCTATAGAAACAACGGGTTCCTAATAGTTCCGTGCAGTTTGGGTGGTGTTGTCCAAACTCTGTCATCTGGTCTGCCTAACTCATGGTTTAACTCCTATCTGGAAGCGTTCTAGAAGTGGGGATTACCCTGTCAGTGCCGTTGCGACCTTCTGCCACGCTAAAATCCGGCAGTCGAAGGCGATTAGATCAGAAGATCGCGGATTCGGGGGAATACTGGTGGAACTGGACGGTTGGTGCGCCATCTGGTTTGCTAGGTTTCGAATGCCTAGCCGGCTAATAACCAGGGGGGGTCTGGAGACGTATGTATCTTATGTGCTATGGCGTGCAAAAGGCTCTTCGGATTAAGGTATTAAGCGTTTTGGCGCTATCGTGGAGGAATACACACAGACACACAGAAAGACAGAAATACACTTTTAAATAGACCACTTAGACTCCCTACAACATTTAAACAGCTGGAGGACATAAAGTTAAAAAAAAACATCAAGGAGATGCTGATATACCCTTTCTATAATCTGGCCGAATTTGAAAGCCATGATTTTTCAAATATTGTGCCCATTTAAATTACTTAAAAAGGTAGAGCCTTATTATCTGATTATTTTATATGGTCTTATATCTGTACTTTTAGTTTAAAATGCATAACGTAGCTTTAATTTGATTATTTAACATTTTACTGACAATTTGAATATTACGATGAATAATTTTACTACGTATCTTTTCGACTTACTAACTACTTCAAATATTAGGCTTCTATTTTGATTATTTATATTTATAGTTTGACAATCTAGTAGTTAATTCTTGACTATTTATGTATGTTCAGTAAAGAGTAGTACAGGTCACGCAATAAGGCACGTTCACAGTACTCACACTAATGCAATGTCACTATAGTTGACCGCGAGCGAGAGAGACGGAAAGACTTTTTATGATGCATCGAGACTTACTACCTAACACAATTATTTTGACACGTCCAAGAGCGGTCTTTAGCCGTCAATTGGACACGACGAAAATGTAATGTAATGTAATGTAATAGAATTTCACCTGGAAATAATCTCAAATTAGGAAGAAAAGTAGCTCAAAATAAATATTTCCGTTTTTATCTCTATTTTTTTTTGCGCGTTTACAATAATTTCCCTCCTTATCGGTTGGTGGGCCGGCTAAGTAATTGAGATCTTGATGTAAATAATATTAAAGTTACTAATATTGAAGGTATGATTTTGAAATTTCTTTGTATTTATTATATTATTATTTTGTTTCGAGATAAGATAACCTATTAATGTGTTTAAAGCGACATTTAAAGTGAGCCGCCATACTGATATACAACGAACTCCGCCATATTTAACGTAAGAGAATATTAATCAATTTTTGAACCAATAAGTGCCATCTACATGTTGCATTTCGTAGTAAAATTCTAGCTGCCAAATCGCAGTACTGCATTGAGCAATCTAATACGTTATATAATCAATGGTGGCGCGCTACTAGGGTTGTAATACATATTACAGCGCTACACTGAGAAAAATATTGGATTGATTCTTACGTTACCATTATTGTTATTACGATTTTATACAGAATACAGATGTTTCAATTGTAATTTTGTTCAATTACAAGGAATTTTGATGAAACTCCATTACTCAATTATATGCATCGACATTTTCTGTACGGCTAATACGGAAATAACAGTACACTGTAGTTTTAACATGATTCATGTGTCCGATTACATCTCAACGTTTCCTATTACATGCTGTCATGTTAGAATGGACATCCCAAGGCCGCGACGTAATGAAATAACATTACGGCACGGTAGCTACTGTCACGGCAACACCGTTAGGCGTTCATGTTAATTCATATGTATGGACCACAGTCCGAGTTATATACGTAATCTTTATTCAAAACATGCTTATTTCCGTTTATTACACCGGTATATTTTTCTCAATGTGTATCGTAATGCTAACAAGTACCTACTGACAGCCACAAAACAACATTTCATCAAATACAATATTAAAAATATTATGAGTTTTTCGTATTGAAATCTCTTTTTATTTGGGCACAAAATACAATTATTGTACTTCACCGGCACTAGGGAGAGTAGTAGTTAGTTAGTTTGTCTGGGCTTTTTCCCGCACTTGGCCTCTTGATTGGGCCGTTGTGCGTGGCTCATGTTTCTATTTATGTTTATGTTACTCCAGCCAACCCAGGCTGTCCCAGAAGGTTAGCAGCCTGTTTGGGTTGCTACAGGCCTCCGGGACAGATGCTGGAGATTGTAGTATTTTTGCCCGTCGTTGCTCTGCCACGCTCCTGCATTCCAAGAGCACATGCTGTGGCGTTTCTTCTTCCTCCATGCATCCTCTGCATAGAGGGCTGTCTGTCACACCTATGGTATACAGGTGTTTGTTTAGGGGACAGTGGCCTGTCATATTACCTATGACTTTACGGATTTTGTCCCTTTTTAATCTGGTGAGGTTGCGGGCAAGTTTTTTAGACGCTTCCGGAGCCGCGTTCTTTGTGTGCCTGCATCCTGCGTCCATTCTGTAAGATGGGTTTTAACGGTGTTTCTGCGTAGCCATGTTTTTATTTGGGCCTGGGGTATGGGCATCAAGGGTTCCGTTCCATATACTATTTTCTTTGATCCGCTTCTGGCCAGTTCGTCTGCCGCGTCGTTACCCAGTGAGTCACTGTGCCCTTTAATCCATTGCAGGGTCACTCTATTTGATCTTGCAATGGATTGATTTTGGAGTTGAGATGGATTGATGGAGTGATTTTCATCATCACGATACGAGGAAGAAATCCAATCTCCACATAAACCGACAGCGATTTAGCAAAGTGCGAAACAGTTTTATTCACCAAAATTTGTCCTTCTATTATAAGATTCCAGAGCAAATGAAAAGCATTGGAGAGGACCAATTTAAAAAGATAATTATACATAATTTGGTAAGAAACCCAATTTATGGTATAAGGGAGTTTGAAAATTCGGAGTTTATTTTCCATGTTGATGATTAATGAAATGCGAAAAGTTTTAAACATAATGGTCTTATGATAGCTGACATTCTAATTTTCATATAATTTAATTCATTTTTAAAAAAAAAATACGAAGGCATATTGCTGGATTGGCAATAAAATATATATTTTTTGATTATTCTACATAGAATTTGCATTTCTATTTTAATATATTATTCTCCCTGACTCATCACATTAGCATATTTTGATTATTTGTATATAGGTAATATTGAATATAATATTACAGCCATGACAGCTATCACGATAGTTATGTTTTTAATAATGAAATTTTTAGCATTTAATTTTGTGACGCATCCAAGTGTAGGAATGCCTATCTACTGGAGTAGTTGATTGTATTGTATTGTATTGTATTGTATTGAAGCGCATTGTGGCATTCCAGTACAAGGACAGAGGTTATAGTATTTTTTGCTAGCGCTTGTAGCACGGAGGCACTGTCGGAGACAAATTTCAAACTTAGGTCTCCGACATCTTTGGCTGCAACTCCCTGTGCTGCTCTGGTGATGCCAATGCATTCTGATTGGAAGATCGTATTTAAGTTGCCTAGGGTAGTTGATATTTTGAAGTTTAGATCATTTGAGAAGACGCCGGCTCCGGTACCTTGGGTGATTTTTGAGCCATCTGTGTATATCCTTACTTCATTTGTACCAGAGTGATCTGCTGGTTCTGCAATGAGTTGGATATTGTATCTACGATCAAAGACATGATGGTGAGTATTGTGAATGCTTAAAAAATCGAGATGAAGACGGAAATATCAATTTTGAAACCACCTGAGATGATATGGACCATTTCCAGACTGAAGTATGTTTGTAAGTGTGTGTCTGTGTGTGTGCGTCCGTATTCCTCTACGATATCGCCTAAACGCTTCATCCGATTGAGCTGAAATTTGGCATGCAGGCATCAGTCATGGCAAGCGTTATAGTTGAAATCGGTCGAAATATTGCAGTTAGAGAATTGAAATTTGGTATATAGATGCCTTGTTGGACCGAAATATCTTGTTTACTTGCTTTAAATATCTTATATACAAGCGATGCAAAAAAAGTATAACCGCCTTCTTAAAGAAAATGCTATATAATTTTGAAAAAATATTACTTTAATACCGCTGAAATACTACAAAATACGAAAATATACTACTATTGCTATCATAATCATTTGACACAATCACTTTCGTGTGGACAAGAGTGTTGTGGAAGGGAGGGAGTTAGTGAGGTGGGGGGCGGGGTGGTGAGGGTTTTGGCGCGGTGGGGGTTGTCTTCTTGCCGGGAAAATCTTGAGGTGACGCAACCGATGTGTATAATAAATATTATTTTTATTCTATTTGTAGTCGTGAAGCTATAATATTAGAATTTTCGCTAGATACAATCGTTGTAGAATGATTGGCCCGCGGGAATTTCTGCTTGTTGATTTACTTCCGCCGTGGCGTTTGATGGAAGGATTTTTAAGAGCGGACGGGTGGGGCAGATAAACAAGAAAAATATCCCTGGGAGACCGACGGAGCAACCCGATTCTCTCGCACAGTGTCCTATCTTAAAATAATTAGTTGTAGGTATTTTTTTAAGCTATTGCATAGTTTTTATCGCGGGCCTAGGCCAGCGCGGCGACCGAATGAATCAATTTCATAACGAAAATTAATGATTTTAAACTGATAATTACGTCTAAACGAGTACTGCTTACGATTCGAAAAAAATATATGTTAAACAAGAACAATTTCCTAATATTCTTAGCTTTGAATATTTTAGATTTTGTTTATATTACATAGTGTAATTAATTTGTGAAATTAGGTCTTACCGAACACAAAAACGACTACTACGCAAATACTATCTGGCGTATTATTATGAAACCTGCACCATTTTAAAGATAATTTAATTATCTATCTTTTATCTACGATTTTTTTCGAATAATCCCTACTGGTTGCGGGTTCGAGGTCGCTTGCGCGATCATTATCGTTAAAACTTCCTGGGATGACAGGTTCGCCCGTCGTAGTTGACAAACCACAAAAAAGGTCAACCTCCTTCTTGAAGGCATACGCACATTACGTCATTCATCAATCAATTACGTCTAATTAACATGACCCTGGTATAAAACTACAAAAGAGGGCATTTTTAATAAATATTTTAAAAAATATTTGCATATTTGGCCAAAGAAATTTCACTTATCTAGGTCCTAGGATATATAACATCCTACCTGCAGGTATAAAGATTAGCCCGAGCATTCCAATTTTTAAGAAACAACTGGTGTCGTGGATGCTTGGGCCAGGAAGGTACAGAATACACCAAGAACTCTCAACTATCTAGCTTTGTTTGGCTGCACTTTGTGACTATTTCTATTATTTTAATTTTTCTTTGTGACTATTTAATTTTTTTAGAAACTTTACTATTAATGGTATTATAATTTTATTGTGACTTTTTATTTTTCTTACAAATATTACAAATTTTATTTATATAATTTAAATTATGACTATATAGTTTATTATTAACTGAAGGATATGTGTATATAATTATATATTTACATATTTTATTTTTATGCATATTTACATATATTTAATTCAATGTTTTTTTTCCATTTTCGCTTTTTTTCTTTTTGTTTAAACTACTTTTTTTTTCTTTTGATTATGTTTTCTTTTAAAACTAGTATTTGTTTAATATGTCTGCCCTAGAACAAGTGTTCATACTTAGTTGGGCGACATGGGACCGATCTTCACTATAAGCGTGACACAACTTGCTGTGGGTTTTAGTGCAGTGTAGATATTAAATATAAATTGTTACGCTTGTCGCTTATTATGTGCATTGCTTTAAATAAATAAATAAATAAATATTTCCTGCGCTTCACGATCCCCTCTCCGCCCGCGCCGCGATGCTTATTAAGCATGCTTGATCGTCTAGAGAGCCATTGACAAGCGTGCTTGATCGTCTATTGAGCCCCTAATGACCAAATCAATGTCGGTTAAGAATTTTGGAGGGGGGGGGGGGCAGGGGGCGAAGTGAAATTAATTAGGTATCTAAACTTAATAATATAATGTTATCAAAAGTTTTTTTAAGTGGCTCTCTCTAGACGATCAAGCATGCTTGTCAAGCATCGCGTCACGGGCTTCGAAATGATCGTACATCGCAGGAATTATGCAAATATATTTTTTTTAAATTTTAAACCAAAAATGCCTTATTTTGTAGTTTATACCACGGAGTCACGTTAAATTAGACGTAATTGATTAATGAATGGCGTGACTCCCAGGTATAATACTACAAAATTATTGCATATTTCCTGCGGTTTACGATCCCCTCCCAGCCCGCGACGCGATGCTTGACAAGTATGCTTGATCGTCTAGAGAGCCCCTAAGAAGTAAACTCCAAAAAAAATATACAGCTTTTGACTCGTTTGAAATGTAACAGTGTACGACGCGTCACGATTCCAACGCCGCGCCGGCGACGCCGACAACGCCCCTGGCGGTACCGCATCCGACGCCCGGTCGGATACGGACGGCATGGTGTCGCGGTCGCTACGGATCACGGGTTCATAACTGAAAAATAAAAATAATACAATCATTTTAACGTTGTTTGTCCTACGGGATGAAATTCACACTGGAGCGTACGTGGTTCAAGAGAGGAACGCGATGACTTCGATGCAAAAGGAAAACAATCTTAAACAACTAAACTAAGACAGTCACATGAAATTTGATACACAGAAAAAAATATGCTCAACTAAATAATAGGGTCAACCTCGTGTACACGATAAAGAGATAGACACACGAATCCCGAGGCAGATGCGTACGACAGCATCTGTTTTTGGCAATCATATTGAAGTCGTTCCCTGCGAATTTCAGCTTTTTATACGACTTCCCAACAAAAAGGAGTGTAATGTGTTCAGGATTTATATATGTATGTTTTCCTTTTCTTTATTCCACCAAAACTTTTAAACTCTTGAATAGATTGAGAAGTGTGTGGTACTGTAAAATTCGTTGTCGTTTTGAGTATCATAGGGTATCTAAACTGTCCAAATGTCGTATACCTAATTGTCTAAATATCCAAATACACATAAATTAGAATAATTATTTCGTGTTTAGTATAACGTGAAAGGTCTGATTGAGTACATTTCGAAAATATACATTTATCTATATGGATAAATAAATACAAAAAACACAAATATTTCATAAAAACCCGTTTTATTGCTTGAGCGCCGAGGGCAATCTACTGAGTATGGCGACGGGCGGCGCGCAATGGTTTTGAGATACCTGCCGCCGTGCATCCCCGCGACTTCACACTCTAAAGGCCGGTTGAATTGGCCCGGCTCACGTGAAACCCCGCTCGATGGGCCTTGGTATAGGCCCGTTGACTGATCCACAGAATGCGCAATCGTCTTAAAGCACTGTATGTTTATAGAGAAAACAAGCGGCAAAAGGGACGTAGTGAAGCTTTCGTATATTTCATTTTGTTTAAAAATATTGTTTTAACGACGAAATTTATTGTCTAACAATCGTGCATTTTAGCGCGAACAAATTATTTCTAATATTTATAAATACAGTAGTTCACTTATAGTAGTCGTGTTTTTTAATCCTTTAATTATCATTGTTATAAAATGTGACGTCAAAATAATGTAATTTCTACGTGTGCTTCGTGGTTTTCGTGTTCGGTGTGCTTCGTGTACTTCTGGCTACCTCTGGAATACGCCACAATGAGACAACATATCGAACCTCATCTATACTAATATTATAAAGAGGTAAAGTTTGTGACGTTGTAGGAAGTAATCTCTGGATCTTCGGAACCGATTTGAAAAATTTCAATAGAAAGCCACGTTACCAGTAGAAAGTTTACCAATAGAAAGCCACGTTATTTGTGAGTGTCATAGGCTATATATTAATCCGAAAAATAAAAAGACTTTTTCGTGGTAGTCGGATTTCCAAAGTAAGTCGGAAAAAACGGTCGAACGAAACGTTTCTAACTAACGCTGCCTTAACGATGAGAGATATATGATTAAGTTGTAGAGCTTGTACAAAAAAGTCAGCGGCAGCATATGTCTAACTTTTATATTTAAGTAAAAAACAGTAGTATTTTATATTAAAAAAATAATTTAAATCGTTAGGTCATGTTTATTGGTCATATGGTCAACAATTATAAATTATTATCAACATAAGTAAAGTTATCGTCTCAAGTGTTTAAAACAAAAGACTTTTCCCTTTTACTACATATAATTTCACTTTTACTACATACATGGAGATATAGATGAAACACTCACAAATAAGATATAAGACACTCACAAATACGGAGAGATAAGACACAAACTTACGGAGAGAGATAAGACACTCACAAATAAGACACTCACAAATAACGGTAATATAGTCAAATTGGCATTCAAATACATACCTACATACATATGCAGTAAAAATATAACCCTTCTTTTGGCAGTCAGGAAATAAATCATAGCACTCAGTACTAACCAAACCACACTCATAATTTCATCACAAGTAAAAAGTTTTACCGCCCAACGAAGTAGGCACGGGTCAGCTAGTTTACAATAAAATTAACATAGTGAAATTTCAACATGGCTATAACGGTATATTCCGAAAAAATATCGATAAAAACGAACGAAAACGACATTATTATTAATAAATTACGATTTTCATGAAAGACATACATAGATGAACCCCTAACACATAACACTCCTTTTTTGTTTGACAGTAATGTAATAAGATCGGGTATGTACCCAAAAATAATACTGTTTTATTAGATAATACCAGTGTCCATACATTGGCACTAACATTGGCTGTAGTTCCCAAAAGCGGTTTCGAAATGCTGCCGCATTCTCAACTTGATTTAACTCAATCGGACTTTCATCTCAGTATTTCAGTATTCAGTATTCAATTTATGCATTCAGAATATACAATAAAAGCATGAATTATGAATTAAAGCTAATTATCGCATATTAGAATTCGTCAGTTTATATGCAGATACAAAATTATTAATTCGACAATAGCATTGACTAAAGTCAGCTTTACACGGCAGACAAATAAAATAAATAAAAAAATAGAGCTGAATCCATGTACATGAGCACATATAAATTAGATAATTATTATAAGAATATTAATAGTCATCAAGCACTTTATACAAAAAATAATCACACAATAGGAAGTATCGAAACAAAATTGGAAAAAACAAAGTATGTATACGATCAGGTATGTTACATTACACATTGGAATCTACATATTGAATATTAAATTCATAATATTATTATTAAACAATATGTACTAAAATGAGGTACCTGAAAGTTACATATTAATGTTATTCCCATTTAAAAGAATTGGCATGCTCAAAAAAATCACCCAGCTTATAGAAAGCATGTGTGGATTGCAACTTTTGTTTAATAAATCTTTTAAACGCCTTTGTTTCTATCTTTCTTGTGGAGAGTGGTAGCTGGTTAAAGAGCATATAAGTCAAATATCCAAAGGACTTTTGTGTCTGCGTAAGGCGTACTTTATCTCTTTCCCAATCTGAAGAAACAACCTAACCTAACCTAACAGTGGATATGAATTTTTAAGAAATATTAACATGGAATCTGCTGTCGACTCCCCTTATGAGGGAGTTGACGAATCATTTTTTGAAAATGGCATTATGATGTTGGAATCAAGGTGAAAGAAATGTGTACTTCGGGGATAAATATGTTGAAAAAAAATATATTTCTTAAATAATTTTTTTTTATATTTTGGTTAGGCCATTATAAATTAAGCATGCGGAGTACGCATATAATATTATACCCTAATTAGAAACAAAGTAAAAATGTTAGCGATAGCCATGTAATATTAGAGTATTGTTTGTGTACCTTTTATAATAAATAAATAAATAAATAAATAAATAGGCCGCGAACTTTTCAATCCACCCTCGTTTTATAACGTGGTTATTCGCAGATGAGCCATGCCGCGAATAAATGCTTTCATTGTACGAACGGCACAAAACCCATCGTGGCCCCGACTTATCTTCGCGAAGACCCCGCGCTCTAGCCCGACGCGACGTCAAAGAGATATTGCATCCGGGGTGAGATGCAAGGGGATTAAAAGTGCACGGAATGCACGGAGGGCAGGGGGGGGGGCGGGGGCGGCTGGGGCTGAAGAGACGGGAGGGTAAGTACGGGAAAGGTCGGGTTCCGCCGCTCGGCTCCTTGCGAATGCGGGTAGTCTCCTATTTCTTATGCGCCCCTCGTTCGCTCGCACTCAATGTACTGGAACGGGATTAATCGCGCGGGGAACATTAAATCTCATTTATATGCATATTTAAATAAACATTAAAATAGTGACGACTAGAATAGTGATGATTGAACAAGGGAAGTATTAGAAGAAAATGTGCTGGTTGAGAATGAACTCGAATAGATGGATTTGGAAAAGGCACATTTAGAGTAAATGCATGGAATGTGGAATATCACTTCTGAAGAAAGACATTTGCAATTATTTTGCTTTTATAATTCTATAAGCTTGCTTATTAAGATGGTTGGGTGAAGGGTGATCGTTCACCAGTGGCAAAAGACTCAATTTAAATAGCACAGTCAAAAGTTGTGCACATATCATGCCTATAGGGGAGCCCGGGGATAGTATTAACAGGGGCAAGTATTAACATACTCATAACTCCGGATCGAGAGCAGGTGGGATGACTAAGTAAGAGAGTTATAAATAGCTCTCTAGGCATCCGACAACGTCGCAAAGTTTAGTAATGCGAGCGCTGTCGCTTGAACTGTTCGTGTCGGTTGCTGTGTTTTGGCCAAGCTACAACATATTTCGTCATAATTTGATTTTGGGAAAATTTTAAGGTAAGTTGTAATTATTATGTGCCATTTATTTAATTCTATACTAAATGTTATATGCCGTTAATTTTACTGATATTAGTTGCATTATTCTTACTAAAAATTATTTATTTTCCCTGGAAATATATTTATCGTATTTGGGGCTAGTATTAACACGTTTCCGGGGTAAGTATTAACATGTTAATACTTGCCCCATACAGACCTTCATCATAGGTAATCACGTAATACTTATATTTGTTTGTTTCGTTTTAGAATGAGAGAGTACAAAAGGAAGACTGATCGAGGCTCCAAGTCACTAGAGCTCTATAAAGAAGCCGCTAAATTGGTCCTGGAGCAAGGAAAATCGATTAGAGGTATATCCAAGGAGCTCGGGTTGTGTCACGTAACCCTTTTTAAAATAATTAAGAAACAGAAAGAAGGACTTGCTGTTAGCATTGGATATGTTCAGCCGAGAAAGATATTTAACACTGCGCAAGAGCGTATTCTATCAGAATACTTGGTAAAATGCTCAAGAATCTATTTTGGCCTTTTACCATGTGAAGTAAAAAAGTTAGCCTATGATTGTGCTGTAAAGTTTGCTATAAAAGATATCCCAAACTCTTGGCATCGACAAAAATCGGCTGGGCCGGACTGGTTCGCTAATTTCTTAAAGAGAAATACGGAACTAGCCATTCGCAAACCAGAAGCTACGACAGAAGTCGTGCTACTTCTTTTAATAAGCATAACGTGAAAGGATTCTTTGACAAGTTGGGCAAAATAATGCTGAATTACAATCTTCCGCCATATCGGATATGGAATTTGGATGAAACAGGCGTAACGACGGTCCAGAAACCCAAAAAAATTGTTGCGAAAAAAGGCATTAAACAAGTCGGCGCTATTACATCGGCGGAAAGGGGAACATTGGTAACAGTGGAAATGGCTATAAGTGCTGCCGGAAATACAATTCCTCCTATGTTCGTATTTCCTAGGCTAAAATATAGCAACATGTTCGTGGCAAATGGACCTCCAGAATCCTTAGGAGCGGGTAATAGCTCTGGCTGGATGACTGCCAGAGAATTTCTTATTTACATAGATCACTTTTTGAAATATGTGAAGCCGTCCAAGGAAAACCCTGTGTTATTGCTGCTGGACAACCACTCCCCCCACATAGATGTGGGGGTTATTGAGAAGGCAAAAGAAGGAGGAATAATCATGCTTTCTTTCCCGCCACATTGCACCCATCGCCTGCAACCGCTAGACGTAAGCGTTTACGGACCGTTTAAATCGTATTGCGACAGTGGTATGGATAATTGGATGCGAAACAATCCAGGTAAAACCATGACCCTCTATGATATTCCGGCAATAGTGAAACATGCCTGGCCTTTAGCATCTACACCCAAAAATATCATGAATGGGTTTGCGAAAACGGGGATATCCCCTTTTAATCCGGACATTTTTCCAGAAACAGATTTCGACCCATCGTTCGTTACAGACCGTCCAAATCCGAATAATGAAGAAATAATTTTTACAGAAATATTAGCTACTTCTCCGCATTCTCCGACAATTTTAGAAATAATTCCTACAGAACCAATTGCAGGACCTTCAACGACTGCCACTATGCAGATATCAGAGCAACCAGATGCGCAATTCTTTTCTCCCGAAATTATAAGGCCTATGCCAAAAGCAGCACCAAGAATTAAAACTACACCTAGACGTAGAATTCGGAAATCAGCAATCCTAACTGATACTCCGGAAAAAAATGCATTGGCAGAAGAACAAGCCAACCGAAAACCGCCAAAATCGAAGAAAAAGAATGCAGATAAGGGAAAGGGCAAAGGGAAAGGAAAGGGAAAGGGTTCCATAATAAGACATGTTTTGCAAGAAGAAGGTAATAAAGATAGCAGTGATGAAGAAGACTCAGATTGCTTTTGTTTAACCTGCTATGAGCCCTATGTCCAAAGCAAACCTGGCGAAAGCTGGGTGCAATGCTTAAGGTGCCACAAGTGGTCACATGAACGGTGCGCTTCAAAAGATGGTAATAAGAGAATCGCCAACTTCGAGTGCGGTAACTGTTTCTCAGATTTATCTGATGAATCAGACTAAGAAACAGTTTTTATTTAAAAATATTTTTCTTTCTGTCTATATTTTTTCTTTCTGTATATATGTCTCAATGTAGTTTTATTTTTGTTCGAGCATTCATTGCCGTGTTTCGTATTTTAAAGAATAAATAATATTTCAAGTAAATATACTCGTTTGTTTTTTTTTTCCTTTCCATAATTAACCGCTTCATTATGTGTTAATAATTACCCCAATCGTGTTAATTGTTGCCCCAAGCAGGGGTAAGTATTAACAGTCCCTCCTTATGGATTTAGAACCCAAGAAGTCAATATGTTAGTGACATTTATGAAAACTTATTTTACATAAATAACTATAAATGACTAACCAATCTACCTGAGAAACAATTTCACGCATTGCTCTTTAAATAAAAGAATGACAGGGTTTATAACTAAAAGTGTTAACACTAGCCCCGGGCTCCCCTACTCCTTTAACACGTTTATTGCCAAACTGAAAGTTTGAATTTCGTATGGTGGCCAAAGTAATTGATCCTTTATAGAACCTCCTTAGCGACGACCACGCGATATCGCGTAAACGGCGCGGCGTCTGACGGGTAGCCCCGTTTGATGAATGGCCGCAATACGCGATATCGTGTGAACGGCAATGAAAGTGTTAATCATAAGCATTTTCCAATCCAACCCGGGAAGTCCTTCGCTGCTATATGAGATGCTTTTATTATTTTTATTCCTACATCAAAGCATCATTCTATAAACGAATTATTTCAAAAGATTTTACAAAAAAATATAATAAAATATTACACAATTTTATCCTATGTTGCTACCATCACCATATAAAAGCTTTTGTTAAACATCATATAGTCTTTAGTATAGATTTAAGTATTTAGTGTTGCATTTCATTAAAAAAATGAGCATCAAGCATTTGTATGTTGATTTAATTGCTGACTGACGACGAGCGCAGCATACTTGTATCATCTTTTTAAATAGTGGATAAATTCAAAATTTTTAATTATTTCGAACTGATATCCTATATTTCTCTTTAATTCGGCTCCATTGGTGAGATATAATTTTTCGTAGGAGATTGTTTGTACGTAGTAGACTGTTTCAGCGAAGCAGCACTGCGAAAATCACTCACTTGGACGCCTGGGGACCCAGCCTATAATGTGGCTGCCATACAGACACATTCTGCTCTCATCAGTAAATAAAACTGACCGCTATTACTCTATGCTCCAACTGACGTCCTCTCGAGCAAATTAAAGGCGCGCTTGCGTGTAGCGGTTTCCCTATTCGTTCATAGGTAGCGGTAAAAGTATTTTTACACTGTTTTAACAATACCCTAACATCGTTTATCATTACATACATATACAATAAAATGTAGATTCTGCCGTTTAAATGCGTCATTATCAGTGACTTCCAGTAATACAACGTTTTCAATAATCTGACAGTGATCTGGTCCGATATCTGCCAGATTACCGAGAGACCACTGAAGAATGCTTTAAATACGATTAAAAAAACAGATTTGAAGTAAATTCTGATTCACTTGTTAGAGAAAATACGCAAGAAGTCGCCAGTAATAAATCTATACGCTTTTATTACAAAAAAAAATTTACCTGAAACATATTACTTTAAGCAGCTATAACAAAATATACCTAATATATCTAGATCTAATATTCCAAGTGCGAGATTATATTCTAAACAAAATATCTGAATGTAGAGCACCCTAACGTCTAAATTGTGTATTTTTACTTAACTAATTGTGTATAATTAATTAACAGATTAAATTACTTGTAGTTGAAATCGGACCACCAAAAGGCGCGCTAATACTAGTCTTACTTTAAACTCGAAATATTGCAATTAGAAAATTTGCATTTTTGTAGGTACATAGATTGTTGGACCGAAATCACGTTCTGAAAATTTATTTGGCATATCTCGTATACAAGCGACGCAAATGATATTGAAATTCCGCCATATTTGAGGAAATACAACATTATTTTTGGAAAAATACCATTTTAATATCACGGAAAATACCACAAATATACTACGAATTAGCCCGCGGGGGAGGTTGGGCTGCGCGGGTGGAAGGGGGGGTGTCTACTTGCTTGGAAAGTCTTAGGGTTACACAACCGATTTTTTTAAAAATATATTTCGGTCTTTGTGTTCGGTACAGCATACTTCGAATACGTATGGAAAAGTGCCTTCTCGTATCGCATTTCGCTGTCGGGCGTAACCCCGACTTACTGGCATTAACTTATCCCAGCGCAGCGTAAACGGAAACCCAGCTTAGGAGGCAGCGGTCCTCGATCGACTTAAAAGAAGCCAACTTTAAACTTCCTTGTCCCACATAATGGTAAAAGCACAGTATGCCGAGTTAGAATAATGCGCTCACTCTCGAGTGGCAAGCCGTTGCCGGGATAGGGTGCGACGGAAGTAGGCAGACGGACACGTTAAGGCAAACGCCTTTAGTTAGCGTGACGCGGAGTGGGGTTCCCGAACGTTTGGATATCTGCGTCGACGGGGTGATGGTCATATGGCGGTCATATACTCATTTCGTTTAACCTGTCAAATCGGGGAAGTCTCTTTTTAATTACGCAGCATACAACAGGCGCGCACTTTTTCGTATATACGTGTTATTTCGTCACGACCGCGTGACATAATTTGTTATTATTTTTTTAATTAGACAATTACACATATATTTTTTCCATAGAATTTAAATACCGCCCGATGTTTTTTTCATAGTGCGCGGTTCCATTTGCTTCTAAACCTTACAAATTCTCCAAAATAATGTGCACCGCAATGCGCGCCTGGCCTAATCATGTCAATACACGTACCGAAGACTCACACATTCGATAAACGAAAGAACAAGTCTCGCCCGTTTAATGGTACAACATGTATTTCAGGGACGTTTCTATATGTCCTGTCATACCCACACTCGATACCGTTTACGTTTGACGTATATATACGTCATGCTCGGTTAAAAGGTTAACGTCAGTACAGTCGGCGCGGACGACAATAATTGTTGTATAATGTCTAGTAATCGTATTACGATTTTGATTATTTGTATGTAGGTAATATTAAATATAATACTACAGCCATGAACTATTATGATCGCTACGTTTTTAACACGCTTTTATTAAGTCGACCTGTATGTAACTATGTAATGGAATCTAAGGTAACTAATTTAACCATCTTCCAAGAATCGTAGCGTCATGGAATTTGGCAGCTGTATGTAGTTCTGATGACATTACAATAATATGGTACTGTCGAACTGATCTGATGATGGAGTCGGATGATATGAACTGGAACTTCATGATGGAACATCGTATCATAGCTGTGTTTGGACTTGTTAGAAAAGTCTTGGAATGAACTTTGACCACGATTAGGTTTCAAGGTCTGATGATGAAGCCGGAAGATAGGCACTAGCATTCCATGATGGAATATCGTATCATAGCCGTGTGTATGTGAATATCGTATCATAGCCCAAAAGTGTGTTTTAGTGTTTTTTTTTTAAACTATTAATTTATTAATTATTTAATTTTGTAACGCATCCATTTACTGGAGTAGTTCATTGTGTTGCGTTTCGTTTTGTGATCCGAAAACTTCCGCCGATGGTTTAGGCAATTGGAATTAAACTTTAAACGAAACGCATGTTGAACTGAAATTACGGATTGTCTTGATAAGTTGCAGAAAATAAAACGCTTTACGCTCAGTCGCCAGCTTACGAGTCGCCATTTTGCATATGTGGCACTGCAAGCGAGAAAACAAGAAATCTATACCCGCGCATGCGCTTATCTAAAACATTAAGCAACAATGTGACATTAAAGCAACACTCTACATCGCGAACATATTATCTATTATAACATATAGATAATATTATAACATATAGATAATATATATTAGAACATATATCAGGGGCGAACATATCATCATCAGAGACGAACATATTATCGGACGCGTCCATCAGCGCGGCTTACGGACGCGACGTAATGAATGTCTACTGAACCGTGCACATTATCGGACGTAAGTTGCGGACGTGACCTTGAGGCTTTGGACGTCCGATAGAGATCCGCAAGCCGCGTCCCAAACGACTGTGCATACTATCAGTCGCGTCCGTAAGCCGCGGCTGACAGACGCGTCCAATAAATATGTTCGTCCATTTATAGTTGATGCTATTAAATTCACATTCTTTTATGGGCACACTGTATTATTGCATTGTATTTGTGGTAGCACTTAGGTCGCTCGCTTCAATTTCAATTTTGTCCCAAGAGAAGCTACTATCTGTATACTGTGGTAGAAGTATTCCTAGAAATAAAAAACCGTAAAAATGTATTATTTCCATATATTTCATATTTGGTTTTTTCACATACACAAAAAAATCTCCTAGTCATTAAAAACTGGAATAATGTTATTTACATCTATTAAAATCCATTTAATCGAGAATACACTCATAATGTAAACATTCACTTCTATTCGAATTTAAAACATTATGGTTTGTTATGTACAGACATAAATGTCACAGCCTTTACACTGTTTTAAATAATCATAGGCGGTGTTTGATAATTAACATAAAAACTCTATCATGTGCATTCTACATTTGTTAATATTTACATTTTATACTACGTTATACATATTATTTTAGGAACAATACGTAATTATAGTTATATAATTACACTTTACAATGAAATTCACACGCAGTTTAAAGTGCTTGCTTGGCACATAAAATCTATTGTATAATTATTTTCCTAAAAATACATTATTAAATTTATTTTAGAAACAAATTGGATATCTATTGGATACAAATATTAAATTTTTATTTAAACATTTTCAATCGATGATAGAAATTTTAACAACATGATTGTACGCATGATTCCTTCAGGTACACTCAATTAAATATACCATGTGGACTTGTTGAAATATTAAATTATATACTTGGAATACAGTACAGTCAAAATGAAATAAAATTAGAGAATCTCTCTTTTTCAATTATTAGAAAAAAAACATTAATTGTATAAGGTATTAGATTGCTCAATGCCATAGTACGTTTTGGCAACCCTTCTGCCCCGGCGAACAGGCAGCGCTGATAGCATTGCCCGGCGAAACTAATAGCAATTTATTTGGCTATCTATAATAACATTGATAATGGTCCGATTGCGTGTCTTCGTGAACTAAAACTTAAATTAGTTCAAGCGAACGAGACAGAGCAATACGTTGGAGCGGAATATGAAATAAACAATCGTCGATATTTACCGCTTCAATACTACATGTCGAATTTACATCCGTCCGGTCAACACATTTCGTGCGGTCTTAGATTCAGCTGATTTATCTTCGGTGAGTAGTGTTAATGCGGAAAAAAGACAAATGTTCATTTCACATTCCGCTTTGCCGTATTGCCCTTTGTCATTCACATGAACTAATTTTCGATTTTAGTTCACGATGAAACGCAATCGGGCCCATAATGCCATAGTACGTTTTGGCAACCCTTCTGCCCCGGCGAACAGGCAGCGCTGATAGCATTGCCCGGCGAAACTAATAGCAATTTATTTGGCTATCTATAATAACATTGATAATGGTCCGATTGCGTGTCTTCGTGAACTAAAACTTAAATTAGTTCAAGCGAACGAGACAGAGCAATACATTGGAGCGGAATATGAAATAAACAATCGTCGATATTTACCGCTTCAATACTACATGTCGAATTTACATCCGTCCGGTCAACACATTTCGTGCGGTCTTAGATTCAGCTGATTTATCTTCGGTGAGTAGTGTTAATGCGGAAAAAAGACAAATGTTCATTTCACATTCCGCTTTGCCGTATTGCCCTTTGTCATTCACATGAACTAATTTTCGATTTTAGTTCACGATGAAACGCAATCGGGCCCATTGACTGTTTTTTTATAAATGACTCATCGGTTTTAAAAACCCGTTATTTAAACAATGATATCGCATTTGTATGTTGACTGATTAAAGAAACAATACGCAGAGATTGTGCTGTCTATTAGTCTATTTGAACTTTAAAGAGCGTAATTATTAAGTATTGAAACAGGTAGGTACACTAAATTAAAATTTGACATCTCATGTAAATGATATTAAAATAACAAGAGTTACGATTTTAAATTTGGTTTTTTTATTATATAATTATTTTATATTAAAATAGGTTAGCATAACGGCGTGTTTAGAACGACATCTATTGGGCTACTGAACATAAGAGAAGATTAATCAGTGTTTGAAACTATGAGTGCCATCTACGCATTACTAGCTGCGAAATCGTAGTACGGCATTGAGTAATCTAAAACTCTATACTGGTATACTATATTGGTAAAATGTAACAATATATGTTCCACCATAGGAGTCGATGTTTTAAAAAGACTCTAAATGCCAGTCACGAGTTATGGATATACGCTGAATTGAGAGCGGGTTGGTTTTCAAAGAAATTTTAAAATCACATGCAAATAGGATTGTCAATAAACCGAGAGTGAAAATATCACTGATAAACCCGGCGTGTTTGAAAACATGTAAAATAGAATGGACTTCGATATAAAACGAGACATCGTTGAATCCATTAAAATTTCCGCAGTAGATAAATGTAAACAGTATAGCCATAGTAAAATAAGAACATATTGAGATGTCAACCACAACGGGCGAACCCGTCACCGCAGGACGTTTTAACGATTCATCGTTCTATCGACCGTGCAGTGAGCGTAGAGGACTTTGGACATTACAAATCCGACGTCTAGCTACGCCACAACCGGTTAGAAGCCAACGCCTTACCGACTTGTCTAGAATTTGAAGTCAGTAACTGAATCAATGTAAATCTGCCTCAATGTCCGATACAGCATAACAATCTTTACTCTATACGTATCTGGGGTGACTCTATATGTAAAAGTAAACATGTTATGTCTTTGCTATTTTTTTATTCAGTCATGGACCTATTCCAATGATAAACACCAGAGATTTTCGGATGCAGAAACATTGAATCATGATAAGAAAGGAGTCAGTAAATATATGTAGTGCTAAGACAAGGATTTCGTATCACAGAGTTATGACCCAGTGATCTACATCAATTGATTGATTGGTATTGTTACCTAGATAGTTAAGTGTCCTCAATCACTTAATTGGTCAGTCATTATCATATAATATCATTAATCAATCATCAATCAATCATATCAATAATATTAATATCATATTATATCATATCAATTATGTAATATCAATGATATCATTAATCAGTCACTGATTTATATCATCCATCAATTTCTAGTTCTACCTACCAAGCCAAATGATCTAAAATAGTGACTTTAATAGATATATGTCGACTAAGTGAGTTTTTTCCAGCGACAGGTTTTGTTATTCTGATGATGAAAAAAGTGATTTTTATTGTCATAAAAAATAAATCTTTTATTGTATATATCAGAATTTATTAATTTATTAAATGTATTAATAGTACGGTAAAATTTGCAATTAGGGGAGTGAAATAATTGATTGATTGGAGTAACGTTATTCTAAAATGCTTTATTATATTATATATAATAGTTAATTTGTTAACCAGTTGATAAAACATTATACTAAAATAGTTGATTAAAGTGATTAAACATTATCACAAAATACATGATTAGGAGAATGAAATGATTGTTTGATATAATGAGGTATGCCCTAGGTCACTAGGCTATTCATCGGATCATTGGGACAGTGGGTCAAGAGATAATTGGGGTGGGCTCTAACTCAGTAGGTCAAAGGTCAATAGTCAATGACTCTATGCTACGGAGGCCATGTATTACCACTACTAATATACTTACGTTCATAAGTAGCTGAAAAAGTATGTGTACAACACATCATAACATTGATCCAGTTTTTCTATATTCATCACTGTCAGATACAGAAACTCTATGCAACGTTGGAATATACATATTTTATAATAACCTAATGAATTCAAATTAATTGTTTTACTTTACATATAGACGGAGGGAAACTTAAAAAACGATAGCGCAAGTTAGACCGTGAAGAATTCGGACATCAACAAACACAGCAGTTTTTTTTATTTTATGACGACATTGTGATGACAATTTGTGATACTGCCGAGTGCCAAATACCAAGTAAGGTTGAGCGGTTCGGCCGGTGAGCCGACGTGAAGCTAAACCAACCCATAGCGTATGCATTGTGCGACGTTTGTCGAATCGCCCCGAGATGTCGCGTAAGCGGTGTGTCTGTGTTTGTGAGGCATTTTTCGTTCTTAAGGCGACACGAGACCTCAGAAAAATATCCGACAGGGGCGGACACGCGAAAAAATAGGCGGGGTCAATTTTGTAGGGTTTGACCAATAAAAAACCAGCGTTGACGAAGCGTCAAGCGCCGATTCCACGTTCGCTCGGGCAGGGGACCAGGCGCATACTAAACAGTCTATCGCAGCGCTAGCACAGAATAACTATCTTTACGCAGTGGTGGTATAAGGGTTTTAATGGCAAAGCATATTTAGCGTAACTCTCGGAGCGCTCTCACGTTTTAATTAAATGTAAATTATTTAGGGCCTTAATAAAAAATGTGGCTAGGTGCTGCCCTAGAGAATTAACCAGTCAATATAATTAAATTATAATAAAACACACTCACCCCTTACTTTGTAGGAGTAATTGCGTCTGAAAGCTTTCGAAGTTAGTTTAAAGCCTTAATGTCCAAGGAAATGAGCAACTTTTTGAGTAGAAATTTTAAATTGGTTCCTTATCGAGGTATTCACTCAGAAACTTTTTTTTAATGCTTATATTTTTGAAAAAACTCATAAAACTAAAATTCTGCAGATACGGTTGTTCCCAGATATCATGTCGCCTTAATATAAAGTTGATATCTAATATTACGTTCTCTCTCGAAACTGCTTGGTATTTTCAAGATTTCTATAGTCTAGGCTTCCAAATATAAAGATAAAAATTATTGAAATCTATCAATTTATACTTTTTATTAGTAAACGAAGCATTTCAATGTACCCACATAACAGCATAAATATATTTTCACAAGAATAAAATATGATCAACGTTTATTCCAATGGAATGAATAAACGTTTATTCCAAGGCAGAATAAAATATGATCAACGTTTATTCCAATGGAATGACTGAAATATTTTAAGTGATGTCTGTTCGGTAAACTGAGCATTTCAATGTACCAGTGTAACAACACAAATATTTGTACCAGTATACCAGTATAACACACACCAGTATAACAACACAACACAAGAGGGCGGAAAAAAATATGATCAATATTTATTCCACGACACAGAAAAAACATCGACCAATGAAAGCCAATTGAAAAATGTCAACATATTTTTTAATAACAACTAATAAATAGATAATCAATAAATATTAAATAAATAAACAATAAATCATAGATAATTAAAAATAATAAATAAATATATAAAATATTGAAATATATACGACTTATATTTTATAAATAATGGAAAAAAGTTAGATGAACTTTACCGTTAATTACCGACCGACGACTTCGCTAAATCAAATACCCCGCTAGCTGGGTAAAAATTGAAAACAACAACGCATCAACAAAAAAAGTTAAGAATAGGTGGCTAGTTGTAGTCCGGTTGCAATACTGCTAAACGCCGTGTTCGCGTCGCTGCGGACGTAAACTTTAAGTACTATCTACTGATAAGAAAAAAATAGATAGGCTATCTATCAGGCTTACAGAATGGTAAAAGTGATTTTGCGGCACTGTACATAGTAGATGAACAAATGGGTCAACGACAGAATCAAAGCATTTCTCACGCAATATTAACTCAAATGTTAAATCAGCGACGCAATAGGTACCTCCAACATCAATCACCCTGGTTATTGGCAATACCCCAGAAAATAAGTAGCAGAGATAATATATTGGAATCACATTTAGCCTAATAGAAACATAGACTCGCCTATCTACAAAAATTTTCTCTATAAATGTCACAGCGACATAAACTTTTACCTGTACTTGCTGAATACGGCCAACAATAATGGACGAGTTCATGCCTGCCGCGCCACAAAAGCGGGCAGGCAATATAAAATCAATTTGAAACTTTGGAATCGTTTCCGGTTCAATATCCCGCTTTGTCAAACTACCACTGTTCGTAGACGAGTGTAATTGAGAGATACATGTATCATATTTCGGTTATGTAGGTACATTCGGATATTATTATGCACATTAGGATTTATTACAACATCTGGCAAAGAATAAGGAAAAGCAATATAAGAAAGCTACAGCAATATACGATCTGGAAGAAAACAGATCAGAATACACCGGAACACATAAAGGCCGTTGTCCAGGATAGACTATCATGGTAACATAGCGCAACTATTGACACGAAAATGCTATTCGCTGAATTTATCGATAATATTATTAGAAAAGCATATAAATTACTAGGTTTTATTCTAAGGGTATCATCGGTATTCAAATCCACTGACACGCTTAAAACCCTCTATAATTCCTATGTAAGAAGTCAGTTGGAATTTGCATCAGTGGTCTGGAATCCCCAATATTTGACTTACATATCGCGGATCGAATCGATACAAAAAAGATTTGTGAAGCGATTAAATTTCACTTCTTTCACTAAGCCCAGCTCCTATGAGGAATCCTTAAAAGCCCACAATTTATTGTCATTGGAGAGCCGTAGAGTCTTGATCGATGCCGTATTCTTGCATGGGTTTGTAAATAATTCCATCGATGCGAACGCGATTTTGGAGCGCATTGAATTTTATGTTCCTCCCCGCCCTGTTCGATCGCATCGACTATTTCATCTCCCTGTGGTGAAAACCAACGCATCTCAAAATGCATTTCTATACAGAGCGTGTCATAGATATAATACAGACTTTTTAAGTGTGGACATATTACACTCATCAAAAACCTCTTATAAGAACTCAATAAAAAAAATTCTAGAGTCATCTAGATGATCACAAAACATTTATACATATTATATTTCATTTAATTTAGTTCAAGGACATAATTTTATCTCAAGTATGTTCATTATAATAACTATATATCATACCTAAAATTAAATAAAAATATATTTATATACATACATAATATATTTTTATCTATTTTGTCTCTCCCTTTCACCTCACTTCCCATCCTGATTCCCCCCATTCTCAAGCGGAAACAATATAAAATTATATTACATTCATTTTGTATACTTTATATTCGGAATCACATTAATGTATTTTTGTCACTTTTAAATAGGTTTTTATTGCATTGTATGTAGTTCTGTTTGGTTCCAGAATAAAATAAAATAAAATAAAATAAACTCCGGGTGCTTCAAACTTAACGGTTCAAAATTCAATTTTGTTTTATTTATACTCGTAATGTTTAATAACCGCGATAGTTTCCGATTTCCAAAATTATACTCTCCCTCGCCTTTTACATGGTAATCTTTCAAACAGTCAGAAATCGTAGTGTATGTAGGAGCTAGAATGGTTAGGATACTTCAGACAATAATTCAATGCGGTTAGAGAGTCGGCAAAAGAGTAAGAATGATCTTCTTACCCTAACCGAAATTCCTTAGCAAACTCAACAATATAAGAAGAAGAAGAGATTACTGAAGTGAACACTGACAGTTGCCTCTGTCATGCCGTCGCCCCGGAAGTCACTATCCATAATAAAATCGCTGACCACCCGCGTAGCTTACAGGGCAATTAATTCTTTAGCGTTATCTCCCAAATAACAAGCAATGAAAGATGTCTTAGAGAATTATACAGTCGTAATAAAAACCGAACTTAACCCTTTTATAGCCTCTTAGTAACCGGGTTATATCAAATCGTCAGTAAGTAAGTAAGGCGCAAAAAAGGATTATACGCAGTAGTTATACGTAGGATGTTTGGCTCATTGAACTGATCACGAGAAGAGGATATATACCTACTCGATGTTATTTTCAGTAATTAGAAAACTATAGGGCACTTTAAAAAAAACAAAATTTAAAACAGACATTGCAGTTCGACATTGAGCTTTACCAAGTCCAAAGTGTCAATGGATTCATCAATCACTAAACAACATATAAACTTAAAAATACGACGAAGATATGCGTAATACTGCATGAGAATCCAGAAAATCTATCTGAACCATTCTATATACCTACACATACAATAGAATACGATAGTGCACTTCATTTTGGTTTTTATTTTAAAAATCAATAAATAACTGGTTATTAAAAAAACATATTAGGTTTTTAAAAAAGCAATCTACATAATATGGACGATGGCAACTGTGTACCCGTACGGACCCTGCCAGTAGGTATAGAAAGAAACACTGAGCGACGGCTGCAGAGTATTCAAAAATTTTGTGCTAGGTTCTGCTTTAACCCTTTTACCTACAACCACGTTTCGAGCCAAAACTGTTATCACTTTCCTGGCCCGTGGTACAACAGTAAAGCCAAAACTAACTATTACGGGTCTGGCACGTGATAGGTAAGTCAACCGAGCCAAATGTAAGGTAGAATTGCTAGTTGGTGGAATGACTTGAAAACTCGGCAGTTTTGTTTATCTTTTAGAACAATGCTGTGGTATCTTAAATGGTAGGCCAAGGGGTTAGTATTGGTCATTATAATCAGCTGCCTCTATTTCTTCCCATGACATCCATGCTAAACATCAGTCTGTGACAGAAATATCACCTTCCCAACCTAGGTGGGATGAATTGATGAATTAGTCAAGAAACCTCCACACTTACTCCACTCGAGCAGCTAGAGCTGTCAACTACAATGGGCGAACCCGTCACCTCAGAAAGTTTTAACGATATTAGATCGTTCTGTCTCCCATGAGGTGACCGTCTAGTTACCCCACTCGTCCGTAAGAAGCCAACGCCTTACCGCTATATAACCAGGTAATCAACCTGTGTTTCGATTCTCGCGGCCTTACTTCCAATTGCAACCAGATTACTCCGGTCTCCGACTGGTTACAGGTTCGAGGTCTCTTGAGCAGTCCTGTCCCTTACGTAGCGGTGATACGGTATTTACCGAATTTATCGCGGACCACGGCATCCTTTGGCCGGCTGTTCATCGGGGATCGGGGGGCCGAATGGTCGCTTTAAGAGCAGTTGTCGTAAGGGTAACAACTACCCGTGCGCTATAGGAGACAATACTGTTTCCAGACTCCCCCGGCTGTCGGTCCGAATGCACAATCGACAGGGGCGCCGAGTATTGACTACTAAGGAAACCAATCCGCGGGCCGAAGTCCTAACCATGCTCGCTCTTCTGCGTGGAGGCCGCCGGATGGGTGTTGACCCGTGAGTTTGACCGACACTAAACGCATGGGTCTAAGTGGCCTAACTGCAACAGGGCCCATTAGTTCCCGTCGAGCAGGCGGGAATCTTGGCATGATCACTAGTTTTCAATTAACCAGTTTTTAAGGGTGTTTTCCTACTATTCATGGGCAATATGGAATCGGCTGAGGGTGACTTTATAGTCAACTAGATTGCTTCAAAATTCAGTATAATCAAATGTATGTCCTCGAAATCAGGTCAGCTGATCTGGAGACATCCCACTTATGGATGTCTCCAGATCAGCTCTTACGCATTTTCTGGGTCATCGTGTCGTATTTAACATTATAAAGATATAGGGATGACAATGTTGTTTATATCTTTTTACGACTCAAACACGTTTTACGACTCATTAGGATTAGTGATCGCGTGAAAAGTCGATTTTAAGATTGGTGGATCTTCCGTCTTCAAATAGAATCCCTTACTGGTTGGTCCGGAAAAACTCTGTTTGTTTAACCGGTATATACCCGTATATGGGTCGTTTTTACGATTTACGTTTTTACTTTTTTTTATATTTAATGCTGCAATTATAAATAAATAGTCACATAAAAAAATAAAAAATAATAATAAATAAGTGCTTGTAACTCGTCAATAAATTAAAATAATATTTAATCACATAAGTCGATAAAAGCACATAATAATACAGATGATATTTATAGACATGCAGAAACGTTTCTGGTATTGGGTAAAAAAAAAATACAAATTGTCATACTGTGAGCATTAGAATGCTAGAAGAAATGCCTGGTAAAAGAAAATATTATGTGTTATTTAGGACTTAAACGCAAAATGAAATAAAATTTTGTTTCTTAGCGAAAATAGCTGTCGAATATAAATAACTTAATAAACCAAACTAATTTCCCTCACACTCATCAGACAATCACAACGAATGACTCGAAACCATGGACCATCAACAAAGCAGATGAAAAAGAGCTAAACATAGTACTTCCTTCCAAAGCAGAATCTTTACTACTGTGTATACTGGCATAATTTATATAAATGTGAGTATACATTGCGATAAAAATATCCATAATACTCGTATCATCAATCCAATGGAACGCTATGTCGATTATAAGGCGATATGTACAGAGCTTCCCGTTTCTAAGAACACTTGTAACACAAAATCAAATGATGATTATGGTGATCATGTAAAGAACTAGAAAAACACATTACTAAATCAATAACACAATACACATCGATGTGACGCAGGTCGTGTGGAATATAATTGCACTATGTGCTTTTAGCGTCACATCGTCACATATTACTTAAGTAGATGAACATATACTTAACCTACATATGCCACGATGTCCAAAAAGTATCCAACCTATGGTCTGCAAAAATATATGTATTCATACAAAATAAATTTAATCTAACTTTCTACAAAGTATCCCCTCGGTAATACACTCACACCTCTCAGTGGTGTGGAGTGGTGTTTGTGTGGAGTCGCATTATGCATAGTTTGGTAGCCAGAGACCAAAAAGTATAAAAATTTTGGAAAAGCTGATACTTCCATATTAGACAGTATTTTGACCATAAAATGACGGGGTACAGTCAGCAGGCCAGATTCTGAGACACCTGACGCTGGCGTACTAGGAAAGTTGTTAGTTTAATGTTGTTACCCACAAAATGTTTTGGAAAAGCTGAAAATTTACCAGTAGACAGTGGGAACAATAAAGAACGCAAAACATATGGCCAGACTCTTCGCGGCACAACCGATGCGTCATTGACCAAAGTAAACATTATCTGAACATTTAAGTGCGTAATTATTACGTATTGAAAAAAGTATACTCTTAAATATTTACATCTTTAAGTAAATAACATTAGATCTTAGGCCTTACACCAAGGAGGTACAGTTACCGCCATGACAAAGTCCTTGCTGTTATTCGCGAGGTAATTTAGCCTCTCAGTGGCTCGTGCCAAAAAGGGTTCGACATTACTCTTCAAACCCCCAATACAGCATGTGCGGGATGGCTCTAAAGGTAAAAAACATTTCACTACAAAACGTCTCTCAATAATCGAGAAAGTTTCAGATTAGATTCTGGAGGTCGCTTCGGTCTCTATGCAGTATAAATTCCCTAAAAGTCTCGGATGCACAGACCTCCGTCCAGATATAACTCTTTACTCTCTATCTCGAAAGGTGGCTCTTATTGTAGAATTAACTGTTCCATGGAAATCAAATATCCCAAAATACCACGAGTACAAATTAAATAAATACCATTATCTCGCAAATGTCGTCACCCGGAAGTTGGCGCGGTGGAAGTTGGCGCTCGTGGCCTGCCAGCCAAATCTCTGTTTCACCTCTTTAAATATCTTGGTCTTTCCAGAAAAATAATCAACTCTTTCCTAGAAAAATGATCTATAACCGCGATTTCCGCATCTCAAATTCTATGGCTTTGAAGAGGGTGTGAATGGGTTTTAAGGTGGACGCTCACATGTGGCAAGACAGCTGTCCTAAACATACCACAGCCGGTCGTTAGTCTGGAATCCACCGCTCACCCTAGAAGTGTAATAATACTATTATGATGGGCCTTACTCCGGTCGGTGAATTCTATGGCAGTTCTGTTTGTAGTTTATTTTATTTTTTAATTATAATAAGATATACGATTTAAACATTCTTTGTTATTATATTATTATTACGAGGTAAAGTATTATATAGACGTGTTTAGACCGCCGTCTAAATTGTATAGGTACGCCGCCATACTGTTATACCACGAACGCCCCCATATTGAGCATAGGAGAAGAATAATCAATGTTTGGAAATATAGTGCCATCTACACGTTGCGTGTTGTAGTAAAATCCTAGCCGCTACATCGTAGTACGGCATAGAGCAATCTATATTATAATCAATGGTATTACTTAGCTTTTATTAAATTTGATTCAGTTTATTATTAGTCTCCATCTTTGTCAATCCGCTGGATATACGCTATACTTCACAACTCATCGTCCGATTGTCAGCGACTGACGCTTTCAGCAAGCTTGAAAAATAACACGCATGTCAGGGGATATGTAAGATTTTATGCATCGAAGAATACTTCCCTTGCTCCATATGGTTTAGAGAAAGAAAACAAGGTTGGATACTTTTTGAACACACTACGTATGCTTATTTCTTATTATATACAATTTGGAACAGCTAACAGGGTAAAATTTAATTAAGCATAATGGCAAAGATAAAAATATTTTTATTTGGCATTTAGTATTATTACCTACCACCAGATGGCACTGAAAACTATTCACAAGACTCTTACCTATCCAATATATTACCGCATATAATTTAGGATTAAGAAAGAAAATGTTGCTAAGGTGAAAGTCCTTTGGTGATTCACTGGTTTGGAGGACACACTTTTACTCATGGAAGAAGCTTGCACTCGGTCGGCCCTTGAGTCATTCTCAAAGGACACTTCTCTGGTTTTAGTGTAGCCCTTGAGCCGCTCGCCTTGGACGCTCTCCTCGTTGCTGCGCCAGTATACTGCCGCGATTGTAGCGAGACACTGCAAAAATAAAACATTGGATATTTATATATTGTATAGAAAGTATAGTGATATAATATGATTAGAATAGGCGCATTTGAATTATACATAGAAAACGGATATTATATAGTCAGTAATATTCAGTAATTTCATTTCTTAACCCATGTTAATTTCAAGAGAGCGTAACAAAAACATCAGACGATTATATTGAGGGGCCGCTAGTGAATACCGCCGCCTTTTGGCAGACATTAACATGGAGAGACCTATACAGACAAGGGAGACTGCCCCAGTTTTGTTATATTAAAAATTAAAACAACTTAATAATAATATTTTTAAAAAAAAATACGTGTGGCACTCGAGGACTGCCGCGGTAAAGCTATTGCATAGCATTTTTAACCCTTCAGGCCTCGGCCCCTCAGCCGATTGACAAGTAAAAATTAGTAAAACGATTGAATTAGGACACTGTCTCACCAAAACATTAATTACTGCCAAACCACTGTACCCATAATTAAAATAAAACATATTAACATAAGAAAATAAAACAAATTAAATTAAAATAAAATTAAAACAGGGCCATCACGCTGAATCGTGTTGTGGCCGATATCGGCCAATTGGGGCTCTAGGGGTTAACAACTTATGCAATTATAATTATTTATTTAATTAATTTTTTCTGATATCAGATAACTGCGCTCTATCGAAAAACGTTGAAATTATTCCGAATCATTTGCGGCTGCGGTAGCAAATAATTCGGAATAATTTAAACATCTTCCAATAGAGCGCCGCGCACGATTTTTTTTTCGATAAAGAAAAAAAAACGGATTATTCGAAAAAAATCGTGGATAAAAAGATAGCTAATTAAATTATCTTTAAAATGGTGCAGGTTTCATAATAATACGCCAGATAGTATTTGCGTAGTAGTCGTTTTTGTGTTCGGTTAGACCTAATTTCACAAATTAATTACACTATGTAATATAAACAAAATCTAAAATATTCAAAGCTAAGAGTATTAGGAAGATGTTGTTGTTTAACATATATTTTTTTCGAACCGTAAGCAGTACTCGTTTAGACGTAATTATCAGTTTAAAATCATTAATTTTCGTTAAGAAATTTCTTCATTCGGTCGCCGCGCTGGCCTAGGCCCGCGATAAAAGCTATGCAATAGCTTAAAAACCGCTTTATTTGATGAAACAAATCGACGAGCTTATTGCGTTGAAGCAATATCTTACAGCTAACATTAACCTTATAAGGAAACATATTTTGTGGTAAAAATAAGGTAAAAAAAAAATACGTGTGGCACTCGGGGACTGCCGCGGTAAAGCTATTGCATAGCATTTTAAACAACTTATGCAATTATAATTATTTATTTATTTTATTTTTTCTGATATCAGATAACTGCGCTCTATCGGAAAACGTTGAAATTATTCCGAATCATTTGCGGCTGCGGTAGCAAATGATTCGGAATAATTTAAACGTCTTCCGAAAGAGCGCCGAGCACGAATATTTTATTCGAAAAGCAAAAAAAACGAATAATTCGAAAAAAATCGTAGATAAAAAGATAGATAATTAAATTATCTTTAAAATGGTGCAGGTTTCATAATAATACACTAGATAGTATTTGCGTAGTAGTCGTTTTTGTGTTCGGTTAGACCTAATTTCACAAATTAATTACACTATGTAATATAAACAAAATCTAAAATATTCAAAGCTGAGAATATTAGAAAAATATTCTTGTTTAACATATATTTTTTTCGAATCGTAAGCAGTACTCGTTTAGACGTAAATATCAGTTTAAAATCATTAATTTTCGTTAAAAAAATTCTTCATTCGCTCGCCGCGCTGGCCTAGGCCCGCGATAAAAGCTATGCAATAGCTTAAAAAAATATTTTTATCACTTCTAATGTATCTAACATCGAAATTCACCACATCTAAAAAAAAATAAACATATAATGATTTTAAAAAGGGGGAGAGAAGAGGACGAGAGCGCGTGATAACGTGTTTTTTGAGCCTGCATTTGAAGCACTATAAACTCGGTGCTGTAATAACATATGTAGGTGAAGCATTCCAGAGACGGGCTTCAGGTGAAATAAGTCAAAAACCATGATCATTCAGTCTAGGACGACTAGGATTAGGTCATCATCAATGCTGCATTTGTTTTGTCGAATTCTGGACAATGGTTGTCTCCTACGCTCACAGATTTTGAGCCCACCATATCCAGTCTCGTCCTCGGTGTCGCCTAATATCATCCTCCCAGAGTAGAGGTGGAGAACGTCGCGGTCTCATATTCAGGAGTGGTCTCTATTTGAGCATTTTCCTGGTTCTCCGACTAGTTCTTGGTTTTCGCCACAAAGCAAGATTTTGTCGCTTAAATATTTATAATGATAGAGTCCGCCTTTGTACACACTTAAATTTAAGCAATAAAAATATTTTCTTATTTCATTTCGAAAGGTAATGACTGATACTGCTCTATTCAAAAGTTTGGTTATTTGAGATCTTTTTTGAGATGTTATTTTGAACCGATCCGAATTTCCGAGATTCCCATTTAGTTATTTCAGTCATGGACAACATATCTTCAATATTATCGGAAAGTAGAACCAATTCATCAGCGAATTTACATATGTCTAAAGCGTTGGCCTCCGAAGTAGCTAGACTTAGAGCTAGACTGTTTTTCGTCCCAAGTTTGTTTGAAAAGCTTTATTGCACACACAAAAGAATACAATGTGGTGGGCCTATTGCCAAGTGGCAATATCTACCGACCATACCACTAGGGTTATTGTGACTGAAGGTTTATGTGGGCAAATTAATTTACAAGTAATAAATGAATACACTTACAAAAATGTCATCATAGTATAAAATATATTTCAGTGATTAGTAACGTATGCCAACTCGATATTGAAGGGAGGAGTGAAATATAAGGACACGCAAAGGAGACGGGAGGGGAGAGGAAAATGCATAAGTTGAGTAAATGCCTCTTTAAAGAATTTTTAAACCCGCTCAGGTTTTCAAGTTGTCTTATCGGTAAAGGCACGGAATTCCAGAGACGGGCCGCTTGCACTGCGAAAGACCTAGACATGAAAGTTGATGAATACTGAGGTATAGCCAGTAATAGATTTTCCTGAGAGCGCAATGGAAGACCATGGGATGAAAGCGGAGAGAAGAGATTATACAAATAAGTAGGACAGTTTGACTGTAGTACGCGGAATGGGTACGCATCGTCTAATCGGTAGCCACTCTATTTGCCTGCGAAAGTTTGATATGTGATCAAACTTCTTCGGGGAATAAACAAGTCTTATGCGCTCACCTCACGGGAGACAGAACGATCAATTTCGTTAAAACTTTCTGAGGTGACGGGTTCGCCCGTTGTAGTTGACAGCTCTAGTTGTGCTGCTGTTTGAAGTTGGAGCCTATTGACGATGATTATCGTGAAAATATTACATAGGCTCGAGAAAAGACTGATCAGCGCATTGTTAAACAACTTTCTAATCGTTAATTTCTTTCGAATTAACAAGATGACAGCATAATTCTAATTTACTGAAAATCTAGTTTCCGTCAGGGACTTGGAAAATAATATTTTCCAGAGCCCTCTAGAATGTTTCGGTGTTAATTTTAAGCATTTCTATTAAGATACCGTCTTCCTTTAGCTGGCTCAGAGCTAATTTGATTTTCTCGCATTTTGTATTCATGTAAATTTAGTCACATACATAGAATGTCACATGCGTTATAGTCATATATGGGATAGACATATTATACAGTGGATTCTACTACAACCAAAATAAAATAAATATAAAAAATACTCAGGAAACAAATTAAGTAATTTGTTATAGCATAACAAATATACACAAGACCCGCAAAAACGCGTTCCGGTGCTAACTAAACTTTACATCTAAAATGTAACGTCTTGTATCTCAGGAACTAACACTTTTATTAATAGTCGAATATCGGTTTAGTACTTGAGTAATGTTCAGTTAAAAGTTGACAGTGGAACGTGCGATACTTAAGTATTGAATGTTTTCAATAGATGAGAAAAACCAGCCAACTCCGCTAAGTATGTTTCAAATATTTGGGAATTTATAAGTACTGAGCGGCAATACAAATGTATCAGTATATTTATTTCACAAACCGCTTGGAAATAAATTATCAAACCTTTATTCCTTATGAAGAATAACGTTTGCCATCGCGTAGGTTTTGTCAAAATATTCGTAATTTTTGAAATGTTTATCTCATTGCCAGTGGGAAAAAAATCGGTTGTGTCTCCACAAGACTTTCCCGGCAAGTAAACAACCTCCCTCACCCCATCCCCCCACCCCGCAGGCAAAACCGGGCAACCCACTCTCCTCGCAACCCCTCCCCCTCCCCCTCCCCGCTCCACCTTTTTTTAGCGCGTTCACAATACTTTCCCTAGGGCCGAGGTAATGGGCCCTTGTTGAATTGGCCACGATGACCAATTTGTTCGGGGTCGGTCACACTCACGGGTCAACACCCATTTGGCGGCCTCCACGCATGAAATGCGAGCCCGGGTAAGACTCTGGCGTTAGGGCTAGTTTCCCCCAGGAGCCAACCTTCTGGCGCTCCTGGTGCGGCGTAAGCCAATCGATTGTGCATTCTGACTAACAGTCGGGGGAGTCTGGAAACAGTACTGTCTCCTATAGAGCGGGGGTAGTCGTTGACCTTACGGCGGCTGCTCTCGAAACAATCATCGGTTACCCGATTCCGGGTGAAAGCCGTACAAACATGCCGTGGTCCGCGATAGATTCGGTTGACACCGTTTCACCGCTACGCAAGGGAGAGGACCGCGCAAGCGACCTCGAACTCGTAACCAGTCATGAGACCGGAGTAATCTGGTCGCAACTGGAAGTAGGGGCGCGAGTGTCCGCCCGCTGGTTAACATACCTGGCTATCTTGCGGATAAGGCATTGGCCTCTTACGGGCATGTGGCGGAGCTAGACGGTGGACTGTTTTATCCTAAGTCTTCTGCGCTCACCTCATGGGAGACAGAACGATCATATTTCGTTAAAACTTCCTGAGGTGACGGGTTCACCCGTTGTAGTTAACAGCTCTAGTTAGTGCCGGGAAAGTAGAAATCGGCCGCCATGTTGGTTGTTTTGATCATGCTAGCGTTCGCCGGTATACTCCCGTGGCTCTCGTGATTACTGTGATTATTTGTATTTTGCGCGATAAACGCATAAACATCACTGTCAATATGGGCAAAATTCAAATATTCATTGTTTAGGCATGGTCGTTAAAATGTACAAATAGAAGTTTCGAATTCAATAGTAACAAAAAAACTAAATCAAAAACATGCGAAGAGGTCTATGTTAAAAAGTAAAGTAACATCGAAATTCACTAGACAGCCGAAATACAAAACCGCACAGCGAGCGAAAATAGCGTCTGATATTTTGAAGTAATATTCAAGTAGAGCGTTCTACCTCTACTTACTAATACTTGACACAGAACCACTTCTTAAGTATCACTCACCATCCTGGACTCGATTATAAAACAAAAACTGGTACACAGGTATGACCCAAGTATCGGCCAGTACTGAAGTATTGACCAATACTTTCGGGTGTTAAATACTTATATACAAAGTAACAATACAGCATTTAAAATGATGGAACCACAACGATACATACTAGTAATCGAAGGCAATAAAATAAAATAAAATATAAAAAAAATAAAAAGCATTTTTAAAAACAAGATGTTATTAAAATGCTCCGAAACGAAAAAGAACGGACTACTATAATTAAATGCGTAAACAATATTTTGATTATGTGCTGTTGATTATTGAGGAGTCTCCTCGTGGGGAGTTAACCGTGTGTATAGTAGCCATTTCATGGTAGAACTTAGAACAGCCTATCATAATTGAATGCTATACAAGAATTCGTGTCTATCCTGATGACCGTTGAGGAGTCTCCTCGTAAAAAGCCAACTCTGTGTGCAGCAGCCATGTCCTGGTGACATTTAGAACGGTCTATCATAAATGAATGCGTATACAAAATTTCGTGTCTGTGCTATTGACCCTGGAAGAGTAGCCTCGTTGGAAGCCAATCCTGGGAGTAGAATCAGATCATGCTTACCATAAAAATGCATTGTCATCGGAACTGAACCAACATGTTAAATTTTAACCTCTTAGCATAAGAGAAAATGGTTCTAATTCACTTTGTAATATTTGACCTAAACCAACTGACAATCATTGCAATGTAAGTAGCAAATGTATAATTTTGTAAAGCTACACAAAAAATATTATTTCACAAACCTTCAGCTTAAGGTCGCCCTTCCTGAAATGCTTCGGCCTCACTTTGAACTGCAGGCCTAGACTAGTGATCTCGAGCCCATCGTCCAAAGGCAGGACATCGGGCCCCACGAGGGTCATCGCCGAAGCCGGTTCTCCGTTGATGAACCAGCTCAGCCTGGTAGCGGGTTTCGAGCGACCGCTCGTGCAGTTCACCCGGACCTGGTCACCGATCTGATACCGAGGCCTGGATCCCGTAATGACCGGACCCTCTTCTGGTAGAGCTGAAACAATAACGCGTTGGGTGACAAATTCTTACGGGGCGCTCGAACGACGACCTAACTTTTATGAAAACGAAAATGGAAAAACTTTTCACAAATTATCAAAAAGGTAGCTTATATAAATAGATTTTGTGACTGAGGGGTCAGGTAATTGCTTCCACTGTATTATGTGAGACGGCTCAAAAATCACTTCTTGTCGTAATACGACCCAAGAGTGATAGTAAAAATGTAAACCTTGATTCTTAAAAAAAAGTAATAACCAATATTGCTGTATCTGTTGTCTGTATATCAATTAAAACCGTGTATCTTTATTTTTAGGCTATTTCTATGCTGTATATTATTCATATATCATTGAGTTTCGATTTCAAAGACGATTATTACATATTATTGTTATTGTTATTATTATTTTGATTTTTCGATGTCATTATATTTCTTCATAGTTGAATTTTGACCTGTCTAATTTTTAATTTGTGTACATTTTGATGGATCGATATAATTTCTATTTTGTCTGACAATTTTCTTTCGTTTTTTTTTATATCACTATGTATTTTCTTCTGGTATTGATTTTAAAACTTTATTTGACGATTCTTTTTATCTATTATATTATAGTTAGTTAAAAAAAGTTAAATATTAATTTGTACGTATTCTAGAACCGATTTCTCAACTTTTTACTCTAATATAATATTTTACACAATCATAATAACTTTTTATTCTTTTTTCTTTCTTTTATTTTAGTTACATAAACTTACTTTATTTTCATTAAATTTAAACAATGTCATGACATTTACACTGTAATTGAAATGTTCATGTTAATAACTTAATTTTTTATTTCTGGATGTTCTGATTTTTTAAGGTTTTTGTATTTTCTACGCCCAGATGGGCAAATGATTAAATAAATATTTGAGTTAATTTCATTCACTTACAAATTAGTTAGAGGTAGGAATATTAGAGGAATGGTTCGAAAATCCTCAGTTTTAATGGCTATTTTGTGTAGCATCATCACTTTCCGACGACTTGAATAAAAGCCTTTGCAAGTTCTAATCAGTAGGTAAAAATATACGGATTTTAGACAACGTGCTTTCGCAAGTGAAGAAAACTAAATTACAGTCATGTAAATTTGAGATAACTGATGTCGCAAAACCAATTTTTTGTCCAAAAAAATGTATTTTTTACCAAATCTTCCTCATGATAGTACTTAAAAAAAATGATATTCCAATAACTAATATGGTCTAAGTTTTTCTACTGCCTGTACATTGCTTCATGTTTTTAAAAACTTTGCTATATTTTTAAGAAATAGAGGATTTATCCCTTGGTTTTACTTACTATACAAAAAACAGTGAGCTATCTATGTTTATTCACCACTGCAAAAACTTAAGTAATAATATATTGTCAGCATAATTTGTGAGGATTATACATATCTATTTACATCGATGTGTAATTATAATATTACTTTCACATAATACATGACAGCTACTCCAAAATTATTTACCATGGATCATTTTATTATGGATCATTTTTATCATGTTTTACAATATTATGATTATTATTATGTTTACCTTAGTAATTCATTTTATTAATACATTGTAAAAAGTACTACTATAGGATCATTATCATTATGTTTTTCAATTTATTGACTAATAAATGTGTGATTTCTGTTTATTGTTAAATAGGATACGTAACCAAAATACAAAGGGAACATGCACGTTCTTATAGGCCGTTGCACCCTGTTGTCATCGGGAAAACAGCGATCGTATGTAATCAAGAGCAGTCGCCGTAAGGTCAGCAACCGCCCCCGCTCTATAGGAAACAGTACTGTTTCCAGACTCCCCCGTTTGTTAATCAGAATGCACATTCGATTAGCTTACGCCGCACGGTGCGTAGACCGTCCACGAGCGCCAGGGAAAACTAGCCCTAAGGCCAGAGTCCTACCCGGGCTCGGGCTTCATGCGTGGAGGCCGCCGAATGAGTGTTGACCCATGAGTGTGACCGACCCTGAACAAATGGGTCTTCGTGGCCAACTCAGCAAGAGCCCAGACGGTTGTTAAAAGGTAGGCTGATTGCTTACGTAGGGTTTCGAATCGGTCAGACGACCAAACCTGATAGAACGGGATCTAAAGGCCGCCACGCTCTCTTTGAGGTACGGCGAAATCTTTACAATAATAGTCTACTCGTATGTAAATCCTCACAGACAGAAAGCTAGTTTGTATATTCCGAGGGAGTAAAGTTGCTGCACTTCCGCTACTTTCAGTTCAACTTATGAAATATTAAAATGATTTCACGTCCTCTCGCACGGGGAACAAATACGATAAACTTTTAAAAGTAGTTTTGCGCGCAATGGTGTGTAACGCCCGCTGCCCGAGCCAGTAAAAGTGTAATCTTTTGCGGTTACTTTCCTCCCACAATTTTAAATTAGCTTAACGTGCTCGTGTGTACCGAAGGAGAAGGGGTTTAATCAGATCGGATTGGGATCGTAGTTTTTGATAAATTACATTAAAACATACTTATTCATTTATTAAAATGTGCAGTTGAACACGGAATTAAGGGCTCTCTAGGCGATCAAGCATGCTTGTCAAGCTTCGCGTCGCGGGCTAGGAGGGCAAATGAAAATATTTTATTTATTATTTACCAAAAATGCCTAATTTTGTATTTTTATACCAGGGAGTCAGGTTAATTAGACGTAATTGATTGATGAATGACTTAATTCCCTAGTATAAACTACAAAATTAGGCATTTTTGACAAAAAATTAAAAAAAATATTTGCACGATACCTGCGGTTTACGTTCCCTCCCAGCCCGCGACGCGATCCTTACAAGCATGCTTGATCATTTAGAGAGCCTTTAAATCGGTAGTGGCCATTAGGTATATTAATTTCACAAGTAAATATATTAAAAGGAATAAAAAACACGACTCCCGTTACAGAAATTGAACTATTGTATTTGTAATTATTTTCATTACTGATTTTTTTATGAAATATGTGTGGTTTATGTATTTATTCATATAGATACATGTATGTTTCCGAAATGTACTCAATCAGACCTTTCATTTGACATTAACACGATACATTTATGTTAATTTTTTGACATTTCGGAATTCGGACATAAGCAACTGCTTACTTGATATTTATACAGTTATGTTACCCTATGAGACTCGGGATGACATAATCATTCTAAAAATACTACACACTTCTAAATCGGTTCAAGCGGTTAGAAGTTATGGTGGAATAAAGAAACGGAAAACATACATAGATGAACCCTAATCACATTACACTCCTTTTTTGTTGGGCAGGCTTTAATGATTATTTATAAATTGCAGATGCTATGGATAGTCGAGGTGTTGAAATACTACACTATACCATTGATTATATATGTTATTTGATTGCTCAAAATCTTACTGCGATTTGGCAACTAGGTTTTTACTACGAAACGCAACGTGTAGATGGCACTAATAGTTCTAAAAATTGATTAATATTCTCTTGTTATGGCCATTATGGCGACTTTTGTGGTATAACAGTATGGCGGCACACTATACATGACGCTCTCAAGACGCGTATACGGAAAATAATAATAATATAATGATAAACGAATTTTCAAATCATAGCTTTTTATTTTAATATTATTTACATATAGATGACAATTTTTTATTTGGGTTAGAGGTTTCTGTAACTGTAATTTTCAGAGAGACTAATAGACGGCATTCTATCTCTTCTTATTATGTATGTGTTGTAATCAGTCTATATGAACAATGCGATTGATGCCGCTAATAATTGAATGTTATTATTGTTGTCATTGATTAAAATAATTAGGTTTTTATAATCAATCAGTCCTTTATAAAAACTTTTCATTATCAATATCAAACAGATAGCCACCATAATATCAGGGACACCTGTATTTAGCCGGCGCATAAGGGTTGCCAAATCGTACTATATATTTGAGCTATCAATATGCTATATAATCAATGTCTATACCAAGGCTACTTAATTGGAACCTTCTTAATAAATGAATTATTACAAAGTAATTGAAAAGTAGACGTTGAAAATATATAATGGTACACTAAGTCACGTCGGGATATTTTAGTGGCGATTAAAGTATATTCGAAATCTATTATTCTAAGCATATGAGATAGAAACGATGTTCCCGTAAAAGAAATCCGGAAGTGTTTTTATCAACAGTTTTTCATGTCCTTTTTGGCGCTGAATCAGATTGGTAATTTTGCCCCCTCGCCAGAAGTGAGCTAACTTCAGGAATCGCGAAAAACCGCAAAATGTTTGCACTTATTTTATGTTTTCGCTTATAACTCACGAACAATCCTTATTTAATATCAATTATCCTTTAAAAAATTAAAGTAAATAAAATTTCCTACAATTCACAAATATTGTCTTAATTCTTACGATGTTCCATACCACCGCTAGAGTGCGCTCATTAATGGTCACTTTTTGTCACGTACTGAAAAACGGAGAAAATGCCATTTTGAAAGTGCGGTGGAGCCAAGCTATGAACGTTATATAATGCCTAAAATCAATTACAATATGATTGCCTTAGGACACATTTGGCGCTTTACGTCCGGTATTTATTTATTTATTTATTTATTTATTTATTTGTAACGAAACAGATAGTAGGTGGTACATTTCATTAATAACATAGTGCCTTACATAATATGCTCTAACCTACTATCCTATAATATTGTTACAATGCATCCGTTAATAAGGCTCTAATCTAGATATTATATGTATATATACATATACATATACATGCATATACATATACATGTATACATACACATATACACATACATATACACATACATACATAAATATATACACACATATCCACATATACATATACATACACACACATACACATATACATATACACACACATACATATCTACATATATTTTTATTTTTCCATATTATATATATTTTTATTTTTACATTACACTAATGTTTTAGAGTGTATGGATTTTTTGATGTTCGCAAAGGTATCATTGAATATGTCGTTTCCTTGGCAGTTCATATCGAACGCGCGACACATCCTACTTATAGGTTTATTATAGGATAAATTATTTGCATGTAATAGGTTGGCAAATGTGTTATTATTTCTGGAATGCCTCTGGGGAACGCGGATTGGAATTTTAGCTAAGCTGGCCGGACTGTCTAGTTTGTTATTAATAAGTTTGTAGAGACACGAGATGTCTGCACTTATTCTACGTTCCTTTAATGACAGCATTTCAAAATAAGACAACCGATCCTCATAACTATTTAGCTTATTCCCAAGGCCACATTTGTACGACAAGCCATGCAAAACTGATACAAATTTATACACTGCTCGCCGAGGGGAAAATTCGATGCATACGGCGGCGGCGCCTTGCCGTTTTTCTGGAGTGTTCGTGGATAAGCTTCCATAGAGTGATTTATTCCCCACTGACGACCGTGGATTTTCACGGCAAAAAAACGTGTGTGGACAAGAGGGCTTACGCGTCATGTCGATATATACGAACGGGCTACAGTATATATTCTATACGTAATCCCATTTGAAACATGCGTGTTTCCATGTACTTGTATAACAGCGTTATATATTTTCTCAGTAATATACATCGGTTTTTGCATTTCGGGCATCAGCGCTTACCATTTTGATTTATGTATCTCATGGATTATGTTACAATTTATAATCACATCCCTTTCTGCTTTGAATACAAAAAAATATTCGATTCCGTGTGGTTCATACATAAAAATTAATGGAAAAAATCCTAATCGAAATTGGATAGGGATTAGAGGGACTTACCGACAACGGCCATGTCAGCGTGGTCCGATACGGTCGGGAAGAGGGGCGCCTCGCCGGATACCTCACAACGGTACCGCCCCGCGGACGTCATCGTTATTGGCCGCAGTACTAAGCTCTCGGCCGTCGAGTTTTCCAGCTGAAAAATAACACACGCTGTATAAGCCGCTTCAGGAATTCCAAAGTTTACAGACGGGCCAACGGGAGAAAGTTTCGAAGAAAGCACTTACAGACTGAAACCTCATATTTTTTAGTTTAGTCTTAGCGTCTTTTGCAACAGCGAGAGGTTAGGACGTTGACTTGACTGAATTTTCATCATAAAGAAATGTTTTTGGAAAGGCGAACTCTTATTTAAATTCATATTACTTTATTAATTTTCAAAGTAACAAAAAATATAATTTACAATTTACAATACAATTACAATTATAATTTACAATACAATGTCAATTTATGTATATTATGCAAATTTACTGCTATATTTACCTTAAGAGGTACATCACAGATAAGGCGTTTTACTCACTGCGAGGAATATTACTCAAGTAAAAATAAAATGCTTTAGTGGCTAATGTGTTTAATGATCTCTGCATTTTCTCTTGTATTTCCTTTTTTTACATTATTCTTGTGTTATCTTTTATTTTTATTTTTAATTACGATAGAAAAAATGTTTGTTTGCTAATCTGTATGTATGTTTGCTAATCTGTATCTGACTTGTATACAAATATACTAATAAAATGAATATAAATATGAATATGAATCTTAACCTCTATATTATATAAAAAATAGCATTGTAAATTGTAAGTGCTTATTTATACTAATATTATATGTTTTTATAATATAAATTCATAAAAAGTGTATACGACTATCGTATCTATGTATGTACTATTCTAGTATGTAATATTATTTATGAATATTTGAACTGAAATACCTTCTGTTTTATTTGGTCTCTTCAAGATTTTAAATTTTAGAATAAAGTAACTACCTTCATCCTTGTAATAATTAAATTTAAATTTCATTCACTATTCGTTTCCATTCTTGACGATTTTCGGCGACGTCTCGAGCGCCGATAATCGATAATCATTGATTCTTTGTCGTCTTCGATATCCCTTAGCTATGTTTTTTTCGGTGCCGAACGCTGAATTCGCTGAAGTGGCAAGCGATTATCGTTCATTTGCCAAACATGGCCGAACCATCGTAGTCGAGGTTTTTGTATTTCTTCTTCGATCGGTGTTTGTTGATCGCATCTTCCTCTAATTCTCGTTTCGAAGTCGGTGGCGGAGTGAGATACCGAGAATCTGCCTCAAGCATCGCATTTGGAAGACCTCGAGTTTGTTGAGGTACAATTGTAGTAACGTCCACGTTTCCGACCCATTAAGAAGAACGGAAAGGAACAACGTTTGGTATACTAACGATGTCGAGTCGATGCGGTAGACAACCGCATCGCTGTTAGGAGTGCTTTTGAATATATCCTTAATAGTAGCTGCTATGCATTTCTTATAAATAAATAAATTAGAAAACAGTATTTTTCAAATTTGCAAGATACGAGATACCCTACCACATCGACAAACGGTTAAATTCCATTAAAGCAGCGTAAGAATATTTCTAATCATTTATAAGTATCATTATTTTGTAGCTCTTTCAGTAACTTGTTCAAATATGCAACGAATACTGCCAACATTTCTACGTTGACACTCATCTCCCTTTTTTAGCTAGCAGCGTCATTCATCTGAACGATTTAGTATGTATGACGCTAGGTATCTCGTTGCCGCCTCTGGCTTGGCGCTAGATGCGACACGACGCTTTTGACCGCGTCGGCGCGGCGCACAGTGGACAAGGAAATATATTAAAAATAATAATAACACGACTGCCGTTACAGAAAGTGAACTATTGTTATTATAATTATTTTTATTACAGTTTTTTTGAGAAATATTTGTGGTTTATGTATTTATCCATATAGATTCATGTATATTTTCGGAATGTACCTACTCCATCAGACATTTCATTTGTTACTTAACAAAATATATTTACGTTGATTTATAGACATTTGGACATTTGGATATTTAGACAACTACTTGATATTTGGATAGTTAAAGTACCCTATGACACTCGAGATGACGTAACGATTCGAACAGTACTAGACAGTTCAAAATTGGTTCCAGAATATATAAGTTATGGTGGAATAAAGAAACGGAAAACGTATATATGTACCCTGAACACATTAGAAAGAAACGGAAACGTACGATGAATCCGGAACACATTACACTCCTTTTTTTGTTGGGCAGTTGCTTAAAAATAGTAGGTGGCCGCTCAATTGTATACCTACTTGGTTGTACACATTGTTAATCAATCGGTATTGCCACCCCAACATTTTCCCGGCAAGTAGCCAAAGTCTGATTTCATATAGATATTAATTTCATAAATAAAATCCCTGAGCGCAATCTCGCATTATATGTCGCAGTTTTCCAAACGCTACTCATACGAGTTGGATTCGTCGGCAGGTTACATTGTCGAAGTTGAATCTGCCTAACTGGATCGTCGGACCCAAATAAACATACTGGTCGACAGAATCAATAATATCGTTTTCAACGTGTACCGATATGGGCGCGATATGGCCACATACAAGATTTTGGTCTTATCTTTTTGTCTTTAAAAGATCCTCCAATGCGCAGGTGAACCGTTTTGGAGAAATATCGTCTCCCTGTCTCACCCGCTTTTGCAAATGTATTGAATTTAAAAAAAACGGTTGTGTCACCCTAAGACTTTCCTATTAAATACCCCCCCCCCCTCCCACCCCGCGCGTTAAACCATCAAACGCCCCTCCCTACAAAACCACCCGAACCTTCCAACCCCCAAAACACTTAACCCCAACCCCTCCCTTCCCCGCCAATCCACCCTACCCGCCAAACCCCCCATCTCTACCGATATTGATTGTGTCAAGAAATCGTCAGTTTTCAGTTGATCGCAAATGTGGTATATTTATAGTATTTCGTGGTATTTATAAATGACTATTTTTCGATATGATATAGTAGTTTCTTAAAAACGGCGGAATTTAAACATTATTTGTGTCGCTCCAAAATGTGGTTTCGCCACAACGATGCACTTGGTACCGAATTTAAAGTCTCTAAGTCCAATATTTCGTGATTAAAATATGACTAGCAGGCCCCCTCCCTGGTGGACTAATTTTAAGCGCAACCACAACCTTCAAAACTCTTGCCATGATAAAATAATGCCTGCATGCCGAATTTCAGCTTAATCGGATAAAGCGTTTGGGCGCTATCGTGAAGGAATACACACAGACGCACAAACACACACACAGACACTCAGACACACAGACAGACTTTAGTCTGAAAGTTGTATTAATCGTATCGGGGAGAGGTGGGGGATGGGGGTCAAAATGGATATTTCCGTCTTCATCTATATAAAAAAAAAGCGTTCACAATACTTTCCCTAACCGTTGGTTGGCTGGGAAATGAATATAGGCACCTGATATTAAGCCCTATCCAATCGGTAGATTATTGGAAAGTGTAAATTGGTATAACGAAATGCACGGTCGGCCCAAATGAATACACCTTGATGCATGTGACTGCACTGCATCAGTTTCTATAATGGGCTGCGTATGAATTGCACAGTTTACGTTGCAAGTCTTGTAGGTGTATAACATGCTTTGGTCTGCGACGGTTATAACAAGCGACCGGTGTAATGTTTGATCTCTAAGACTTTAAAATAGGGCAAATCGTCGGCGCCATGTTAGCGGGAGCGTCGGTGACGAAGGTGGCTGAACTTTTTAACGTTTCATGTGTGACACTATCCACGGTAATAATAGCATACACAAAATATGGGAAAACATCATCGGCAAAGAGCATTAGTCGGGGAAACCCAAAGTCACCCGATAGAGATCGATGAACATTAAAAAATAATTATTGGCAGACAACATAAAACAACCGCGGCAACAGTGATAGCAGAGTTCAATACATACAATGACAACACTGTTTTACAGACAAATGGTTGGTCGATGTCCTGAACGTCAGGCAAGAGGACTGTATTTATTAGGGTGTGGTGAGCGCTGAACAGCCACAGTGAGAATAGATCCGGGATTAAGAAAAAGGAGTACCTCAAAAAACCGTTTCCTTCCTGGTCTTCTCTGGCTACTTCGCTGACGGGTAGCTACCCAGACGATGGTTCAGATCCCGATGGATGAAGTTACAATATGCACGGCACACCAAACCTCGAATTTGCTTATATTTTCTATCACGGATAGACGAGTAATAACGCGTGCGAAACGTTAGCGATCGCGCCAGTTTGTTCACTAAATCGACCGCACAAATCATTAGAGAGATGACAATTTGTAGGTACATCATTTTTAGCAGGTGAAGGAAAATATTCGAATAGAGTTATTAAACAGGATATGATTAATGATACACTAGGCGTGTCCATGCCCCCGACAAAATGACTTGATTATTTTCCGACACCACTGTTAAAGGTTATTGAAACAGAGAAGAAAGTAATTAATTAAACCACAACACAGCATCCATAAATAAATATTGTGTATTTGGCAGGTGTTCATATTATATTGTCGAAGCCCTGTAGGTTAGTGTTTGGAGCCACTGTGCGACGCGACGCCTTTGACCGCGTCGTCGCGGCGCAGAGGGCGCGCGTCCGCCCGCGTCAACACTTCCATATTTGCTCGCTCATTACAGCGAATATTTACGGCGCTGAGAGTTGCAGCTGCGCTTGCCTGCTACTGCAACCGGAAGATTTACGGACGATACGCCGCTGTAGGTACACGCGATAAATGCATCCTCTCGTCTTCTGTTCAATGTTGATCGCTTACTCGATGAATTAATATGCCGTACTCTAAACCCTGCTACGGCGGTAAGTAAAATTATATATTTCTCTATACACAATCGACTATCTAAACAAGGATGGGACAAAACGACCACACCGGACAATAACGACCGGACATATGCCGTTGAAAAGCTCTTTTCATAAATGTCCTTTGTTAATATGGCGGTCGGTTTCAAAACATTGTGAGAAAAAAGTTACAAATAAAACAAAAACTGATGTCATTGTATCAATTGTTATTTAAAATAAAACTCTGTTATCTATATATCTAATAAACATCATATATTAATAATATCAAAATTTTGAACAAAAGGTAAACCGACTCCCATTTTTTTAATAATTTCAGCAGCCATAGTGAAACTTAGAACGGGCTATCATAATTGAATGCTTATACTAAATTTCGAGTCTGTGCTGTTGACCGTTGAGGAGTCCCCTCGTCAGGAGCCAACCCTAGGTGCAGCAGCCATGTAATGGTGGAACTTAGAACGGGCTATCATAACTGAATGCGTATTCAAAATTTCGTGTCTTTCGTATGCCTTCTTAGGCAGATACTTGTTAATTTGGCCACTGTCCTAATGATTTTGGATAATCATGGGTTGGTGCTGACAGAGCGTATGCCGCGTAAGTTAAAATAATTACATTAAATCTACTCCTGACGCTTGAATAGTTAAAAACATGGCCTTTGATTTTAAACCGGGGTAGATCACCTGAACATTTTCGATAACATTCAATTCAAATGCTTTACATCCTTTCTTGTTAAAACTTTAGATATGATTTGTGGGAGAAATGTACGAGATTAGGTCCTAACTCTAAATTAGTATGTACAAAATCAGTATTGCATAACATGGTAACCAAAATGAAGTGCGCTTCAGAATATAAGTTAACAACCCTAAATATTTTCATTGACATGAAAGGAGCGTTCATCAAGGCATCTGTAACTATTATAGAAAGAGTTCCAAAGTCTCATAGAATATATAATAAAATTATATTTGTTGGATAAGATTTACCTGTAATTTTAAGGACGGACCTTTCAGTATAATATTTATGGAACAGCCTTGAAGATGTAGATGTTAAACGTCGCAAAAAGTGACCCACTTGAGAGTTAAATTTCTTAAATTCCGGATTATAGCGGGTGATTTATATTGCAAGGTTATAATAAATTCAAAATTTCAAGTCTCTACATCTAGTGGTTTCGGTTGCGTTAATATTTTTATTTTAGAATTAGTACTTTATTGTTTATATTATTAGATAATCCTTGGGTTTTTTTATTGCCTAGAATAAACTGATTTAGGCTGAAAGTATTGCATTTACATAGTGACTAATTTTGCTTATTACATATAGGTACGGGGATAAAAATATCAGGGTTTTAATTATAATTATATCAGGATATGTTTCATGTTATTTTATGTTTTATTTTTAATGATGTTTTCTTTTATATGAGAATAATATACATACATAAAGACTTAAAATAAACTATAAGTTTTTTGATTCAACAAGAAGAGGCGTTTTTTATTCCGACTTCTGGTTATTATAAACAAATATCAGTATTAAAAAAATATATAATGTTCAACTCTGTTTTTAGTGTAAATTATCGTATCAAGAAAATTATTTATATTTGAGTTTTTTTTTCAGTATTATATACAGATTTACACTCTGAAAGGATGCCGGTTTAAAAGTCACCCTGGAGGGATGTCAGTTTTGACCTCTGTACCAAGTCCGAAGTTCCCTCTAATACCCCATTTTTTACAAAAAATCTGAATATGTACCCCTACTCAGACGTCATCCAAATTTTACACATTCGTAACAATTATTTCAAGTATGATATATGCGTTTTATAAAAAGGAACATTATTGCATACATTTTAAATATATACATTATTTTAATTTTTATTTTCTTGCTCCTGCTGTACGATTTTTATATGTTTTGCCGTTTTTCTATTAGAACAGTCCAAAAATTGTACTAGCATGTGTAAGACGATTCCGGGCGGGACGCCACGATTTTTACTGGGGCGCTCGCGGCTCGCTGGCCATAATAATTGCCCAACAGGCCAGCGGCAGCTGTGCAGTAGGTACAGTCGATTTCTTTGAGCGTGGGCCATCTTTACGGCGCTTTCGACGCTCATTAAAACGCGATTCCGATAAGGGGTCGTTATTTTGATGCGTCCGACGCGACGCGACGCTTCCTCGCCTGTAGATCCGACACCATTTGTTCACTGGCTTTACGATCGAGTGCGGTAACGGGCACGGCGTCTCGGCGTCCTAACACTACTCCAAACGGATAACTGGATATTTTTTTTACACACACACAAACGTGTTTTATTTTGAGTCCCTTAAAAATATATACACTGCCGAGAGCATGCTAGGTTAACATTATAGTCGGGGAGCCAGTTAAAAAACAGTGCAAGAGTTTTGGAAATACTGGTATTTTCAGATCAGACAGTATTTTGGTCATATAATGCGTATAGTCAGCAGGCCAGATTCTCGGACTGCTGGCGCTGGCATACTAAGAAAACTGTAATTTTAATTAGTAACCCCAAATTGTTTTGGAATAGCTGAAAATTAATCAGTAGTCAGTACATGCAAATAATAACTCGAGACATATGATCCGACTGGTCCATAATCAAACGCGCGACTTCAGCATCTTCATACCATTATATTGCGCATTGCGACCATTATATTGCGCGGCACAACCGATGCGTCATAGACCGATGCGTGACTGTATGGAGACTGTTGGCCCCTCTTTTTAAAACAAAAATCTTCCAGGGAATATTTCCTTCAGCAGGTGGTCTATAAACACCCTACTGGTATGACATGTAGCATCATCTTGTTGGAACTATATCCTCGAGGTAACGCTTTGAAATTATTGCAAAGCCGTGACCAATAACCCTCTTAACCCCACAAATGAATGGCGATTAGCTCGGGTTTGCCTACGGCAAAATGTTTATAAATTTATATTTACATTTACATTTACATAGAGCGGGGTTTACTATAGAGCTATAGCATTACTATAGAGCGGATTACTATAGAGCGGCGCACATTTACATTTATATTTACATTTATATAAATTTATATACATTTTGTATACATTTTGCCATAGGCATCCATTATTGGACGCCTCACATGTGAAGGGCATGTTGCAATAATTGTGGGATCTCAACGTCACCGCGCGCCCTGTTTCATCCTCGAAAAATTATGGCCCGACAAGGCCGTTTGAAGACATTGCAGCCCACACGACAATTTTAGGGCTGTAAAGTGGACGTTCATGCAGATTTTGGAATGTTCATGTTCGATTGAAATTCGCCTCGTCAGTGAACATCACGTTAAAAAATCGTTGAAACGGTCGAGCCTCGCATTAAAGAAGTATCAGAACATAAGTCGATTATTGGCATCGTCGTTCATGGCGGCTAAATTTCTAAAAAGCAACGTGTCTAGCAATATACGCCCCGCCTCCCCGCAACGAGCAGATTCCGAGAAATTAGGGAATCAAATCAAAAACACCCCTTTGGCCCACCATGTAATTTAAATAGTTTTAACGTTGCTTGATTTCAAAATAATATAATACTCTAAAGTTTCGCAAGTCTTCTTTGTTCCGCGTGTTATGTGAATGAACATCCGAATTAGTTAGGAGTGGTGCTAAGGTTTTTTTGAATATATGACACCCTGGTATATATATACGGTATACTTGTAGGTACATTATGGCGATACCAGATTCAATGAAATACTACCTGCAAGATGTTAGTTTCGCATGTAATTATAATAATTTTAAATATTATTTCATTGAATGTTTATATTGCGTCCTTACCTATGTAATTGCTGGTTTTTTTACACTAGCCTTTTTTCACAGCTGCTGAAATATTGAAGATAGTCAAAATATAAAAAACGAATTGTTATAAAATAATAAAATTTAAATTATTACAAATATAAAATTAGACAGATATGGGCAGAACTGTAGCTACGCTGACAAAAATATTGGATTTCTTCTCACAGTGTCGTTTTGTTATTACGGTTTTCTACAGAATAATTATGTATCTATCGAAAGTTTGTTGAATTACAAGGAATTTTGTTGAAACTCCATTACTCGATTATATATTTCGCCATTCTTCGTACGGGTAATATGGAAATAACGGTATAATGTAGATTAAACATTATTCTTGAACCTGACTATAACTTTACGTTATGTAATAATATGCTGTCATGTTAAAAGCAAGATCTCGTTGTGCGCCGTAATGAATGTGCGGTGAAATTACTATACTCGTGAAACGGTAACTACACCGTTCGGCGTCATGTTGATACATGCGCACGGACCACAGTTCATGTTTTATAGGTACGTAATCCCTTTTGAAATATGCGTAATTACGTGTACTACAGCGTTATATTTTTCACTGTACCATGAATGAGTGAGGCTATGCAGCAAACATCAAATATACCTGCAGTGAACGCCAACAGGCAATGTACCGCGTCATCTGCAGTCCCCTTTTGAGGACTTTTCACATTCAATTAATTGGCTCTGTCTACCGATGGCTGGAATATTAATTGAGAATCCAACAAGAACACAACATAAAAATATTGACGCATTGCTACTCACATCGACATGAACTCCGGGAAGCTTAAAGATGATCCTCGTTGGTTCGTCCCTTGGGACGTATCTGAAGAACTCCCTCCCATCTTTGTACCACTTGACAGAATATAGAATATCTTCAAGACCCAAGGCCCAGTGGCAAGACAACCGGGCGTGATCTCCGAGAGCAGCATGACTTGGAATCCGCAGGTCCAGGAGACGTAAACTGGATACACAACCTGCAACAAATGAGATGGCTTAATTAGTTTATGTATGGGTCTGATATACCGGTTTGATGTTGGCATCGTGACAGAGCCGATTGGCTGAGCAATTTAACCCGAGCAAATTAAGTAAAGTAAAGTAAAAGTAAAAGGTATTTATTTCCAATACAACCATACAATTGTGTAGGAATGACAGTAATTAATCTTAAATTAGTTACTCAATTTAGACAAGAGATGATATACAATATATAGTTTTAAACTTACCAATTTACGAAAACATAGACTATATGATAACAGTTTACAACAAAACAATTAAATAAGGCCAACAAAAAAATAGCAACAAAAAATAATAACAAAAAATAATAACAAAAAATATAACAACAACAATAAAAAAATAACAACAAAAATAATAACAAAAAAATAAGGGCCGTGGGACATCATTTTATAAATTATTGAATACTAATACATTATAAATTACATTTTTTCCATATTATCGAGACATAGAATCTTAATATTAGCAAAAAAAGTTATTATTATTTAAAAATATATACTTTTTTCTAAAAATATCGCAAACGACCAGCGATCTTTGGTGATTTTAAATCAATAAATAAAATATATATGGTGACTTTTTCATCTAGTTTTTTTCTTTTAGTCCTTTTTAGTACGATTTCTGAGTTGAATAATAAAAAAATCAAATTTCGGATAAAGTTGTAACTTTGCACCTTTATGGACCACAGGGACACTTATGTTCCATCAATTTATACAAAATCTCTTGAATCAATTTTCACAAAATTTGACATACATGTTATTTACATCACTCTTTAATAGTTTTAAATATGAAAAATTTCCATACTCTACCGCAAAGGTTATGGTCGACAAAGGGTTAGCATTAGCAAGATTGCGCCTGGATAAGGCTGGATATTTTACAATTTGTCACGTACACTGTGTTACGTACAATTACTGCGACAAAGAAATACCATATTTTCTGAAAATAAATCCATAAAAAACAGTTGTTTTTTTTTGAGTTATGCGTAAAAGTAAAAAAAAATGTATCACTTAATATTTGAAATAGTTCTGTTTTTCAAACTAGTGTGTTTTTTTTTATTTTCAGGTATATTTTATTATCCTTATGCATTTGAATTATAAAACGATTTTTTTCCATGTTTTGAAGTAGTTCCAATGCCATACCAAAAACAATACTTACGTACTGATAAGTGACCAATTTGTGGTTACACAACCAGCTATATAATGTCGACATAACTTTTATTCGTTTACATTGTTGGACCGTCAGCTGAGCCCAAGCGTCTTTTTAATTCTGTCAATCCTCATTAAACATTTAATGTTTACAATTAAATTATTTAATTGTTTATTAGTCTTTTAAAAGATTTTTAGCAAAACCTATTAAGACATTAATATTAGTATACAATGTTATCTTATAATGATATGTACCATTACCCCAAAAAGACTCTTTTAAATACCGTTTAGGCTTACGACTAAATTTCTTGATACATAATGAAGATTTGAGTGCTTTATTTCATCAAAATGAACATGTCAAGTTTTCTCATGGCTGGCTGATACCGAAGACAGCATCCTTTTATCATCCCAAGTAGCTCAAATTGGTTATATAACGGTCACTGCAACGTTATCGCTACAGCTTTTAGTCATAAAAACTGGTCATATAAGCGTTTATATGACTGCTATGTGACCGGATTAGGCGCATTTTATACGGCTTTTATCTGAATAGTGGCTGAATAGCGGTCATAACGGCTACCTTTGGTGGTATGAGAAAACTGAATAAGCGCTTATAAAGCACTTATAGCGCTTGCTGTGGCACCCTTATATAGCCAGCGGCTGTAAAAGTGTCTCCAGTTGATACTTTATTACAACTTCTATTCGGCTAATGCCTTAAAATGATATAGAATGGTAACGAAAGGAAGCTGCATGATCATTTACCTTCGCAAATATAGTATTCCTAATGGGTACTAATATATTGCATTTTATTGACTTTAACATGATTGTATTGTAGTTTAATATACCAAATTCTCTTGCGGACATCATTTCGTCGACAATATTAAGTAACATGTCTAACAAAATTTTAACGCGCCTTGAAAATATTAATATTTTAAGTCAATTTTAAATCATAATTATGGATTAAAGTTTTTTCGTAAACAGATTTTATTTTTCGCAGTAAAAAACAACATTTGCTGGTATTGTTCACACTTTGAAATAGGATTTACCTATAAAACATGTCTTTTATGACTTATTTTTTTTTGATGGTAGGGGTTTAGAGAGGGTTTGGGGTGCGCTAGGGTATGGGGTATGGGGTTGAGGGTTGGGGAGGGGAATTGAAAGGGGGGAAGGGATAGGGAAGCCGCTAAATGTTTTTTATTCACTGTTTTTTACTCGCATTCACCTCTACTGGAGAGTTCCAATGCGTTCCACCATATCACAATATGCAATAATAAATAAAGCTGTTAACTACAACGGGCGAAACCGTCACCTCATGAAGTTTTAACAATTGGTCTTTCTATCTCCCGTGAAGTGAACGCAGAAGACTTGGACAAAACAGTCCACTGTCAAACTCCGCCACAAACTCGTAAGAGGCCAACGCCTTACCCGCGAGATAGCCAGGAGTCAGGAGTGTTACCCAGCGGGCTTACACTCACGCCCTTACTTCCAATTGCGACCAGATTACTCCAGTCTCTCGATTGGTTACGAGTTCGAAGTCGCTTGCGCCGTCCTCTCCCTTACGAAGCGGTGAAACGGTGTAAACCGAATCTATCGCGGACCACGGCATCCTTTGCCCGGCTGTTCACCCAGGATCGGGTAGCAGATGGTCGTTTCAAGAGCAGTCGCCGTAAGGTCAGCAACCACCCCCGCTCTATAGGAAACAGTACTGCTTCCAGACTCCAGACCCCGACTGTTAGTCAGAATGCACAATCGATTGGCTTACGCCGCATGGTGCGCAGACCGTCCAGGAGCGCCAGAAGGTTGACTCCTAGAGGAAACTAGCCCCAAGGCCAGAGTTCTACCCGGGCTCGCACTTCATCCGTGGAGGCCGCCGAAAGGATGTTGACCAGTGAGTGTGACCAACCCTGAACAAATGGGTCTACGTGGCCAACTCAGCAAGGGCCCGTTAGCTCCCATCACAATATGCAATACCAAAAACATACTCTACGTGATCGACTAACAATGCTATCGGCTTTCCAATAATGGTATTCAACGTATGTACATCGACGCCTGCACCGCAGCCATTTGCCAACTAAACCGCTTCGTCCATGAATTATCCCGGTCGAGTTCGAAGTCCGCTAATAGAGTTGACAGTCTGCCCTAAGTGGCTGAATTACAGAGCAAGCGACATTATGCAGCAACCGCAGGCTCCTGGCTGCTCGGGACCGAGAAAGTTGCCTCCCTGCGGTGTCACTTGATACGCTCCACACGCCAACTGGATACGCTCAAATTAACAATACTCCAACAAGCGGAATGCGACACGTCGCTAATATTACCGTTTGTTTAATTAAAGACAAACTAGAAGATAACACACCGTATTTCTTTATTTATTTTATTTATTTTTATTTATTCAAAGGAATTCACAAATAATATTACGTTACCATTTAAAACATCTTTTTCTTGATATATACATTTTTACCCCCCCCCCCCCCCCCGAATTTGGCATGCAAGAATAATTTAGTTATGGCAAGAGTTGAAAAGCGTGTGTGTGTATGTGTGTGTGTGTGTATTCCTCCACGATAGCACCCAAACGCTTCATCCGATTGAACTGAAATTTTGGCATGTTTGGTCACGGCAAGAGTTGAAAAGATTGACGCGCTAGACATACTTAAATTTTAAAATATTGGACTTAGAGACTCGTTAAACAGGTTGCCTTGTTGCTGTTACACGCTGCCTTGTTGTTGTTGGACAGAAGTGACATTTTGTCATTGTGACATTTTGGTTTGATGATCTCATATAAAAGCTACACAAATTATATTTAAAATCTGCCATATATTAATTATATATGAAGGCCCCTAAAAGCGCCGACACTTGCGATGCGCGGCTTGTTCGAAATTCGAATTTAAAGACTCACGGCGACCTCTGTTTGCAATTTTATTTTTAGATTGAAATTAGATTGAAATTCAAAATTGGGTAGTTGTAGTTTTTCATTGTGGTATTTTTTTAAATACGGCGGAATTCAAATATTATCTGAGTCCCATGAATAAGAGATATTTCCAACCAATATCCCCCCCCCCCCCCCCCCCTGTTAGAGCGATTTCAACCACAATCTTGCCATTATCTCTTGCCATGATCAAATGATGTCTTCATCCCAAATTTCAGCTCTATGGGATGAAGCGTTCGGGCACTATCGTGGAAGAATACACACACACAGACACACAGACACACAAATACACTTCAATCTGGAAATTGTCTTAATCCTGGTGGGAAAAGGGGTGGGGGGGGAAGAAATTGGATATTTCCGTCTTCAGTTCAACATTTTTAGAGCGTTCACAATACTTTCCCTAACTGTTGATTGGTCGGGAAAGTAAAATAAGAAAATCTTATTTATTGTATCGCCTATATTAAGAAAATAAAAAAAGTTTTTGAAAAAATGATCAGCGTATACAAAAGAGGAAAATTTGACCTAAATTTTGTGCGGAACATTTTTTGTGTTATCTAATTAATTGTCCATATTTTAGTGAACGAAATCAACTCCAATCGTATTTGAAGAAAAAGTGTTAAGATTGAGGCCCATTTACCCATTTAAAACTAATTAACTGAGGCCCATTTACCCAATAAAAAATATTAAGAATTACATGAATGTGGCAAAACTGTTAAATCGGATAAGTTTAATATATTTGTGCATATATGAATCAATCCGGCTTCAAAAATAAGACACTTAGTTTTATCTTTCGAAACCATTTCTAGCTCATTTAATTGTAACAATAATTATGCACTATGAAATGGCGAATTAATTTTAAATTTAATGCTGCCAAACGCTAAACCATTAATTATAACATAATGTATCGGCCCAACTGAATATTCTCCATTTTGATCATACAAATCTATCTTCTAGTATCATGTATCTAGAAATGTAAGGCATTTATTTTTCAAATCTGTCTGTGATTGTAATTTCAAATCCAACTGTGATTGTATATATTTCGGTTTCTTTTGTAAAATATCGCTGTATACATATTTTTCAAAAAACAATCTAAAAAAGCAAGCAAATGACAAAAAAAAATATTTGAATTGAAAGGATATTTCTTGCACGTGCTCTATGCATAGCTCGCTACACCATCATTTCGTAAATATTATTTTAGTTTTATCTTTCTTGTATCTAAACCTACATTTCATAAACGTTGCTAACAGATGAAATAACTAAGGCATGTTTTGGACTGTAATAGACAGCAGTAGACTGTAGTAGACATATAACCAAGACAGTCGGACCACTATGTGTATCTATCTATGTATATCTATTTATATGTTTGATAAAGAATTTTTGGTATTGCTTACTTATAATCAAAGAACATCTTAGTAAAAATATAACGTAAGTAAAAGTATATCACTTAGGGCCTAATGTTTTGGGGAGCGGCATCGAATTCGATAAGAATTTTTATCCTTTAAAAAAGGACAGTACGCAAAAATATATAGAGCTTCTCTAAAAACTGCGTGGAAGATGTTTTTCATAGAGCCAGGAATCACGATGGTATACTCGTGCTACATCCACGAAAATGTTATGTCCGCTCGTAAACATATGTATATTGGAGGTCCCGGCGAATAGTGATTTCCATCAACACAATACCAGAAATAAATTTGACCTCGAAAGTTGCGATAGAGTTTCCTTCATCAAAGCCTCTGTTTTTATAATTAGGTTTCTGCGCATGTCAAAAATCTTCGAGAGAACGATTTCAAAAAATTGGTAGTCCATAGCTTAGTCAAAAATTCAATATATGAGGAGATTTGGATAATGCCGAGATTGGACGAGATTTGGACACCTGACGCTGGCGTACTGGGAATGTGTAATTTGTATTAATACCCTTAAAGTGTTTTGGAAAAGCTGGAAATTCATCAGAAAACAGTGGATGCATAAAAGAACTCGAAACAAATGGCCAGACAGCTTAATAATACTACTATGTACTAGAATGATATGGACTTCTTCTTCTTCTTCATCATCAGCGCGCATTCGCCCACCGTTGGGCATACGCCTCTCCAATCACTCTCCATCCGGATCGGTTGAAGTGCTAGTTCTTTCTGTATCTCCTCTAGTCTTGCTTCATCTCTCAGAGTTCTTACATTATACGTTGCCAGTGTCAGTTTGGTTTGGCAGCCTGATCGTATCCAGAGATTCTTAGCACCCCCTGCCCCGCCGTTACCGTAACCGCTGCCTAATAGTGGCTCGGGCTAGTGGGGCTGCTGGGGACTGGGGGCCGTGGTAAGATTGTACTGTTGATCATGATTGGGGGTATTTAGCCCGATACCCGCCACGTCGGCCACACGTCTTGGCGAGCTCCACACTTTCAGGAAAATATTTCCATTTCCTAGGCTTATGGCAACCTAGTCGGGTTACTTAACCACCGAATTGCACTATGTTCACTAAATTTATTATTTAATTATTATTTATTGTTGAGAAAATTTCAAAATATATGTTGACGCTTAGAATTTAAATTTTGAATTTATATGGATGGATATGGACTATATGGACGATATGGACTACCTACTCCATATCATTCTAGTACATTTTTGTTATTATATATAAAAAAAAATCTAAATATTATTTATGATTATTTTATTACAAATTGATTAATAATTAAATACTTTTGACTATCAATTTTTAGGATCATTTTTAGTATAGGAAATTTATTTTCGTGTGATGCAGCCTGGCGTAAAGTTGGAAATTAGAAATCTGTAAAACCGTATGCTATAATTTTGTTATAATATTATTATTATTGTTGTTTATTCCTTTATTGTTTCCTATCTTTGTATCAGTGTACTTTGTTAACCTTGAAATATTTTTTTATATACCTATAGAGTAAGTTTCAACAATCTGTAAAGATTTTGGAAAATAAATTCATTGAATACATTTCACATTGCATAGAAACAACTCAGTCAGCAGCCCACAGAAATCACTTTTATATCGATGCGTCTTGTACTATTATCATCATGACGAATTCCTGAATTCAACCATCATGACCACATTACAAAGTAATGTAGCCATAATAACACCTCGGTAATCCCAGATATTAAATATTTTAATTTATAAGCCAGTTCCTATATTTTTCATGCTTTTCTTAGAATCCCACCCGGAACCGCGATGAATAAGATTGAAGTGTGTCGTATAAAATCGTACAAATTGAAAACTCGCAGCAAATGAGTAAAATTACGAGTCAATTCATTTAGTTTCACTGCGTTCCGCCATCAAGAGCAAACATTTCGCGAAAGCAATATATCGCAACGAACTTTTCTACGGCTGCTGGCGCTAAAGCTTTTTGCTAAGAACGCTAAAACCAAGCGCAAATATTAAACTTTCCCAGCAGGCAATTAATTATTTTATACTGACTTTGAGGAGAAAACCACGTAAAGGAAGAAATGTACATCCTCACAATATTTAAAAATAGGGTGCATGTTCAAAATAAAAACAAATTAAAAATATGCGATGCGTCTGTTTATAGACCAAAATATCGCCGTCTTATGAAACCCCTTGCTTGTATCGTGCGATAGATTTATCATCTCCAGTATAAGTATGATAACAATGTGAAAATAACATGTACAAAGTAAAATATATATTCCTTAACGTAAGTAGGTAAATGTCACATAATCACATACTCCAAAAAAAATACTAACATAATGTTTGACTACAACTTGAATGGCGCTATATTTGGAAGAGAAACAGCGGTGCGAGATCTTGGGATTACACTTGACACGAAAATACTATTCGCCGAACACATCGATAATATTATTAGAAAGGCATATAAATTACTAGGTTTTATCCTAAGAGTATCATCGGTATTCAAATCCACTGACACGCTTAAAACTTTCTATAATTCCTATGTAAGAAGTCGGTTGACATTTGCATCAGTGGTCTGAAATCCCCAATATTTGACTTACATATCGCGGATCGAGTCGATACAAAAAAGATTTGTGAAGCGATTAAATGTCACTTCTTTCATTAAACCTAGGTCCTATGAGGAATCCTTAAAAGCCCACATGCTGATGTCATTGGAGAGCCGTAGAGTCTTGATCGATGCCGTATACTTGCATGGGTTGGTAAGTAATTCCATAGATGTGAACGCGATTTTGGAGCCCATTGAATTTATGTTCCTTGCCCTGTTCGATCGTATCGACTATTTCATCTCCCAGTGGTGAAAACCAACGCATCTCAAAATGCATTGCTATATAGAGCGTGTCATAGATATAATACAGACTTTTTAAGTGTGGACATATTACACTCATCAAAAACATCTTATAAGAATTCATTTAAAAAAATCTAGAGTCTATCTAGATGATCACAACACATTTGTACATATTATATTTCATTTAATTTAGTTCATGGACATAATCTAACTCAAGTATATGTATACTTGAGAGATATTCCCCCCATTCTCAAGCGGAAACAATGTAAAATGTATTGCGTACATTTTGTTCATTGCGTTCAATTGCGTCCATTTTGTATATGCGGGATCACATTAATGGATTTTTGTTGCTTTTAAATACGTTTTTATTGTATTGTATGTAGTTCTGTTTAGTTCCAGAACAAAACAAAATAAAATAAAAATAAAAAAAGCTTTCGAAAGACCAACTTGTTAAATAAAGAATGGAATAGGCAAAACTTCAAAGTTGAAAGGTTTTATTATTTTACAATATGTCGATTTACAATATTATAATTGCTTACACAGCATACAATCGTCGAACCCCTGTAAATCGTTTATCGCCCGAAGTTTTAAGAATTCAGTTTTCTGGATATAAAATTATTTGTCTACCCTATGCCGAGCTATATTACAAAAAAAAGAAGTTCGTAGGAATGCGACACCATGGCCACCAATACGGCACAAGGGCGGTATCGCATTTGTAAAATACAATTTGCGTTTAAAATATTTAGTTAAATATATAATATAATTAGTTGGTTTTTCTTTTCTAATACACCACTGTAGCACTCCAATAAGACTCAATGAGCTCGGCTTATCACAGGAGTAGCTAGCAATGTAGGCAAGGTTGCACTTTATATTACTGGACACATAAGAAAAACATTTACGCTTTTAACCTGGGCTCAGGCAGATGTATACCTAATTTTAAAAGCATTTAACGGTGTTTCCTTGAACGTAAGTTCCATTTTTTGTGCTCCAGAATTTGAATATGTTCAAAACTAATAAATAAATAAAAATGCAATGTAGTATGCTAAGTATAAACCAATGGTATGGTTTTGTAATCTAACGCTGTATGTAAAACTTGTTAGAAATTGTTGAATAATATTAACGATCAATTCTGTCGATCAAATGAAATACCAAAAAAGACACACAGATGCTACACGCACACATACATACATATAAACACTTCATAGTAGGGATGGTTGTAAGAGATGGCTGTATGATAATAAACCAGCCCATTGTGAAATGTCAAAATAAAGAGTAGAAACTAACAAACAACCATAGCATTGCGGGCGATGCGCCGCAACAGTAGGCATTTGTTTCTGCGCCGACTGAATTGAGCTACTCATTTTTATAACGTGCTCTTGTTTTTCGAGTGTCTTAAGTATTTCGATCTGAACTCCGAGATGGGCATATACTGGGAAATTGATTTTTAAACGTGACTTCAAGGCAGACAGATGAAGCTTCGTTTTCCTATAAAACTGGGAGAGTGCTTTATTAATAAATAATTAGTCAAGGCGTTATCAGAGATGATGGCGTTAATTAAATTAAAAGGATAATTAATTTTCTGGGATAAAATAAAAATTTCATCATTCCTTTTTTAGAATGGTATGGAGCTGCTTTACCTTCATTAATGATTGATCTTCATTAATGATGATGCTTTATCTATTCGAAGGTAGCCACCGTTTTGTGTAAAAATATTAATTAGCGAATTTAGGAGATTTTACAGCGTGAAATTAATAAAAACATATAGGCTTATACGTATCTTTTTTGTAAACACCATCAACGAAAGCTCAACTAGAGTTGTCGACTACAGCGGGCGAGCCCGTCACCTCAGGAAGTTTTAACGATTCTATCTCCCTGGAGTGAGCACAGAAAACTTGGAAAAAACAGTCCACTATAGCCACCGAAAGCCCAGTGATATGCAAATAACACTTCTCGTGAGGTTGATATTAATTCTGCTTTTTGTTTTGTTGCCGGCGGATAATAGTGTAGTCACCGTCTAATGCCTCTGGAGTCTAAGGATTAGAACTCACGTCGCAGTCTTCACCCGCACCGCCGCGGTTGCGAGTCAACTGTTTTGTTTCAAAGCACGCCACCGCAGGTTTGTACGGATGAGCTTAGAAAACACGGCGTGGTTTTTGCCCGCGTGCTGCCACGGTTGCGGGCCAGAGGCTGTACATAGTATGAGCAGGGTAAAACCGCTCCGTGAGTTATAAGGCTGCCCGCCGCCCGCGCGGCTCTATTGGTTGCCCGCGGACGCTGCGGCCGTCACGATTTAATAATTCCATCCAAAACAATACAATCAACTACTTCAGGCATTCCTACACTTAGATGTGTCACAAAATTAAATGTTAAAAATGTCGTTATTAAAAACATAACTATCATGATAGTTGTCATGGCTGTTATATTCAATATTAAATTCAAAATTATATTCAATATTACATACAAATAGTCAAAATATACTAACGTGATTTAATAGTCATTAAGAATAATATATTAAAATAGAAATGAAAATTGTATGTAGAATATTCAAAGTAAATTTATTTTATTGTCAATCCAGCAATGTAACTTCGTATTTTTTTTTTTTTAATAGATGTATAATAAATTATATGAGAATTAGAATTTCAGCTATCATAATACCGTTATGTTTAAAACCTTGCAAATTTTACTAATCATCAACATGGAAAATAAACTCATAATTTTCAAACTCCCTTATACCATAAATTGGGTTTCTTACTAAATTATTTACAATTACCTTTTTTAATTGGTCCTTTCCTAGGCTTTTCATTTGCTCTGAAATCTTATTATATTAACCACGATTTAACTGCGCCCGCCGCGGGCGAAAAAAGCGTCGTGAAAATCGCGACTTAATTTTACGTACAGTTTTGTATTCTACGGAGGCCGCGGATGCACCCGCGGCGGTCGCAGGTTAAAACCGCGCCGTGAGTTTTCATGTGAGGCATGCAGTGTTGCCACCCATTCCGATTCTGTTTAGACAGTCTTGATTTTCAGTACCTTGCTGTCTGAAAGCGACATTTGGGTTTTTTTGCATTAAAGTCGATTGTGAGTTAAGTAAACAGAAATGTCGAGTAACCCGAGAACTATCCGAGACAACGGTGGGTTTTCTAAAAAAAAATACCCACCTTATCAAGACAGTGTTGAATTTTAGGTTTGCAAAGGCAACACTGTTTTTTTTGTGTAAAGTAATGTTGTTTTTTGTAATATTATGAGCATAATTTTAATGTGATGTCGATTTCTTATGATATGAAATAAATAAATATTTAAAATATTTTTTTAATGACGACTCCCTATTCGGAAAGTTTGATTCGTCGATGGTTGTGGAGAGTTTGCACATTTTAGACGCTCCAAAGTGCCGTCAAAGCGAGGCGTTGCGATGGTAGGCCTTCCCCGGCGTGAGTGAGTTCGGGTATGTCATACCCAAGAAATTTTTAAACGCAGATTATTTATTGTTGCCATGCGAATCCCGCCATCACAGAAGCTGGAGGTAAGGGATCGGAGGCGAGGCGCAGTGTTGAGTTTAGTCTCGCGCCAGCGTCAGCGGAAAGGTAGCTCGGGTACGTCACACCCGACATCACAATCGGTGTTACATTTTTGAGTTGACAGTTAGTTTATGATTTATAGTTATATATAGTATTGTTTGGTTTATTATTATATTTCTCAAGATGTCTTATTTAGAAAATGACCGTCGGCTACAAGAATTATTGGAAAACTGTTCAAGTGCATGGAGCATGCGATTTTTATGTGCGGAGATTGTGCTGATATGTAAGTGAAATTTTGGTGCTATGGTGCTTGGTTTCATAAGACTGTTTAGTATTGTTTTCTATTTTTTGAATAAGAATATACTACGGTTATGTTGATTTACGAAAGAAGTTGGAATTTTATTAGAATTGTATATAAAACTAGCTGACCCGTGCCCACTTCCTTAGGCGGTAAAACTTTTTACTTGTGATGAAATTATGAGTGTGGTTCGGTTAGTACTGAGTGCTATGATTTATTTCCTGACTGCCAAAATAAGGGTTATATTTTTACTATGTATGTATGTATTTATGTATTTGCATGCCAATTTGACTATATTACCGTTATTTGTGAGTGTCTTCTTGTTAGTGTCTTATTTGTGAGTGTCTTATCTCTGTAACCATTTATGCAGTAAAAGGGAAATTATATGCGCTAAAAGGGAAAAGTCTTTTGTTTTAAACACTTGAGACGATACATTTACTTATTTTGATATTAATTCATAATTGTTGATAATGTGATCAATAAACATGACCTAACGATTTAAATATTTTTTTTATATAAAAAAATACTTTTTGTGACTTCAATATAAAATTTAGACATATGCTGTCGATGTCTTTTATGTAGACATTACCAAGCTCAACAACTTTTCTCTAGAACTCAATCATATATCTCTCATCGTTAAAGCAGCGTTCGTAAGAAACATTACCGCTTTTTCTCCGACTTACTTTGCAATTCCAACTACCACGAAAAAGTCTTTTCATTTTTCGGATTAATATATAGCCCTTTGACACTCACAAATAACGTGGCTTTCTATTGGTAAAAGAATTTTCAATATCGATTCAGTAGATCCAGAGATTACTTCCTACAACCTCACAAACTTTACCTCTTTATAATATTAGTATAGATATATTAAACTACCAAAACTGGTTCTTTTCCAAAGAAAATGTAGATGCTTAGTTATTTCAATTAAAAAAACGCGTGTGAACCTTAAACATTGTATTTCATTTAGGTACTCATCTTGTAGCATGGCTTCTATTATTAATATTCCAAGTAAAAACAGAACTTAATTATAGTATCGAAAATTCGGCATCAAAATTTCGGGTATCTCATACCCACGTCACAGTTGGTGTAACAATTTCTCACCTCACTCACGCCGGGTTGATTCGTCGATGGTTGTGAAGAGCTTGCCGTTTTGGATGCTCCAGTGTACCGTCAAAGCGAGGCGTTGCGATGGGACGCCTTCTTAATCCAGTCCGTAATTATCCGGAGCCAAGTTCGCGGAGTGTCTCTAATCCTCGTAGGCAGATAAGCCTAAGGGGGGCAACATACGCCCTCGCTAAGAGCCCTATCTATTAGAGAGAGAATCGGAAATGTGAATTGAACCGCGGCGGGCGCGCCCCCCAATAAAGCCACTTTATCGCGACTCTAATGCATCATATTTATGTTAAGGCACACCACACCACACGCTCTCTCTCTCTGAATTTACTCACATAAATTTGTGCCGCGACCGACGCCGACAATTTGTTCCGTTGTTTATGCGAATGGCCGCGATAGCAGCAGATAAGGCAGTCGTGGTTAATATTGTAACTTTAAATCGGAAATTCGTAGTGGTGGCACTAAATCGTCTCTGGAATGATTTACCCGCACGTATAAGGATAGCAGCGAGTTTGTTTTGCTTCAAACGCAGGCTCAAAGTACACTTAAACCCACGCTCATAAACTTTTCCCAACCCCCCCCCCCCCCCTTGCGTCTCTTGCGTCATTATAGGTTTATTGTTTGTTCTCTTCTTAAATTTATAATTTTTTTTTTGCTGAATTTAAATGTTTGAATTGCCTTTATATATTAAATTTATTAGTTTATCTTATTTTTACCTCAAAACATGTTGTTCCACTAGGTTAAGGTTAGCTGTAAGATATTGCCTTTAGGCAATAAGCTCGCCTTTTTGATTGAGCGAATAAAGCGTTTTTTTTTATTATTATTATTATTATTAAATCAGAATGTCTACAAGGATAGATAGAGTAGTTACACAAGTAGAAATATGATTTCCGTGACTTCCTACTATACCCTAACCTTCTAAAGTAGAATTACCACACGTCTCGGTAGACCGGTGCATGTCACCAGTTTTTGATTATTGTCCCGGTCATCCTGGGTGAGCTCTCTATGTATTGTCACTCCCACCAGTTTAAAATCGACATACAGATAGTTACAATCTCATTTAAGAAGTAAGCAGTTAGTTGTCTTTATTACCAGCGTTTGAAACTATTCTAAAAATGTGGGAGCCACTGAAATTGTTTTTTTACATACGGAAACAAAACCAACCAACGCACTAGTAGATTTTTTAATCATCTTCTTTAAAGAAATGTACTTCTTATTTTGTAATAGACAATAATTTGTATTGGAAAAACAAATAAATGCAATAGATAAATCTAACACAACTTAGTAGAGTATCAACTTAGTATCTTAAGGAAATATCCTGTGGCGCAGACGAAACGAGAGTATGAAATTAAAAAGGGAAGCCACAAATTCAAATGTAATCCAAATATGTGATTATGTAATCAAAGAGTATTTTAAGGCAGCGTTTGAATACTAAAAATTATAAAGTATTCCACTCTTCAAATACGACGTATTTTCATAGAATAATAAGAAGGGCAGGGATTATTATAAGAAAAGACAGGGGTAATTAAACCAGTAACTGAAATAATTTATAATGAAGCTGAAATTGTGTGATTATTGCACTTTAGTAAGATAGGCATAAGGAACTATTTAATAACTACTCCTTTGCCCGACTTTATTTTTGCACATGTGCAATATTATACGCGACCTTGGCCTTTTAAAACATCTGAAAAGTTGAGGTCGACTGTAATTATTATAGTGTTATCATTATTTATATAGGGTATTATATTGCTAATTTACTACGTTTGTACTACGTTTTTTTACTACGTTAATTGTACTACGATTTCGCTGCTAGGATTTTACTATGAACGCAATGTGTAGATGACACTCATAGACCCAGCCATTGATTCATCTTCTCTTACGTTCAGTAGCGCAATAGATGGCGTCCTAAACACACCTATAATATATCTTATATCAAAAATTAACAATAATATAATATAAATGGATTTTTAAATCACAGCCTTTATTATTTTACTATTATTTACATAAATTTGTCGATTTTAATTTGTTATACAGGTTTTAATTCATAATAATTAGGCGATTTATTGTTCAAATAGTCTACTAGGTGGCATTCTAATGTCTTCGTATTATTTCTATGATGTAATGCACCTACATAAAAGTGTGATAGATGGCGCTAATAACGTAATGTTATTATTGTTTCCATCAGTTGAATAATGAGTTTTTATTATAAATAATTCCTTTATAATAAAAACCATTCATTATCAATGTTTTTATAGATGGCCTAATAAATTGCCATTACTTTCGCTGGACAATGCTATCAGCGCCCCCAGAAGGGTTGCCAAATCATACTATGGCATGGAGCAATCTAATACCCTATATGTTCAATGATATTATTAATAGGAATAACAAGTAAGCTTTATTTTTGTTTGTTTAAAGTTTCTTGTATAGTGTCGTTTTTTTTTGCTACGATCGATTTCATTATAGAAACATTTGAATAACTTAGGCCAGGTCTATCCACGATGTTATATACATGTATTTTTATTCATAATTTAAATACTATTACTGTTTCGTCTGCGCCCTGAAGATATGGAGACAATCAAACCCCTCAACATTTCAACAACCGAGATAAACTTCGCAGTTTCCGCATTTAGTCCGCGGTTTGTGCGGCAACTAGAACAAACCCACGTCGATGTTTAGCCAAGCGTATGTCGAGCGACGAAGAAATTGTGGTTACCATCCGCTTAGGCTTTGCCCCGAGCGCGATTCAGGCGAGGGGACAAGGTTTCTTATCAGCTATTTGTAGATTTATATTATTATACGTATCCGCCGAAATTATCTTAATTAAAGAGACACGGTGGATGATAAGCGACAACGTTTCCATATACGCGCTGATTGCGATTGAACGCCCGGGTCGGCCGAGGAAGGGGACTGAATCCATTTATTAGATCATATCCGTCAATATGCCTCGAGGTATTGGTAGGGAGAACAGCGCTCTAGGGCTGCCCCAAAATCAGAGAGTTAAATATTTGGTATAGATGAAACGTTATAAGGGCACACGGTTACATTTTTTAATTAACTTATCCAATACAAAAAACAGATTTTGGCAAAAACAAATTTATAAATGATATAATTGTCTACAACTTTTTTTTTGTGAAGCAGATAAGATTACATTTGTGCGGATTTATCACCCCTGTAGATTGTTTCTCTGTTCTAGGTTAATAGTACTTATAACATAGTAACTTCACTTTTTAAGCTATTGCATAGCTTTTATCGCGGGCCTAGGCCAGCGCGGCGACCGAATGAAGAAATTTCCTAACGAAAATTAATGATTTTAAACTGATAATTATGTCTAAACGAGTACTGCTTACGATTCGAAAAAAATATATGTTAAACAAGAACATTTTCCTAATATTCTTAGCTTTGAATATTTTAGATTTTGTTTATATTACATAGTGTAATTAATTTGGGAAATTAGGTCTAACCGAACACTAAAACGACTACTACGCAAATACTATCTGGCGTATTTTTATAAAACCTGAACCTTTTTAAAGATTATTTAATTATCTATCTTTTTATCTACGACTTTTTTCGAATAATCCGTTTTTTTTGCTTTATTGAATAAAAAATTCGTGCGCGGCGCTCTATCGGAAGACGTTTAAATTATTCCGAATCATTTTCCACCGCAGCCGCAAATGATTCGGAATAATTTCAACGTTTTCCGATAGAGCGCAGTTATCTGATATCAGAAAAAATAAAATAAATAAAATAAATAAATAATTATAATTGCATAAGTTGTTGAAAATGCTATGCAATAGCTTTACCGCCGCAGTCCCCGAATGCCACATGTATTTTTTTTCTTCACTTCACTCAATAAATTAAGGTTAAAAAGGTTCTTTATTAGCACATATAAAATTGGAACTAATTATTTAGTATTTTATTATTAATTTGTTTATTATTTTATTATTAAACATATTCAATTAAATATATTTAAAGTCAAGTATCAAGTAACAAATATGGCCTACGTCAGGATGCGAGTCACCATTTCTGCGCACTGGCTTCTACTTTTCGTCATGAGCCACTTGATAATATATTTCTCCAGAGTCAATCTGCTGATTATACTCTGCACTTTAGTCTCCGCCAAGGAAGAGCAGAAGGAATCATACAAACGCGGTGTCAGAAACGCGTAATGGACGGTTTGCGCACATTGCGGCGACAGGCAATCGATTTGTGCACTCTGACTAGTCACTGAAGAAGTCGAAAGACTATGGAAATATACTATTTCCTACTTTTGAAATGACCAATTGGCTACTTGATCCTGAACTCAGAGCCCGGACAAAAGATGCCAATAGTCCGCGATAGATTCAAACTAAATCACCGCTAAATATACGGCAGAGAGAGGTCGCTTAAAAGATTTCGAACCCGTGACTATTCGAGAGGTTGCAGGAATCCTGATGGTTAATTTTAGATGGAGATATCCTGCCAAAACTGGTAGTCAGGGGCGAAGCTGCCCGCTGGGTGCCTCGCCGTAGTGCGATCACAAAATCTAGATTGCAAAATCCAAGTAGATTCGTCTTCGCATTTGCTAGCTATAACCCTGGTACTTAGATTTAATCTTTTTTTTTAAGAAAAACCAATCCATTTTTTAGGAAAAATTAAATCTGAAAAATAAAAAAATGAAAAATGAAATATTAAGGGGAAAGGAAGTCAGCTTTCTTACATATAGATTCACAACTATAAAGGGATCACAAACAAGACTCTGATGACGCAACCCGGCACGATGTGACGGCAAGTACGGTTACCTGCACGAATATTCAGGCTTTCTGAGCAGGAGGGGGGTGAAAAGGTTGAAGATCGTACACGCCTACTGGTATCCCTGATCGCTCTACGTGGTGTCCCAGGGTGCCGTAAAACACACTTTGGGAACCTCTGCATTAACCACTACTGATATCGTAAGGCATGAACATTGGGAAATCCTTAATCTCGTTGATAGGGATGTTCACGGTCTTAATCCTTTCTGCGTTTCAATAAAATAGCAACTTCATTGTTAGTATTCATTCTTCACACATCGTTAAACATCCAAAACCAGAAGGTCCTCTTTGTAGTTGCTCGGGTGCTAATGCAAAGCTCTCATAATAAGTCGAACCCGAACAAGCGCTGTAACAACACGACATTAATGAAAGTTATCTCAAAATTCTGAGGAACAATGGAATGGGCCGAATTTTCAGCCTCATCATGAAAGTGGCGCCGCGGGGCCCGTTCCGATCGCAGCCCGCTAGCACAGATTATTACTGACTATATTCGTATAGATTTGACAGAAATGAGAATTCGCGCGGCCAGCGTACTCCGCAGATCACTGAATTTAAAGGAGCGTGTCGTGGAGCCGATTTCTGCGTTGATCATTTCCAAGTAATCATCATTTTTAATTGGAAGGTTTTAAAAACCAATTTTTAAAATGCTCAGCAATAACACACTGCCACTGTATTTAACACCCTTCACTGTACGAAGGCAACGTCGAGAATCGAGCATCAAGCGGTCCGTCACAGCGTACTCCGCAGATCTCTGAATTTAGAGGAGCGAATCGTAGGGCCAATTTCTGCGTTGATCATTTCAAAGTAATCATCATTTTTTACTGGAAGGTTTTACTGAAACCAATTTTTAAAGTGCTCAGCAATAACACACTGCCACTGTATTTAACACCCTTCACTGTTAGTAGGCAACGTCGAGAATCGAACATCAATCGGTCCGTTACAGGGTCGTGATATGTCATGCTTTTTACTCAGTACTAGTTTTATTTTACATGCTCAATGATAATTAAGACATATATGACCTTTTTGATGAATTTGGAAAACATGGCATTTACGACTTAACCGAAGTATTTAATGACTGTAAATGATAAAGATGTACACTGATAGTAATTTGCGAACTGTTATTTCACTGTTTACTGTATACTTAACCACACAAAATTTAAAGGTTTATTTATTTATTTATTTATTGTTAAAGTCACTATAAAAAGCTATTTTTATTGCGACACTATATCGATAATAACTAATGGCGAAACATTAACTGAGTGAACTCTTCGTAGCTATACCTGTTCAGCGCCGCCCAACTAGGATAAACCCGTTCCAGGGCTCGCGTTTTAAAACATAAATTGAGAATAATTACGAAAATAACCTTACGAGAAAGAAGTTAAAATAAACCTTACATGTAAAAGAAATCTAAATACAAAAAAAAAGAAATACAAATCAAAGAAATAATACAATAATGTTAAAATGTAAAAAATAATCGGAGTAAAATAAATAGTCGAATTAATAATAAAAAATAAGCTAAATATTTAATAAATAAAAATTTATATAGATTTAATATAGTCAAAAAAAACAAAGATAATAAAAAATCAAAGATATCTTTAACAGACTGTCACTTTAGAATTATTATACTAAAATGTCTACCATATAGTGTATCAGATAGATATTCACTAACATCAACATGAAAAAAGCGCTTTGAAAATAATGTGATGAGTCCTGGAAAGACGGTGATAGCATCTGATAAAGACGGTGATGGCATCTCGTACACAACGATATGCTTTGCAAAGACGACATTTTATATTTCCTCTGAATGACTATCACGACCTCATCATAATCACAACCGATAAGTCATGGGTTATTCATTCGCGACTGATAATCGGATCCATTGCAATGTTGTCAGATTTAAACTAAAAATGGCGGAAATATCAACAACTTTAAACAGACTAAATTGTATTTTGTTGTCTCTATTATGGTGTGTTTGAGAAGGTTGGGCATTTTTCAAAGGATACATTAAACTAAAGAGATAATATTTTTTGCTATGTTTTTTATTTCTTTTAAAAATTTTTGTTCAGAGAAGATTATTCTACAAGAAAAAACTGAGTTTAAAAAATATTAATTGCATTTTTTGACTTAATCATTGGTTACCGAGAAAAAGGCATTTTAGTTCAATTTTAAAATATTTAATAAATTATCTTTTTCAGTAACAAAGGCCCAATAAAAATATTGTAAATGATTTTTAACTCAGTTTTTTTGTTAAATAATCTCCTTTTACCAAAATTAAAAAAAAACTCAAAAATCTTCAAAAAAGTCAACAAAAAAATGGTTCTCTTTTCTTGTTCGGTTCGATGTAGAGAATGATTCCTTGAAAAAATGCGTGACCATCCATAACACACTATATAAATACGTTAAAATAGCAGGGCAGCACCCATAACTTACATTACTAAATACAACCTTAAATATTTATAGTGGTAATTGAAACGTTAAATTAATTTTAACCTAAATATGTTTCTTCAATTTAACGACCATTCAGTACTTGAAATCGATTAAAGATCAAGTACTAACCTATATTTGCAACCACATGATAAATACAATTCAAGCACAAAATATAAACTACATGCAAAAGAAATAAATATTTTGATTGGATAAACAGCAATATGAGTAGCCAGTGGATGGGTAACATCCACCTGGCAAAGCGGGAAAAGTTGCGCATCTCTAGCGTTTTTCTTTTATTTGTTTGTTTGTTTCCACCCTTTTTTTGAAAATTCCACAATGGGCGGGTTTCATTTATAACCAACACTTCTATGACATTGTGTAAGTGTGTGTCTTGTTATTGCAATTGATGGACAGAATTGAAAATGCGATTCCGTTAATTATATCTAAACGGAAAACGGTTTTACCGGGAATTGAATCCGGGACCTTACAATGTATGATCAGGCGACTATGCCATCGGGCGTAAATCAGAAGTCGCAATAAGAGGCAGTTTAACTTTCGACTAACTTTTCCTGCATTTGGTCCCATTGCGTCGACGAGAAACGTGGCGTTATGACCGCGCCGGAAGTCTCGACACATCTGGCAAATCGGTACACTCCTTCTCCCCCATCTGTGGTACAAACCTTTGAAATCGGTGCAGAGAGTGGGAACCCCTTTCTCTCTTCCTTTCAGCAGCGCCGTCGTCCATATTGCCATCTGGCTGAATTCAGTTAACCGAATAACAAAATCATCTAGCCGATTTCTTTATGTAAATACGGGAGAATTTGCCTCCGACGAGCCGCTGGGATCGCCCCAAAAAGGGGACAGACTCTCATCCTCTCTGATTTGTGTCGCTCTGTTATATGTTGAAGGCTGTATAAATATTTCTATTGTTTTTTGGAGCGAAAAATACTAAAATTATCTCTCACAAACATAAAGTGAGTAGATTTTGTGACGGGGACGTGAATTGTCGTGGAATGCAACCTGTTTTTGTTACGACTCATGTCGTGGTATGCAACTAGCTTTGTAATGACACAAATAGAGTTGTCAACTATAAAGGGCGAACCCGTCACCTCAGGAAGTTTTAACGGTTAGTCGTTCTATCCCCCCGTGAGGTGAACGCAGAAGACTTTGAAAAAAAAGTCCACCGTCAAGCTCCGCCACATGCAAGTAAGAGGCCAACGCCTTAGCCGCGAGATAACTAGGTTGGTTACCCAGCGGGCTCACACTCACGCCCTTACTTCCAATTGTGACCAGATTACTCCGGTCTCTCGATTGGTTACGATTTCGAGGTCGCTTTCGCGGTCCTCTCACGAAGCGGTGAGACGGTGTGCACCGAATCTATCGCGGACCACGGCATCCTTTGCCCGGCTGTTCACTCAGGATCGGGTAGCCGATGGTCGTTTCAAGAGCAGTCGCCGTAAGGTCCGCAACCACTCCCGCTCCATAGGAAACAGTACTGCTTCCAGACTCCCCCGACTGTTAGTCGGAGTGCACAGTCGATTGGCTTACGCCGCACGGTGTGCAGACCGTCCAGGAGCGCCAGAAGGTTAATTACTAGGGGAAACTAGCCCTAAGGCCAGAGTCCTGCCCGGGCTCGTACTTCATGCGTGAAGGCCGCCGGATGGGACTTGTGAGCGTGACAAACCCTGAACAGAATGGGTCTTCGTGGCCAACTCAGCAAGTGCCCATTAGGGCCCATTAGCTTTGTTATGACACAGAGTGAAACTCAGGTGCACACGCAAAACGCTGCTTAACATTAGGCCAAAAGCAGTGTGACAACAGCGCGGCAGCAGCGCCACAGCAGCACATACCTTCTTATTACAACTACGGCCGCGCGACTTATTTAGATTAGGGGGGCCACTTCATTCCAATAATCGATTCCACTGAGGAAACATCATTGTTGCTCCTGCTGTTTTAGGTTCTCCATCGGCGCCATCGACGTCGCGTTCATAATAAAAAAAGACAATACTGGATTGATTCTTTCTGTCGCGCTGCTCTTTTTAGTACGGAAATCTGCCGCTTCTGAGCAGCGCGACTGTCGCGCGACAATCGCGCTACTACTTCCGCGTTGCACTTAGTGTGAAGTAGCCCTTAGACCGAGCGGAAACCGACTACAGATAAAATAAATTAATTGAACAGCGCTATCTATCCGAAAATCATTTTATCACGTTATATTAATGATACATTTACACTCTCGCCTCGTACCTCGCCTAGTGTCTCGCCTCGCACCTCGCGTGATCGACGGAAAATGAGTTTTTATTTACACTCTCGTGGTGCGTTCAGTTGTCTTTGAACTAGCAGCTATGGAGGACGTCGAAATAGTAGCGGCAAGAATCTATTGCTCATTGAGCTTTTACTATTAAGCGGCTATTTTATGATTTATGATTTAAGCAATTAAAATGCCCTGCTTTACATTTTTTTCTCGCTCATTTAGTACCTAACTAAATGATTTTTTTATTTACTCAATATTTGTTTCGGATCCCAAGTTACCGGTTCATTTTAAAACCGAAACGTTCTTACTTGCGACCAATCCATTATACGTAATTTTGGTAAAAACACCCAACCAATTCGGCACAACGTTGAAATCCGAGTGAAGCGAGGGCGCGAATGTAAATAGCACGCTCGTGTTCGTTGCAAGGTCCTTTGACTCGTGATTAAAAAACCGCTTCCGACACGAGCGCTGCGAGTGGCGAGACGAGGCGCGAGGCGAGTCATACACACACTCGTCTCGTGTCGCGTCTCGCACCTCGCCTCACCACTCGCGCGAGAGTGTACACATACAAGTACCTCATTCCAAGAATCTTTAATTGAGGAAGACTGTGTAAGCGTGAGCAAACAGATGTTTAAAAGGAGATTAAAAAGCTACCTGTTGGATGTTTATAGTGAAATTAGTGGTAATAAGTAAATTTGTTATACGTTTCTATAATTTAAGCTTGCAGTAATGGCCTACAGTACTGGCCTAATTTAAGCCTGTAGTAAGACCAGTAGTAATACTGCTGTGCATTGTTTTTTATATTTTAATAATGTATTTTTGTATCACAAAATTAGAAGTGTAAGACTAGAAAAATAAGAGTTTGTCTCGCCAACAAACTGTATACCAGTTTGGCGAGATTGTAATATTTTAAAAAATGTATCTTTTTCTATGAATAAATTTATAAAAAAAAAAAAAAAAACGCTCTCCGCCACACAAACACGCGCTAACACCCATACACTCGCACATCGCGAATTTAACTGTTAGTTTTAAATTCTTTTCGGTTTTCTTTGTATTGAATTGTTATTTGTTTAGCATATTTTGTAATCCTTACATCACAAATAATTTAAAACATCATTGGCTTTACTACCGTTATATATTATGCTTATGTGTTACTTTTTTATGATGTAGGTTTTTAATTAAAATAAAATAAAAATAAACTATTTCAAACTCATTTTTGCATATAAACTTGATACATCACTAATTGTGAAAGCGATCCTCAGTTTCGAACTGCCTCTCTCTAAAAGGGAGCTAATGGGCCTTGTTACAGTTAGGCCTCTACGACCGATGTATTAGGATCGGCTAAACTCACGGGTCAACACCAATCCGGCAGCATCAACGCAGAAGTGTGAGCCCGGGTAGGACTCTGGGCTGCGGGTCAGTTTCCCATCGAAATCGCCCTGGATTGTGAATTCGACTGATAGCCTGGGGAATCCGGAAACGGCTTTTTTCCTATGAGCGGGGGTAGTTGGTAAACTTACGGCAACTGCTCTTGACACGACCAATCGGCTACCCGATACCGGGCGAACAGCCGGGCAAAGGATGCCGTGGTCTGCGATAGATTCGGTAGACACCGAATCAACGCTACGTAAGGGCTACAAGCGACCTCGAACCAGCCGGAAATCCGGAGTAATCTGGTTGCAACTAGAAGTAACAGCGCGAGTGTCAGCCCGATGGGTGATTAACCTGGTTATCTCGCGGTAAGGCGCTGGCTTCTTACGGGCGATTAGCGTAACTAGACAGTGGACTGTTTTCGTCCTAAGTCTTCTACGTTCACCTCACAGGAGATAGAATGGTCAAATATCGATAAAACTTCCTGAGGTGACGATTTCGCCCGTTATAGTTGACAACTCAAGCTGCCTCTCTAAAATAGTCGGGTTTGTACATCGAACCTTTCCTACCCGAAAAGGATCACCGCTTCTATCGGTATCTCATCCGAGCCAATAGCTTTGCCACTTCCGCCGTGTATGTATATATATATGAAATTGATCAGTTGTGTTTTGTCGTACTTCGTCACGATTCGCATATATCCTATTTCTGAAATCCAGCAGCGAACGGATGGACGAAGTACGGCGGGGGGGGGGGGGGGCGTTGCAAAATCCGGACCGTGGAAATGACATCCGACTCGGGCTTATACTATGACGGCGAATGAGCCTCTCGTAGCCAGACACGAAACGAGTTTTTGCCTTTATTACGTGTGGTTTGTCCGCTTTTGTACGGCGGGATTATTCCGGCAGATTAAACGCTGCGGTATAACATTACTGCAAATCGCGAAATTGCTTCGCTTGTCTCTTCGGAACTCGACTCGCGTGAGCTTCGTTTGAAATGTGTGTGCTTCATGGGGATGTATCGAATTTAAATTCATAAATATGCATCAAACCTGCGGAGAAGCTAATTAAACCCATTCCAGCCTACTGGGTATTTAAATACCCGAAAAAGTGTTGACACCTAAAAAAATCTAGCGTGGAATAGGTGAGAGATATCGCTGCATTTTGTTTGTTGTTGTAAAGGCATCAGACCAATTATCCAAAATAGCTTGCAGCTCGGTAGCAGTAAGAGCTTTATTCCGACTAATCATTCTGAATCTTTACGAATCAACGCTGTCAGGTTGTTCTTTATACAAATAATAACCTTAAAATTCACACGGTATTTGTTAACAGATATTTCAAAGTGAAAGCTGTTACTACTTCTTCTTCGTCTTTATTATTATATGGCAATCCACCCAAGTGTAGGTAATTTATGCCAGTCGTCAAAACTAACACACTAATACCTGTCGGGTATTTAAATAACCATGTTACATATCATCTGTTTTACAAGTTAAAAAAATATTTTGTTGCTGTCAACTTCTATGGTCCCCCTGGATGTTTTTTTAGCAATTAGCAACAAAAATGGATATTTTTTAGCAACTTTTAAACCCCCCTCCCCCCTGGTTATACGTGGTGAGGTTTTAGAGGACACCACCCCCTACCCAAAACCACGTGTATTATTTTGGTACAAAGTATCTTTAAAATTTTCAGAGTATTGTCTTTAAATACGTATGAAATACCTATAAATACCTTTAAATACGTATGAAATACCTATAATATATTATTTATACCTATATGTATGAATATTATAAATAATAATCCAGACAGATATTAAGGTTGCAGGTTGTTTCTGACTGGTATAAAAATAATAAAGGAAAGGTGTAATCATGTTATAAACATATAATGTACTGGTATATGAATATATTTAATGGAGATTGTCCTCGGGCCACGGATTAGCGAGACTTTCTTCAACATTAACAAGTTGATAAGCATCTTGCAAGTTGGCTGTTGGCACTGTGCTTTGTTTAAGATCAACGTCGGTTTCATGAAGCCACTCGGCATCATCATTTTCGTTGCATTGTTTAAAGGCAAAACATACGTGGCAACGATTTATGCATGTATTCGGCACCAAAATCACAGACTTACTGGCGACTGGCAAGTCGAGTCGGGTGTTTGACGCGGCGAGCGGGTAAATCTTTGCCTGGAAACGGCGAGTCAAGTTCATGCGCCGTTTTTAGGTTTGTAAATCGCGCATTCAACAAAAAAATGAATACACGTGATATCTCACTACAGTCCCCCCCCCCCCTCCCTTGTGATATTTCGTGTTTTTTTTTCGAGCCCTGATCCCCCTCTTTTTAGCGTGATTAATGAACGATCCCTTATAATTATGATTGTGAAAGCTCTTAAATTATATTACTATTTAAGGATATAGTTTTGTATTATTTTATTGCGTAAATGGTGAAATATGTCTCTAACGATACTCAACAGCAGGTATTACCGCGATGCAGTGTTTTAACTACTTTCATGCGCAGACCGCACCTGGGTTTAACTCTCGTAAATGTAGCCGTCAGTTTAAATTTCGCTTCCTTTCGGTGAACTACCTAGAAATTCTCGCCGCGTGCAAAATTAAACTTCATTCTCAATGGGTCTCGGCAGTAAAACTTGTCCATGCTTTGCTTTTTCATGACGAAATCGTTCGCTCCCCAACTCTCCTGCATCTATTGATAAGAAATCAAGTAGATTGGCCATTCTATACAAAATGTATTCCAAATTTGGTTGACAAAAATACGCTTCATCTTAAAAAAATAAATTTACTCCTATCTCTTATGGTGACTCCTATCTCGTAGTCATACCTTTTTTTACATCATTTGTATTATATCTTATCTACTTACCTACGTATTAAAAAAAATATACGTGTGGCACTCGGGGACTGCCGCGGTAAAGCTAGTGCATAGCATTTTTAACAACTTATGCAATTATAATTATTTATTGATTTTATTTTTTTTATTTTTTCTGATATCAGATAACTGCGCTCTATCGGAAAACGTTGAAATTATTCCGAATCATTTGCGGCTGCGGTAGCAAATGATTCGGAATAATTTAAACGTCTTCCGATAGATCGCCGCGCACGAATTTTTTATTCGATAAAGCAAAAAAAACCGGATTATTCGAAAAAAATCGTAGATAGAAAGATAGATAAGTAAATAATCTTTAAAATGGTGAAGGTTTCATAATAATACGCCAGATAGTATTTGCGTAGTAGTCGTTTTTGTGTTCGGTTAGACCTAATTTCACAAATTAATTACAGTATGTAATATAAATAAAATCTAAAATATTCAAAGCTAAGAATATTAGGAAAATGTTCTTGTTTAACATATATTTTTTTCGAATCGTAAGCAGTACTCGTTGAGACGTAATTATCAGTTTAAAATTATTAATTTTCGTTAAGAAATTTCTTCATTCGGTCGCCGCGCTGGCCTACTAGGCCCGCGATAAAAGCTATGCAATAGCTTAACTACCTAGATAGCAGTTATAAAAAATCTTTCCCGGTAAGTAGACAAGGACTTATAGAAGGATTTTAGGTTATAGCAACGAATGACAGCAGCAAGAATGCAAAGCTTTATGTCAGTTTGGTAGCTCGGTAGTTTGGTAGTTCGGCGGTATATAAATATTATTAGTACATCTTTAATATGACATATTCCAACCAAACACAATGTGATTTCGACTCAACAAGGCAAGGTGTAATAAATTTCAAGTCTTCAGGTTCAATACTTCGAGATTGAAATGTGACTAGTTCGCGCCCTTGTGGACCGTTTTCAACGACAACCATTTCAACTCTTGCCATGACCAAATGATGCCTGCATGCCGAATTTCAGCCTAATGGGATTGAGCGTTTGCGCTCTATCGTGGAGGACAAAACACGGACAGACACACAGATAGACATACAGACAGTCTCCCACCTGGAAATGGTCTCAATCGTCTGAGGGGGCTCAAGATAAATATTTCCTTCTTTATCTCGAAAAAAATCTCGCGTTCACAATACTTTTTCTCCTTGTTTATTGGTTTTTTTTAAATATTTCTAATCGAAAGCTTAAACGTTTGATCATAATGTCACATGCGTAGACAAACGCGGCATGCGTATTTATTTAGTTATGACGTATATTCGGCAACTAGAGCTGTTAACTTCAACGGGCGAACCCGTCACCTCAGGAAGTTTTAACGAAATATGATCGTTCTGTCTCTCATGGGTGGGCGCAGAAGACTTAGCACAAAAAAGTCCACCATCAAGCTCCGCCACATGCCTGTAAGAGGTCAACGCCTTATCCTCGAGATAGCCAGGTATGTTACCCAGCGGGCTGACACTCGCGCCCTTACTTCCAGGTGCTACCAGGTTACTCCGGTCTCCCGACTGGTTGCGAGTTCGAGGTCGCTTGCGCGGTCCTCTCCCTTAAGTAGCGGTGAAACGATGTCAACCGAATCTATCGCGGACCACGGCATCATTTGCCTGGCTGTTCACCGGGAATCGGGTAACCGATGGTAGTTTGAAGAGCAGTCGCCGTAAGGTCAGTAACCACCCCCGCTCTTCAGAAAACAGTACAGTTGCCAGCCTCCCCTGTCTGTTAGTCAGACAGTTATTCTGCCAAAACTGGTAGTTAGGGGGCGAGGCTGCCCGCTGGTTACCTTTCCCGGTGCGTAGCCGTAAGGCGTCGGTGTCTAACGGGTTGCTGGTGAACTAGACAGTAGCTTGTCTTGTCCCTAAGTCTTCTACGCTCATCCCACGGCTGAATGAATGATTATATATCATTATACCAGCCTGGGGTGACGGGTTCGCTTTTTGTAGTCGACACCGCTCTACCGTTAGTTAGAATGCACAATCTATTGACTTACGCTGCACGGTGCACAGACCGTCCAGGAGCGCCAGAAGATTGACTCCTGGAAACTAGCCCTTAGGCCAGAGTCCGCCGGATAGGTGTTGACCCGTGAGTGTGACCGACCCTGAACAAATCATGGCCAAATCAACAAGGGCCCATTAGCTGACGTATACGGCAGTTGCTAAGCCCAGGTAGCGACAACTCCAGGTAGGGACAAGTCCAGGTACCCCCCCCCCCTCCCCCTCTTGGCCTATACTCACGCATACTTGGCCGCGATAGCAATTACAGCAACGTATTTGCAGTAAAGCTTCTGTATTCAGATACATATTATATGACCAGTGCATCCAGTTGCTTGATTTAAGTTCTATTCTTCTTGATAATACCCCATATATCTAAGTAGTGCAAAAAGTATACTGTATCTAAGTATCTGTATCCACTGTATCCAGGAGTACACTGTCCAAATGTCATAATATTGGTCCCCGTGTCTAGATGCCCGGTATAATATTGTCGACATCTTGCAGTGTCGACTACAACGGGCGAGCCCGTCACCACAGGACGCTTTAACGATTAGTCGTTCTATCGCCCTGCAGTGAGCGTAGAAGACTTTGTACAATAACAATCCAACGTCTAGCTACGCCACAACCTGTGAGAGTCCAACGCCTTACCGCGAGTTAGCCAGGAATAAACCCGGCGGGCTCGAGATACTCGCGCTCTTACTTCCAATTGTGACCAGATTTCTCCGGTCTCTCGATTGGTTCCGAGTTCGAGGTCGCTTGCGCGGTCCTCTCCCTTGCGAAGCGGTGAAACGGAGTACACCGAATCTATCGCGGACCAAGGCGTCCTTTGCCCGGCTCTGAACCGGGATCGGATGGCCAATGGTCAATTCAAGAGCAGTCGTCGTAAGGTACGCAACCACCCCCGCTCTATAGGAAACAATACAGTTCCCAGACTCCCCCGACTGTTAGTCGGAGAGCACAATCGATTGGCTTGCGCCGCACGATGGGCAGACCGTCCAGGAGCGCCAGAGGTTTGATTCCCAGGGGAGACTGGTTGACCCAGTGTCCTACCCAGGTTCGCACCCCGTGCGTGTAGGCCGTCGGATGGGTGTTGACCCGTGAGTGTGACCGACCCTGAACACATGGCTCATCGTGGCCAACTCATCATGGGCCCGTTAGCTCTCATATTGTCGACATTACCGCCTCCAGTAAATATGGACGTGTTCTATTAAAAGTTTTAATTTGGTTCATACCAGTTTCCTCCTTGATCGGTTAATAAGACCAGGTCTATCAACTTCTTTAGCTTCTTCATCTACTTTCACCCCTACAACTTGCCTACTCTCCCTAGCGTTTCGCTCTTCCACCATCCTCCTATCGAAAGACATATTTCGATTGCATCAGTGATCCTATCTTCCATTTTCTTTTACAATTAATTGCTTGCTGCATCTGGGAATTTACTGTGGATATACGAGGCACGCTCGAGTTTCTCTACGCTTCAATGCCGGAATATGAATGATTTCTCCAATTACGATTCGTTCGCGCAATATTTAACCAATTTCACTTGGGTTTTATTTGATTACGAGGGATGTAGTATAGTTTATGGCTTTCGGCAGTCGACAAGTAAATAGAAGACGGATGCTAATGTCATCATTGGTTTGAATACATTTTATTCTTTCTACGGCATCTTTAACTGTATGACATATTTTAGATCTCCGGTACTTTATCAGTCGAGCATACAAACCTTGATGTATAATAATATTTATTTAAGTGATTTATTTATCTCATTAATATCGTAATATATCTATCATTTAATCACTAACTCTTAATATTAGCATTGCATATGTAGTATTAGATTACTCGACTCCATAGCACGATTTGGCAACCTTTCGAAAATGGCGAAATACAAGTGGCGCTGATAGCATTTGATGGCCAAACTTCTAGCAATTTATTTTATTTTCATTTTATGGTAAACTTACAGATAGTTAATACATGATATAGTATTTTTTAAACATATTTAACAAAAACAAATCTACTATCCTACGAATAGTTTACAATGCTTGCATTACAGACTAATACAGAAATAACATAAAAACTTTGATAGTGGAAAAAAGTAATAACACTAATAATAATATAAGGGTAACACTAATAATAATATAAAGATAATAATAAGGTAAGTTGTTTTTTTTTAATTAAATTTATTCATAGAAAAAGATACATTTTTTTTAAATATTACAATCTTGCCAAACTGGTATACAGTTTGTTGGCGAGACGAACTCTTATTTTTTTAGTCTTACACTTCTAATTTTGTGATACAAAAAGACATTATTAAAATATAAAAAACAATGCACAGCAGTATTACTACTGGTCATACTACAGGCTTAAATTAGGCCAGTATTAATACAAGCTTAAATTATAGAAACGTATAACAAATTTACTTATTACCACTAATTTCACTATAAACATCCAACCGGTAGCTTTTTAATCTCTTTTTAAACATCTGTTTGCTCACGCTTACACAGTCATCCTCAGATACAATAGTATTAAAGATTCTTGGAATGAGGTACTTTAACGTCCTTTCACCATAGTAGTTGTTCGCTCTTGGTTCTTCAAATCTTTTACGGACTTTTTCTCTAACATTCCTGTTAATAAGATAACTTCTCTATTTTGCTATCTATGTATAACATCAATAACGAATGGTTTCTATAAAGTCTTGATTTATTTTAAAACCCAATAATCCTACCAATTATAACAATAACATTCAATCGATTTTCCATTTGACTAAAACTTAATTACTATTTATATTACTAGGTACATACTAATAAAGAAACCTTAGCTGCGCAGTCTGATAGATATTGCAGCACAGCAGTCTCTCACCGCAGATGCTATGTACTCCCGTCTCAAAGACTACCACCCTAAAGGCTATCAAACCATCGGGTATCTAATTCTTCTCGTGCAGTTTAACGACTAAGACCTCCTTCGTTTTTTGGGATCGGCTCACTCACGGTTTAGCTCCTACACAAAAACCTCCTCGAAGAGGTTATCCTCGTTACATTTTTTGTGGATCAGCTTCCCCTGGATGACATTCGGGCGCTATTGGGCGGTTTGCACACCATGCGAAGTCAGCCAGTCGACTGTGCGCTCCGGCAAAAAAACTGGGGGAGTCTAGAAACGACATACGCTTTTCTAAGCAGCTGAGGTGGATGTTAGCCTGATGCCAGCCACTCTCAAAACGACTAACTGGCCACCCGATCCCGAGTGAAGAGACGGGTAAAAGACGGGCCATAGTACGTGATAAATTTAAACCGAATTACCGCTGACTAAACAACAGGTAGAGGCTGCGCAAGCCATTTCAGATCCGTAACCAGTCGGAATGATGGAGAATTCTGGTCATAATCGGTAGTAAGCTCGTGATGTCAGTTCGCTGGGCTCACTGCCCAGTACCTGGCGGTATGGCGTTGCCCTCTTGCGGGCGAGATGGCGTAGCTAGACAGTAAACAATATTGTCCCTAAGACTGTACGTTCTTCCAGGTTAAACGAACGATTGCATATCGCTTTACCTTCCTGGGGTGGCGGGTTCGCCCGCTGTTGATGACAGGGCGCGTAGCTCTGCTACGCCCCACCCAGAAAGCCTGCTCAATTGGCCCGGCTCACGTGAAGCTACGTGAAGCCCCGCTAAAGGTCAATTGCTCAGCAGAAGGCGTCACAGGCCTTAGACGAGGCTCGCTGACTGAACCTTAGAATGCGTCCCATAGTGATTCGACCGCTAATATGTACTCTAATACCATCGGCTTCCCGGTGATACTCGCGAAGCTGAGAAGACTGGTAATTATTTACGCTGTTTTCCAATTCTTTTTCTCTTAACTAATAGTAGCATCGGCTTCAAATTAAAAAAAAATATATTTATAGCATCAAATTTTAACATTTATTGAAAAAAAAAACGTTTTTATATTATTTTATAAGATTATTATCTTCGCATGAGGAGAAAATCGGAACACTCTGTATATGTAATTGGGTCATCGATTTACAATAGATTAACTGTTTATACCGAAAGGTGTAATCAGTACAATTATTTAGAGATAAATTTAAAAAGTATATATTAACTCTTCAGGCCTCGGACCCTCAGCCGATTTACATGTCCCAAAAAATGTTAGTAAAAATTAGTAAAAAAATTGAATTATGACACAGTCTCACCAAAACATTAATTACTGCCCCACCACTATGCCCATAATTAAAATAAAACATATTAATATAATAAAACATAATAAAATAAAACAAATTAAATTGAAATAAAATTAAAACGGGGCCGTCACGATGAATCGTGTTGTGGCCGATATCGGCCAATTGGGGCTCTAGGGGTTAATCCAATGTCATTATTCCACTAGCAAATAAAAAAAAATAAACATAGGTTTTATGTTTTCTTATCAAATATTGTAAAGTTTAAAATTTTATAAATAATTAAAATTGCATAATTTTGATCAATATGTACCTTTGACATGTACATATACGAGTAATTGCGAAATCAAAGGAATGAACTAAACTTCTATTTTTGAATAGATATATTAATTTTTTAGTAGGTTCCGTTATTGTCTCAGTACAAATGTTGTCGCCATTTACGAAAAAGCTCGATAATTATTCCTAAATATTTTATTGTTTTTGCCGTTTCTAGGGGAGTTTAAGTTAAGATTTTTTAGTTGCAATTATGTAGAGTTTTGCTTTGGACAGTAGTTGCATGCCTTTTTCCCGATAATATCCGTCATGTATTTTTTCGTATTTTTGTTACGATTCAATAGATTCGAATGAAGCATTATATGTCTTCATATAAAGTATATAAAGCGTTTTAGTTGTCTTTATTTCAATATATATTAATATCCATCTTAGATCTTCAATACACACCTCCAAATTTATTTATATTTTCTTTTTTTGAAATATGAGTGACAATATTAAATCTAGCATTTCCTATACTTTATTTTATGATTCTTCTCGTCTCTTATCTAGAGCCTTACTTTTATATGTATAATGTTATGAGCAGCGGCCGGGTGTTCTAGATCACTCAGTTTATTTTACGATCGAAGGAAGTTATTTACAACTTGGCACACTCCAGTCGAGTTTTACAACCGCATGTCAAAACAAAGAGATACGGCAACATTTCCGATTTCATTTTAGATATTCTTGTACCGTAATAACGTGCCAAAATATAATGGATTTGTTGTCATAAAATTTCATATGCATAGAAATTCGCGTACTATTTAGCAAAGAAGCACCGGTATTAGTGCAATTAATTACACTAATACCCACCGAAGAGAGGACGAACGCATTCGGTAAATTTTCAAAATCCACATTACAATCATTTACAAAATAATGGGGACAAATAAATTTATTTTCGTAAGTCTATGGTTAGTAGTAGGTAGTAGTAAACGGAGTGGGGGGCTTGTTTCCAGCCCTTGATGTCACCTAGATCTATAAGATCTTTTGTAACTACCCAATATGTGGTTACGTCATTGGTCAGATAGTAGCCCAGTACTTCTTACCAGTCCAAGTAGATCACTGACCTTCAAGTTGGGCAGATCGCTGGGTTCGAGAAATGCTCGTCCCAGTAAACTGTGTCTTTTTGCGGCGAGGCCTGGGCAGCGGCCAACGATGTGTATGCTGTCTTCAGGTTCTTCGCCTTATATTCGGCAGTCCTTGCTCTCGGTCAAGCCAAGGTTGAATAGATGTGCTCTAAGGGTCGTGTGTCCGGTGAGGAGACCGATAGTGGTTCTAAGGTTCTTCTTGCTCATGTCAAGTAGGGCCTTGGTTTTCTATGGTTAAATTACTATATTAAAACACCGATCACCGTTTTTAATGACAGGATGCTCGCAGATTTTATTCTGGATGGCTTACTCAGCTGGTCTTTCAGAGTTTGGCGATTCCTCGTGGTTTTGTTCAATTTTGGATACAGGATTAGAAAGAGAATAAAATTCAATAGACGCTTTGGTTTTACTCCATCACCATTTGCATCTACAGGTTATACCGTGTACCCCACATAAATGACGCTACGCGCGTGCTGCAATTACATATTTATTAAGCATTGTTAATATTTAATAATATGTAGAGATTACGTCAAAATGTTTCAATGTCTTTGCTCCGACAGAAAAAATAATAAAATTTTCCCGCGCGCAGTATTGACATGCGCGAACTAAATTTTGGATTCAGATGAAATCCGACTCACAGGCCAGCCGCAATTATACCATCAGCCGTTTTTACTTTCGTCGCGAGCCACCAGTAACCGCCAATTTCCACGCACGCGAACGGCGGCCATTCTCTACAACGGTCACACAGTCGCAGTAAAGAGGATTCTAAATATCAGTGGTAACGTTAAACAGGTAACACAGAGGCTTCTAAAATGCAAAAGTCAGACAAAACCTCACGTCCGGCGTACGCAGAAAATTCGTTAAAAACAAGAAATTATTTATTCGTATTTTTACCCGAAGATTTCACTAAATTTATATATTTAATGAAATGCATGGATAAAAAATAAATAAATATTTGTAAAATATATAAAATAGGTTGTTTAACAGTAAGCTTCGTGGGCAATAGATAAGAATTTAAGAGAGGGTGTGTTTGTTGTGGACAGTAGTGTGTTTGTAATCGACTTTTTGGTTGCATTTTTATATAGATTAGCAACGTTATCTGCACAGCGCCAATGTTGCACGCTGCAATATATTTAAAACAATTTCTCTATAATAGAACCACTCATTCTCTTCTAATCCATGTCTCAAGTTTTTAATTACAATAATAGTATAAACCGACCTTTTACTAACTCGTGCATAGATGCTGAGTGAGTAGATGCGTAGCACGGAAATCCCCTCGTATGGAAATTGCCAACTAAGTCAGCGCAAAACTTTACGGTTCGTAGCCGGATACATGAAGGATATTCGAGATCATCCAATTGCGAATAGTGGGTGCGAGGGTTTGCCGTACCTGGTCAATATAACAAAGCGCCTAAACTTTTACCACGAAAATTGATATTATACCATCCGGCATGCATAGTCATTCCTTAAAAGTGAAGGTTGGAGCATCGAGGCCTAGAAGAGTACTACTATACTCTATTCAGGTAGTCCGTGATATACCTTTGGTGATTTCTCTTCCGAATAGTCCGGTTGAAGAGAAATAGTTAATGTCTTTTACCGGGGCAAGATTAACCCATATATGCCCAGTGATTCGGAAACGAAACAAGAAGTAGTACTTTTGTAAAAGCATCGGAAGTCCATTAAACGACCCTGCTAGCTCGTTTTTTTTTTCAAGAATATAGATACGCTGGAGTTTCGACGTAGCATTGCCGGAACCTTACTTCAAAAGTATAGCAATGATAAACAGCGCCCGGGACCTCTCAAACGGGTATCTACAAATGTCCCTACATCAGTACGAAAGCATAACTCCGGGCACATGATTAGCAGGGCACCAAGTATACTGGATATGAATATTGCAAAAGCCCAACAGATACTTTTTGTTAAAAGTGAGAAGTAAATTTAGATTCTAAATGTTACTCTACATTTTATTCCTATTTTTTTACTACGATTGCATGTGAAAAGAATATTAAATATTAAATGAACTCATTATAACATCTTTGTTTGAATTGCCTATAACGAAGGTAAGATATTTGCCAATTGTTTCGTTTCCGAACACATCTAAAATACCTAGTTAACAAAAAAAAAATAACAAACAAGTCAATACTGTTACAGGGACCTATCAACATAAACATATCTGGAAATAATCAAAATCGAAATCCCAAAATAGTTCTGGGCATAAATGGGTTAAGAGATAAAGAGTATTCTAATATTTTTTTTATAAGATTCTATCATAACAATCATTAAGTTCAAGAATTTAAGAATGTAATGAAATCAATGGATACTATTAAGCGACTCAAATTCCGTCGACAGTATTTTGGCTCTAATGTCTGACGATACTTAGATCGACGTTTTAAGAAACTGAAGCATTTTGTTACTGTGGAAATCGTCACAACATCTACATACTAACATAAAAAAACAGCTCGTTTGAATAACGCCGAAACAGTTGCGCTTCTACCTACGCAGAAAGACAAGTAATTTAATCTCGATAAAATTAAACGTCAAGCGAAAGCGACAGTATCCCGTAGCCAAAATTAAAACGGAAACGCGCCGGAAGGAGCTGGGCGGTGTAAAATGAAAACGAGGGGGTATAATTGGAACTAGAAATTGGAGCTCATTCAAAGTGTAAAGTTAGCGCTCTCTTCTCGGATTTATGCAAAACAATGGGAACAAGCCAAGCAGTTAGCGGAGAGTAACAAGAAGTAACAAAGTTACCGGCGCTTTCCCGCGCTGCCGATTGTATCAGCGCGTTCGCACAACGGGGGCGAAATGGCGCGGCGGCGACTAAATCAATTAGTCCCGTCAAAGGCGCGAAAGAGCCCAACCGCGCTGTCAACAGGGTCGAAACGCGCTTACAAAGCCGACATCGCTACGGGAGCAAATCAGATTACGGCAGCGACAACGAAATCGATATAGTCATATATGTTGCGGGTTCCTGTCGCCGCGTTTCCAGCATGTCCAAGATCTAGGCAGCAAATCAGTGGTTAATAAGGCCGTCAATACACATCCGATTTTTCTATACGACAGTCGGATTCGATTGTCTAATCAAACTACCGGAAGGCACTCTTACCGTACATTTGTTTAAACATTCAATACAAATCCGATCCGACGTTGTGTATGATAAGTGTTTCTAAGTCTTCTGATTTCGTGCAAATGCATGACGGTCCAGATGTCATAATGCGTTGCGTAGTTGCGTACGTGTGACAAGTCTGGCTCTGCCTTTTAAAGGCGAGGTCTGTGTCTGATTTATTAAATGTTTTTTTTAAATACTGTCATACTGGCGCAATTGGCGCGACGGAGGAGTGAGGGGGTCGTATTACAAAATGACGCCGATTCGGCTATTTTGCTATTGCAAAAAAATATTTGTTCAGTACATGGATTGACATTGTTACATGGATGTATGATTTTTACGGCGTTCAAGTACGTGAAGTTCCCTAAAAGATCGTCGTACGGTGGCTCACATGGTACTGTTATATAAGTCTGCCCGCAACTGTGCGTCAGTCATCGAGGAAGAGTCGCGACGTCAACGAAGAGTCGTGAAAATACTCGATTTTAAATTATGTTTTTATAAGTGTTGTCATAGATAGCATTAATTCCTTTTAAATATATAGTTCAAGAGGCAGCGACAAAAAAAGCGCAAAAGTTGTGTAAAATCTGATACTTTCAAATAAGACAGTAATTTGACCATAGAATGCCGGGGTCAGCAGTCCAGATTCCGGGACACCTGGCGCTGGCGTACTAGGAAAGTTGTGGTTTTAATTAGTACCCCCAGAATGTTTTGGAAAAGCTGAAAATTGCAAATACGCCGGTACATATTCGTCGTTAACTATTACGCATCGGCCTAATGTGAATGGTGACGTCACGCGTTTTATTGTTAAGCAGTCTGACCATTTGTTTCGAGTTCTTTATTGCTTTATTGCGATGTTTTACCTACCGATAAATGGCGCAATGCACTCAAACGCTTGCTAAACGTTTATTTATTAGGCAAGCTTTTAAAATTTCCTAATATAAAAAAAACTAAATTTAAAACAAGCTTTTTTATTATTTTTTTATTTTTTTTTAAATCAAAAGTAGCATAGTTGCTCGTGTTGATTCATCTCCTTAAATGATGCCAGTCAATTAAAACTCAAACTGTATAAAAACACATATTTGTAGCGGTTCGGTATTCTTCGGCCGGTGACAATAGGTACGTGTCACCGATTCAATACTGATGTGGTCCTGACAACGTCTGCTTTTTCTTCTTCTCTTCACATCTTCCTGCTGTTCCAAAGGTGTGAAAGATATATCTTGAGATCGCCGTTTTTCGTAGTTTCTGTATGTCTCCCGACTGGCAAAGCAAGGCCGTACTATCAACAGGGTCGAATGGCGGTTACGAAATGCAAAGAAATTAGTTTATAATAACGACATCGATAAACTATATATATATTTTTTTTAATTCTCAAGGGAGAATTTTAATAGCATCCGCTTGAATACTTAAGACGACATGAGAACTCATAAAAATATTCGAAATGGGCGGATACGTGAAGAAATATGCGGGGACAATTTTGTAGGGCCCGACCAATAAAAAATCAGCATTTACGAAGCGCCAGGCACATATTCTACGTCCGCTCACGCCGGCGACCGGGCGCATACTAAACTTTTTATCGCAGCGCTAGCACAGAATAACTATCTTTCGGCAGTGGTGGTATAAGGGTATAATGGCAAAGCATATTTAGCGTACCTATCAGAGCGCTCTCACGTGTTTAATAATTGTAATTAATTTAGGGCCTAAATAAAAAAAATGGCTAGGCGCGACGCTCGAGAATTAAACAGTTAATTTAATGAAATTAAAATAGAACTCACTCACCGCTTACATTGCAGGAGTAATCGCGCCTGAAAGTTTTCGAAGTCAGTTTAAAGCCTTAATGTCCACGGCTATGAGCAACTTTTTTGAGGCCAAAATATAAATTGGTTCCTTATCGAGGGATTCGCTTAGAAACTTTTTTATATGAATGCTTATATTTTTTTTTTTAATCATAAAACTTAAATTAGTTGTTCCCAGTTATCATGTCATCTTAAAAAACAATATAACATTCCTAATAAATAAAATTAGCGATATTTCCATTGCATAAATTTACTAATCTGGTATCACAATATACGCTGTTTGATACTGTTGTGATACTAGAAACAAAACAGTTTTGCGACCCGCGAAAGCAAATCAATTAGTTCCGGCTTCCGGGTCTATTCCAACAAAATCGCGGTTGTGCAGATTACAAAGGCGACCCACGTATTTCCAGTTAACTAAATTAGCGCGGCAGCTCGCTCTGATTTTGGGTCAAATTTTAGTGCATAAATGAATAAACTATTTCAATTCGTTTTATCTACATAATTTCTGGTGATATACGAGTTTAACTTATGCGTTATATATTTTATCTTTGTTATTTTCATATTTCAGCAGTTTCAGTTTAAATCAACATACATTGATGTTAATTAATTTAATCAATCGCTCGAAAACCTTGCTTCCATAACGAATTTGCCATATATAGAGTTAAAATTATTGAAACTAAGGGCGTACAATTATCAGGATGTTTCATGTTTTTTGATTTCAACGAATAAAACTACTTTTGGTTAACCTTCTCAGTTTTTTAAATTACTTCAGTTGAATTTTAATTACCTCCCCAAATTGTAAGTTTTGTGTTGTTTAATGCAGTATTTCCACCTTTTTTTTTAATCGCGACCCCCTGTTAAGTAAAATAAAATAAAACTCTTAAGCGACCCCCCTTAGACTGTAACTTTAGTTGTAGTTCTCTCGCCCCCCGTTAGTCCCTTTCACAGCTGTTACTGCAAGCATACAATAAATATTTGTTAACACAATGGCGAAGACTCATTAATATCAACTGATCTTTACTTTCGAAGCTGTACTTACCGGTTTCCATTTAGTTCAACCTAAAATTATTAAGTAGCAAAAATAGCACAAAACACATAATAAATATGTTTCTCTTCCGAAGCTGTAAATGGTTGCATATTATATAATAACAATATATATTTTCGATTTCTATTTTTAGATAACCTGCGACCCCCCGGGAGTATTTTCACGACCTGTGGTTGTTGTTGATAATACTGTTAGCCGGATCGACCTACTCCTCCGTACTGCTTACATTTTTACAACCGCTGCGCGTCCGTCAGGGGCATTTCCTCTACGCTGCACTAGCCGTTGCGTCATGGCAGTGATGCCACGCACATAGCCATTTTATATAATTTAAGCTAAGACATAATCTTAAACAATCGAGAATGTTTGCTTCGTATGCGTCTCACTATTCTAATTTTAGGACGACTAATAATAATAATTATCATAATAAAACCTGTTGGTTTCTGATAGGGTAGCATCGAAGTATTTGTCTTGAGGTGGCGCGATGGAGTACACACACTCTCTCTCTTTCTCTCTGTCTGTTTCTTTCTAATCTATAAAGATTCCACACAGTGTGAGTGCAGTCATCTGGGATAAAGAATACACCATATGACGAGTGCTTAATTTCGAGACCTTAACGCGAAAACGCGACTTTCGCGAAATAGTCATTGAAGGAAAATTTGAAGCGCTTAGCGCTCGCCATGTACCAACGCATTATGCGGAATTAAGGGTCAAAACCTGGCCATAAATAAAAATTAATAATTTTAATCTATGTGATTAATTTTAAGTATCCGGATACCCAGATAGGTAATACGTAACGGCTTAATATTTCCCAGCACTAGAAGTTGTGGCATCTGGAAGTTCGTCTACGATTAGCACGCAAGTCGTTGTTGTTTTTGCAATCGGTGGTGAATGATTTTTTTTTTGTGTTTTTTTGCATTTTTTATGTTTTTTTGTTGAAAAAATAGTTATGGACATCCGGGGTTTAAGATATGTATATTGTATTTAAAACAATAAATGTTATTTAATTATGTTACTAACTATTTTTATGGTAAGAAAAACGCTTAAAACGGGTTTCATTTCTTGCACATTATTTACTTGATGTTTTCAATATTTCATTGAGGTTTTCAAATATGTTCTACTTATTTCTACTCAAAGTGAAATATGTTATATTAAACCTCTCAGTATTTTTTTAACATTTCCACAACAAAAACATTTCACAAGTTGACACAGATTCACATTCTTGACAAATATGCGGCCTAAATCAAAAAATAAAACGCTGGAGTTCTCAATGGAGGCACTAAACTTTTAAGCAAGACCACTACACCGATTCAGCATTGAAGACGAATAGAAGATTAGGCATTTACCTGAAATAAGAAAAATATATTGTTGTAAAAATGCGTATTTTTATATATTTGTGTGAAAATAAATAATTTCTGAAAATTTTTACCATGGTTGAAAAAACATAAATATTATATTATAAATAGGATAGAAACGAATTTACCGCGTAAAATTTGTAGCACCCGACGTTTCGGTGACGTTGCAGCCGCCGTTGTCTAGGGTAGACTGAAAGAGCTGTTAAATTTTTGTTCCGCGGGTAGGCCGCATACTGCTGCCGCATACCGCTGCCGCCACTGTGTAGAAATCTTCCGCTAATCCGAGAAATTGGAAATTGGCCTCACATATAATTATTTGGTACACAGTGTTATTACGTATACTCTTTAAAATCTTTAAAATTGTAACATTATATAATCCGTGATCACAAACTATTTCGCGTAAGAAAATCAAAAATAAATCGGTTGTCACCCAAATACTTTCCCGGAAGCAAGTACTGAATTTACCTGAATATTAATTCTATAGATAAAATCGATGAGCGTCACCTCGGCCGGCGGACGAACCCGGTTAGGTTCTGTTACACGACGCTTTAGGCGGCGCGGTTCGTTTCTCGGCCAGCCTCGGGCGGTTCGGCGTTAATATTTGATTAAAATGTATGGCCGAATATAAATATTATTAGTGCCGCTTGCATATGAGGTAATCCAACTAATTTCACAATATGATTTCGGCCCAACAAGGCCTCTGTGTACCAAATTTCAAGTCTCTAAGCCCAATATCTCGAGTATGATATACTCGTATGACTGGTGCGCTCCCTATTGGGCCGATTTTAACCACTCTTAACATTTATTTATTTATTTACTTATTTGTATATTTATTTGTTTCAAATATTATTCAAGATCATTACAGACGAATACAATTCGCCCTTAAATACTAAATCTAGAGTGTAGAAGTCCATAATAACTGACTTACACAAATTTATTATTTCTAACATAAAAAAAAAATCGGTTGTGTCACCCCAAGACTTTCCTGACTAGTATCCGGGGAGGTGCGAAAAAACAGCGACATTTTTTACTCTAGTACCCCAAATTTGTATGGCAGGTACCCCAAACGTTGGTCGTAAGTACCCCAAAAACTAATAGGTTCTTCCGATGGTTAACAGAAGCTTCTATGCCAAATTTTAACTTAGACAGATTAAGCGTCTGGGCGCTATCGCGGAAACAATTTTTTCGCCGGGAACCCCAAATTTGTATGGGAGGTACCACAACCGTAGGGCGTAGGGACTCCAAAAACTAATGGGTTCCTCCGACGGTTAACAGAAGCTTATATACCAAATTTCAGCTCAATCCGATTAAGCGTCTGGGCGCTATCGTGGAAGAATACATACATACAGACATACAGACATACAGACATACAGACATACATACAGACAGAGATCGGCCTGGAAATAGTCTCAATCGTCTCAGGGAGTCTCAAAATATATATTCCCATCTTCATCTCAAATTTTTTTTTTAGCGCGATCACAATACTTTCCTTTCCGATAGGTCGTCAGGAAAGTAAAAACATAAAACTAAGTAAAACAAAGATTATGATAAACATGAGATTGTAGGGAGTTGCTTTTGTAGATGCCAAATGGATATACAAAAGATGTCTATTTAAGTGGGTAAGGAATTAAGAAGAGACGTATAACCCTTCCCAATGGGCTGTCTACTGAAATATTTGTACGATGGTACTACAAATTAAATAATAGATGCAACCTCCTCGCTGTGTAATTTACCGGTACGTGCAATTAAAAGCTATGTCCAAATGATGCCTGCATACCAAATTTCAGCTCAATCTGGTTAAGCATTTGGGCGCTATTGTGGAGGAATACATACAGAGAGATAGACATAGTCAGACAAAGACACAAATTTACTTCAGTCTGGAAATGTTATTAATCGTCTTAGGGGCTCAAGATGAATATTTCCGTCTTCAATTCGAAAAAAAAATGCGCGGTCACAATACTTTTCGCACTGGTCGGTTGGTGGGCCGGAAAAGAAATACAGTGACTACCTTGATGTAAATACCGGTAGGTTGGCAGACCTACCCCTTACAAATTCCAGCATCTGCCCCAAATAACCTTTCTTTATTACCCACTTATTAATTCGACTGTCCGTTTATTTCGCAAATTGCTAGTATTTGTAAAGGGTCCGGACGAGGGCCGCGGCCCGGAATGAGGAAAGGCGCGCGAAACGAGGAGGAATTTGTTAGAATTTGTCTCGCCACTCTTCCACGCCGAGAGACAATGACCAACGACAAAACAACGGCCATCTATCAATTAGCGAAACGCTACTTGGCAACTTCTGGCGACAGTCGCCGTCCGTCGCGAAGTGTCCGCGGCATTCCCCTTGTTTTAATTGAACAATAGCGGGCGGCAATCTTCTTTGCAGAAGTACAAGCAATATTTTCTGAAGATCTTTATTGTGATTAGAGTATTGTGTTGAGTATAGAAAAAGGTCTTGTTACATTTAGGGAGCTAATGGGCCTTGTTGCAGTTCGACGACGAAGACCCATTCGTTCAAGTCGTCATACTCACGGGTCAACACCCAGCCGGCGGCTTCCACGCAGAAAGAAGAGCCAGGGTAGGACGCTGGCCTGCGGGCCAGTCTCCCCTAGGAGTCAACTTCGGGTGCTTCTGGACGGCTTGCTCACCGTGCGGCAACTAGAGCTGTCAAATGCAAGGGGCGAACCCGTCACCTCAGGAAGTTTTAACGATGTTGATCGTACTGTCTCCCATGAGATGAGCGCAGAATACGAAAAATAATCCACAGTCTAGCTACGCCACTTGCCCATAAGAGACAAACGCCTAACGGCGAGGCATTAGGACAGGTACCCAGCAGGCAGTCTTGCCCCCCGACTACCAGTTTGGAAGGATATCTTCGTCTGGAATTAACCTACAGGATATCTCCAACCTCCTGACTGGTTACAGGATCGAGGTCACTTGCACGGTCCTCTCCCTTATAAGCGGTGATACGGTGTCTAGCGATTCTATCGCGGACCACGGCATCCTTTGCCCGGCTTATTCACCCGGGATCGGGTGGCCGAATGGTCGTTTCAAGAGCAGTTGCCATAAGGTTAACAACCACTCCTGCTCTATAGGAAAGATTACTGTTCCCAGACTCCCCCGGCTGATACTCGGAGTGCAAAATCGATTGGCTGACGCCGCACGGTACGCAAACCATCCAGGAGCGCCCGAAGAGCGATTCCCTGGAGGAACTGGCTCGCAGTCCAGGGTCCTACCCGGTATTGAACTTCTTCGTGGAGGCTGCCGGATAGGTGTTGATTCGTTAGTTCGGCCGACCCTCACGCATGGGTCTTATTGGCCAAACTGCAACAGGGCCTATTAGCCCCCCCCCCCCGTCACCCAAGGCTGGTATAACGATATATGATCGATCATTAAACCTTGAGTGAGCATAGATAATTAGAGATAGGGACATTCCACTGTCTAGCTCTGCCAACTCCGCCGTCATAGACCAAAACCATATGCGAGGTACTGAGTTGCACACAGCGGGCCAACCTCGCCCCTTAATTTTGGCCGGATTTCTCCAACATCCCGACTGACGACGGGTTCTAGGTCGCTTACGTGGTTCCCTACCTGATGTAATTCAGATGTCAAATTTCATCTCAATCGGATGAAGCGTTTGGGCGCTATCTAGGAGGAATACACACGCACACACACAGACAAATAAGTACATTCACAATACTTTCCATTCGCCGGAAAAGTAAAACGTATTTTTTTAATATATAGATGTAGTAGTAGTAGATGGAGTGGGGGGCTTGATTCCAGCCCTTGATGTCACCTAGATCTGTAAGGTCTTTTGTAACTACCCACTGTGTGGTTAGGTCAGTGGTCAGCTAGTAGCCCGGTACTTCTTACCAGTCCAAGTAGATCACTGACCTTCAAGTTGGGCAGATCGCTGGGTTCGAGAAAGGCTCGTCTCATTAAACTGTGTCTTTTGGCGGCGAGCCCTGGACAGCGACCAACAATGTGTATGCTGTCTTCAGGTTCCTCGCCACATATTCGGCGTATAGACGTTAAAAATAGCAATTTTTAAAGTCTTCACCAGATTATATAAGTTCAATAGTTCACTCTTCATTAAAAGTTTATCTTAGCTTAAATATAACCTCAGATTCGCTTGCAATGGCCCCACAGCCTCTCGGATTATTCATTAACCCTTAGTTTCCAGTAACAGTAGGGTAAAAATAATTTATTTACGCGCCCTTAGAGTTACCTGCGCGACCCTCACTACCACGTAATTAATAAGTTACCCCCATCAGAAATAAGATACTTTCAAAAGCTGAAACAGGAACTTTAAGCTGCGGTCACATTATTAGGGTAGTAATAAAATAAAAATTGCGCGTTAACAATGCTTACGCTTCTCGTCGGTTGGTGGGCCGGAAAATAAAAAAAATGGGGCTCTAGATTTTTAATCTCAAAGTGGGCGGAAAGCGAAAAATGTTTGAGGACCAGTGACTGTACATCTATCGGATGCCATCAACGTAGTTAATATTGGGCAGAACCCAAGAGCCTAGACATCTCCTCAAAACTTGTAACTTAGACACGAGCAAGTCTTCATCTTATCAATATCTTCATTCGTTACATAATAGAGGGACCATAACCGACATGTTATTCCTATATGGCATCCTTCATGGTTTACTAGACTGTCCAGCTTTAACTGAGCGAATTTCCTTGAGAGTGCCCCCCAGAAGTACCCGAGTTTCTCGTTTGTTTCCAGATGCAATACAAGCCACTTCAGCCACTCTACTATGATACGGTTACTCACCTCTTTTAATAACAGGTTTAATATCCTTGACATTTTTCTCTGGACAGGAAGCCTTTTCTTCACGCAGTCGAAGAAATGCCCAGGAACGATATTAATTTAAATATTTATAAAATACGCACTACTTATTACTTTATTATATACAATGTATTTATGTATGGCCATTTATGAACGTATATTACACATAACGTTATAACAATCCCTTCCTTCCATTTCCATTCCCCTATTGTACTTATACATTAAATTTAGAAATGCTCCTTTTTCCTTTTTTCCTTTTTTCTTAAAAAAGGCTATAAAATTATTATCTTTTAAATAGGTGCTTTATATTATTTGCTAATTTAAAATGTATTAATGGCTATATTAATGTTAATTTATAAAATGTTTTTTTATATATAATGAATATGCTGTATATATTTAACTAATAAAAAAATAAAAATAACGTTTTGTATTTAGATTTATTTTATAACTATTTTCGATCAGTTTTATTATTTAAGGATTATTTGATGTTTTGATGATTATTTTGTTTGTTATTTATATTACTATAATAATTTCGTTACCATTTTGATCTTTGGTTATTGAACTAATCTTTATATATAAAAATTCAGTTTGCATGCACTGAGATAATTATATCGCTGTAGGTAATACACGGAAATACGCATCAAAAGAGATTACGTGTATTACATGTAATGTGATCCGTACGTATGTATCAACATGATGCGTAGCGGTGTAGTTACCATGCCACAGGCATGGTAACAACACTGCACATTCATTACGGTGCACAGCGAGATCTTGCTTTTACCATGACAGCATTATATACGTATGGTTATAGCTAGTTACAAGAATCATGTTTAAGAGACATTATACCGTTATTTTCGTATAATCCGTACGGAGCATGTTGAAATATTCAATCGAGGAATGGAGGTTCAACAAAATTCTTTGTAATTCAACAAAATTACGATTAGAACATCATTATTTTCTATAAAACCGTCATAATAAATCGGTAATTTAGGAAAAAAAAACAATATTTTAATAGTAGTCGGTCGATTTACTTGAAATTTGGACACAACGTTGCATTCGAAAACGCGCTGCAAACGGACACGCGTGTCCTCCGGCACAGGTGAAATCTTCAGTTCGTTTCAACATTGTTGCTCCTCCCATACATTACATATCAGACTGAGCAACAGGCCGGGTTTAGCCAGTAGATTATGAAACATATTTTTCGTAGACTGATATTTTAAATTGCTATCGTAAAGAAGTAAATATATTAAAAAGAATAAAAACACAATGCCAATACAGAAAGTGAACTATTGTATTTCTGATTATTTTTATTACGTTTTTTATAAAATATTTGTTGTTGATGCATTTACCCACATAGATATATATATATATATATATGTATATTTCCGAAATATACTCAATCAGACCTTTCACTTGACACTAAACACGATATATTTATGTTAATTTATTGAAATTTGGGCATTGAGACAACTACTTAATGGATGTTTAAACAGTTAAGGATGTATGACATATGACACTCAGGATTAAATAACGATTCCAACAATACCATACACTTCTAAATCGATTCAAGTGTTTAGAAGTTACGGTGGAATAAAGAAACGGAAATCATACATAGATGAACCCTGAACACATTACACTTCTTTTTTGCTGGGCAGTCGTGTAAAAATTGGCGTCTTCCTTGGAACAGGCGCTTCCTAGTTAGGAACGACGAAGAATCATTGTGTTTAAATAAGTCTTGTATATTTTCGTAAATGATACGGCCGGTATATTATCGCCCGAACGCAACAACCCGTATCACGTACGTTCGAGTACGCTCGAGTGCAAAAAAAAAATAAAAATTACCCAAAAACCTTACGTGATACGTCAAATTGTTCCTAAGATTGTAAATATAAAAAAGGGTAGTAAATGTATCTCTTGTGTGAATAAAATGTCGTGATACGGGTTGTCGTGATGTCGTATATTGTAGAAAAGTATTCTTATTAAGAAATGTAGTAAAAAAAACCAACGATGCTTACCTAGGTACTTATTGAATAATAACCCAAAGATAGAGCGGTTTAACCGCCTTTGGATTTTATTCAAAAAGTAAGTAAATTCTTTGTTTTTTTTGCGGTAGACTTCTCAATAACAATACCTATTTAAAATATACCACACATAATATAGAGCATAGCGGTTTATATACGCGGTTTTTATACATTGGTTTTATATAAATTTGTATATATATATATTTTATATATTAAAGAAAACAGAATGATAATATAGCGGACTTATCACGTACGTCTGTATATGTAGGGCGATTTAAACAAAAAATATATAGTTTCTCGTGCGAATCTAATGTGACCGCGGCCTCGGAAATAAGATAGCTACTTTCAAACGCTGAAAGGGGAACTTTAAGGTGCAAAGGCCGCACGAGAAATAATGCTTCGGCTTGTGGGCGATATATTGCCCGGACTTATTTGCTCGACCCGCATCAAATTAATTACATGCTGTAAGGCGGATATTGCCACCGCCGCCAGCCCTAATATGATGCGCGGGTCAGACACGGAAAGGCTATCGGAGGGCGGCCTGGGGCAATTTACTTAGGCAATCGTACTACCTTTCCGATCGGATGGACCGTTAGGTCTTTGTAATCCCTGAATCTCGATTGTGTTCGGCGCTTTTAATTATTACGTTCACTAACTAAGTTACTAACTTACTCATTTTCATTCGAAGAATTTTAGAGCATGGCCTGAGAGATAGGATACCGGTTCCAAGGGCCGCTTAACTAACTATTTCTTCCCAACGATCAACATCAAGATTCTAAATTGTAGTTTCTTGCCGTTTGGCTACCACATTACACAGATTGTCTGGGCCACGGTGACTGCAAGGTCAAACTTTTTGACCTAGGGCTCATCGAGGATCCTAGTGGTGTGTATGCTGTGCTGGTCATCAGACTGCACAATAGGGGAGCTAATGGGCACAGGGCAGTTGAGCTATTATGACCCATGTGGTAGGGTCGGCCGAACTTACAAGTCAACACCCATCCGGCAGCCTCTAAGCAGAAGTGCGAGCCAGGATAGGACTCTGTGCCTGCGGGTCAGTTCCCCTGGAAATCGTAGTTCGGGCCCTCCTGGACGGTTTGCGCACCTTGCGCACCATGCGACGAACAGCCGGGGGAGTCTGGAAACAGTAATGTTTCCTATAGAGCGAGGGTAGTTGTAAACCTTACGGCAACTGCTCTTGAAACGACAATTCGGTTACCCGATCCCGGGTCACGAGCCGGGCAAAGGATGCCGTGATTTGGTAGACACCGTATCATCGCTACGTAAGTGACAGGACCGCGCAAGCGACCTCGATCTTGTAACCAGATAGGGGGGAGGAGGTATCCTGATGGTTAATTATAGACGAAAATATCCTTTCACAATGGTAGTCAGGAGGCGAGGCTGCCAGCTGTTTACCTTCCCCGGTGCCTCGCCGTAAGGCGTTTGCCTCTGACGGGCGAGTGGCGTAACTAGACAGTGGGCAGTTTTCTTCCTAAGTCTTCTACGCTCACCTCACGGGAGACAGAACGATCTAATATCGTTAAAACTTTATGAGGTGATACGCCCGTTGTATTTGACAGCTCTACTTGTGTTCAGCGCTTTTAATTATTGCGATCACCACTTATGCATATTCATTCAAAGAATTATAGAGCATGGTAGGAGGGCTGGGATACCGATTCCAAGGGCAGCTTAACTCACTATTTCTTCCCGGCGATACAGTATACGGAGAGAACAGTAGAGGCACCTCAAGAGATAGGGTATTGCTGGGATAGGTGCAAAGGATGTGAGCAGAGGGGTACATCTCGACGAACGCGTTTGGTTAGCGTTACGCTCGTGCGAAGGTCGGCGAATTTCTCAAAACGTGACAACATCTGAGTTGGCGGAGTAGTTGACATGTGACGGTCATACGCGATCCTTTGGACTCGTGACGTAGCTTGCCGCGTTTTCAATTTTGTTTTAAGAGACGGTACTGTCTGTTATGTGTCAGCGATCAACATCAAGATGCGAAACGCTAGTGTCTTGCGTTTTGGCTACCACAATACAGGGATGTTAAGTAGCACGGCTACTTCAGGGTCAAACTTTTTAATCTAGGGCTCACCGAGGGACCTTATAGTGTGTTCATGTTGTGATGGTCATCAGACTGCACAATAGGGGAGCTAATGGGCCCAGTGCATTATGACCGATGTGGTAGGGTCGCCCGAACTTACAGGTCAACACCCATCCGGCAGCCTCCAAACAGGATTGCGAGCCCCGGCAGGATTCTGTGCCTGCGAGCCAGTTCCCCTGGGAATCGTACTTCAGGCGCTCCAGGACAGTTTGCGTACCGTGCGGCGTTAGCCAATCGACTGTGCATTACGACAGATAGCCAAGGTAGTTTGGATACGGCTTTGTTTCCTATAGAGCGGGAACGGTTATTTACCTTGTGCCACTCTTGAAACGACTATTTGGCAACCCGATACCGGGTGAACAGCCGGGAAAAGGACGCCGTGATCCGCGATAGATTCAGTAGACGCCGAATCACTGCTACACAAGGGAGAGGATCGCGCAAGCGCCATTGAACCCCTAACCAGTCGAGAGACCGGAAAAACTTGCTGTAACTGGAATTAAGGGCGATAGTGTCGGCCTGCTGTGTGAAAACCAGTTTTCTCGCGAGGGATAACAATTTGGCTAAATGTACAAAAAAATATGAATGAAAATGAATTTTAAATTAATAAATATTATTATTATTTTCGAAGTTCCATAGTGACTTACCAAATTAGTCATATTCCGCGAGTGCTGCTGCGACTGGTTCACATTGTAAAGTCATTCTGTAAGAAGCCAAGAATTGTTCAGGCTGTGACTGATTCGAAGGCTTTCGCAAAGTCCGCAAATGTCATGCATAATTAACAACGAACGAAACCACTGCCAAGCGAAAGTGACCGGCGTTCTTATGAAAAAAAGAAGATATTAGCGTAATGCTATCTCTCTAATACGGGCGGAGGAAGGACGAGACCGCACATAAATTTCAGGTGGTTTTATATTTTTCAGAGTAAACTCTAAAAACTTCAAATAAACTCCAAAAAATATTGTTTGTAGTAAATGACTACAACATGCCTTTTATGAATTATAATTTCATGCTTTGTTATTCGATTCGAATCAAACATACTGTCGCCATCTATCGAGAGGCCCTCGAAATACGTCGGTAAAGCAGCCACCTGCCCCACATCACATCTTACATTTCTATTTGTACGGCATTTATACATTGAGTCGTTCTATAAGGCTCCGGTATCAGCGGGGTTAATAAACATAGTTCTCTATCTCTTTCTCGCGTACGTGCGAAACAGACGCGAGCAGTCCTCGCTCCGCAATTTTCGTTCCACGTCGCGCAGTCTTCGTTTCAAAATCAAATACTTTACTGACATTAAACTTAACGCTTTTTTCAAGGTTTGATTTGACTATCCATCAAATCCTCTTACCGGGGGCTTTAAATGAAATCGATTCTCAAGGAGTAAACTCTAATAAATATTATTATTATTTTCGAAGATCCATAGTGACTTACCAAAATCAGTTATATTCTTCGAGTGCTGTTGTGATTTAGTTCACACTGTGAGGCCATGCTGTAAGAAGCCAATATTTTTCCAGGCTGCGACCAAGTCGAAGACTTCAGCAAAGTCCGCAAACGTCATGCATAATTTACAACGAACGAAACCACTGCCGAGCGAAAGTGGCCGGGGTTCTTATGAAAAAAATTAAAGATATTAGCGTAATGCTCTCTGATACGGGCGGCGGAGGAAGGACGAGACCGCACATAAATTTCAGGTGGTCTCATGTTTTTACTGCGTTTATTTTACCCAGGGAAAAACACAGCGCAAGATGAGAGAAACAAAACTCCGCAGTCGGTTATCATCCGCCGCTGAATGTTTCCTGCTCGCCTGCCCATTAACAATTTCGCCTTCCTCTCCGGTGTATTTTTTTTTCTAAAGCAGCGCTTGAGAAATAAATCTCCGAATCAGGATTATTGCGATTCTGCTGATAAATAAATAGATAAAGTATATTTAATTTTGTTTCCTTGCGATTTCGAACTGAATAGATGGCATGCTAGCGTACATCGACATCATGGCAGTCCGAATCGTAGAATCAAAGAGACTAGATCCGCCCCGGGAGGCGATGTTAATAGGCTAAGAGGCCGCGACAAAAAAGTGCAACAGTTTTGTAAAAGCTCATACTTTCAGATCATATACCTAGTATTTGGGTCATAGAATGCTAGGCTAGAGTCAGCGGGCTAGACTCCTGGACACCTGGCGTACTAAGAAAGGAGTAATATTAATGAAGTTATTAATTGCATCCACTGTCTACTGATGAATTTCAGCTTTTCCAAAACTCTTTTCCAAAGCACTGGGGTACTAATTAAAATTACACCTTTCCTGGTACGCCAGCGCCAGGTGTCCCGGAATCTGGCCTGCTGACTCTACCCCGGCATTCTGTGGTCAAAATGCTGTCTGATCTGAAAGTATCAGATTTTACAAAACTCTTGCAATATTTTGTCGCCGGCTCCCCAACTATAAGTCCAAACTAACGGTCGTCAGCCTGCTATGCTCTATTACGCATCAGAAGTTGTATGGAGAGGTCTGAGGTGATATCAGCCTATTAAGCACTGGTTCAATCGCATCTGCGCTGTGGTATTCTTCTGGGGGTTAATGGGCTCAGTGCAGTTGAGCCATTATGACCCTGTTTAGGCTACGCGGTGACAGGCGGGGGGAGAAACCCCGCCCACCACCCGGGCAGTTCTAACGACGTAGGTTGTTTTATCTGCCCGGGTTGTCATGCAACGACAACCTCACGCACACCAGAAGGGTGGCGCGTGAGGGGTGGACGAACGGAGCTGGTGAAAGATTCTCCGAGTTTCTGCCCACTCCGGCACCCCGTGAACCGTTTATTGGTATAAAGTAAAAATAGATACATTTCACTTACAACTACTGAAGGTAAATATATGAACTTAATTCTAGAAACAAAGTCTTACAAGCTAAACAAAATGTATATAAATCGAAATGACGGGCGATGTGAGTCGGTGGGACCTGGCATGTGTGTGTTCCCGACTCCGACAACAAGCGGCTGCAGGGGGAGCGTAGAGGGCATCTAGACCGGGAGAACCTGCAGAGAAGGCACGCACCCACAGGGGCGGTTAGTACAACACAGTACGGGCGACTTCGGGCATGAAGCGGCCGCCGGACCGCACGGTTAAGAGGGGAGGCCCTCCCCCGATGGAGGAGAGCCCCGCTGCCTCAAATCCTCCCAATTGGACACCCAGTGTTGAGGTCGGCCCAACTTACCGATCCTGATGGTTGATTACAGATGGAGACATCCTTTCAATCTGGTAGACAGGGGGCGAGGCTGCCCGCTGAGTATCTTTCCCGGTGCCTCGCAGTAAGGCGCTGGCCTCTATCGGGCATGTTGGAATAGCAGGATAGTAAATTTGTATTGTCTTTAAGTCTTCTACGCTCATGCCATGGCTGAAAGAACGATCACATATCGTTATACCAGCCTGGGCTGACGGGTTCGCCCGTTGTAGTCGACACCGCCCCACTGTGCGCAAACCGTCCAGTAGCGCCGGAAGGAAATCCCTCAGGGAAAACTGATCCACCAGCCGTGAGATCTGTGACGCGAAAGTCTTTACCGTGGTAGTCGCTCACTCGAGGAGATTACTGAATAGCAGGAGGGCGGTGTCGACTACAACGGGCGAACCCGTCACCCCAGGCTGGTATAACGGTATAGATCGTTCTTTCAGCCATGGCATGAGCGTAGAAGAATATGTACGTACTGTCTAGTTCACCAGCAACCCGTTAGAGTCCAATGCCTTACGGCGAGGCACCGGGAAAGGTACCCAGCGGGCAGCTTCACCCTCTATTTACCAGTTTTAGCAGGATATCTCCGTCTGGAATTAATCTTCAAGATACTTCCGACCTCCCGACTGGTTACGAGTCGTAAGTCGCTTACGCAACCTCTCCCTGTTGTATTACAGCGGTAATTCAGTTTGAATTTATCGCGGACCTGGGCGTTCTTTGCCCGTAGTGCCACAAGGGGTCGAGTGGCCCAAGGTCATTTCAAGAGTGGCATGACAAGAGGTCAACATCCACTCCCGTTGCTTAGGAAGCGGTATATTTCCATAGTCTCCAGACCCCTTCAGAAATTAGTCAGAATGCACAGCCGATTGGCTTCGCCGACCGGTGCGCAAACCGTCCAGTGGCGCCGGGATACAGTCCCGCCGGGAGAAACTGGTCCACCAGTTCTGAGGCCTGAGACACGGGAGTTTTACCCGGGGTAGCCTTCCACTCGGGGAGGCTTCAGAATAGGAGCTGAATCGTGAGTGGGCCGATCCGAGAACAAAATGGATCTTAATTGTGGCCCAAGCTGCACGAAACCGTTCACCACTAAATACCACCGCCACGATTCAACTGCTATTCACTACTAAATAGCAGTTGAATCGTGAGTTGAACCGATTCTGAAAACATGTGGAAAACAAGTGGATCTTATGGCCTGAACTGCACGAAACCATTCGCTACGAGAGATCAGGCGATCTATCTTTACGCCACCAGATCGTGACTGCAGGTGGTCAGTGAAAAAAATACTATAACTCTGAAACAGAAAATCCCCGCCTAAAGCAAATAATTTATCAATTTTGTTTAATTTGCGGGTGTAAATTCCTGAAATGTATATTGTGCGGAAATGGGGGAAAACTGGTAAGAATTGAGTTTCGGCGCCCGAGCAAGAAAATTAAATTGCCCGACTGTAAATGAAGAGGGTTGAAGAAGAAATGGGAGGGGCTGACGAGCATGGCAGAATAATTAAAAGAATAATAGAGCCTTTGCAGCTTTCGGATTCAGTTTCGGAGAAAAATATAATTAAACGCTTTAACACGTGTTGCTTTATTATTTATTTAACTAGCTGACCCGGCGAACTTCGAACCGCCTACATAACAGTCAATGAATGTCGTGTTACAGATTAGCTGAACTTAATTTATGATTTTATGAAAGTAATACAATGAATACAAAATAAATATTAAGTTTACTACTTTATTAAGATAATAACACAAAAATAAATATAAAAGTACAAAAATTAAGTATATCAATCGCGTGTCAGCAAGGCATGATTGAAATAAACTATTTACATATTGTGCAGCATGGGATGCAATCGGTTTAATTCTCTTCATTGAAGCACCTTATGCAACAAATAAAGCGGATGATTTGCCGACAAGTGAACATGCCACGTACAACTGACAGTGAGAAAAACACGGATTTACATTTTGTATGGTAAAATGTTTTTTCTTTTATTTTAATTTTTCGACAATTTTCCAATTTTTGTTTTTAATAATTATTCTGCTATTCGGGACGGAGACAAATACTTCAAATCAAAAACCATGAAAATCGGTCCTGCCGTTCTCGAGTTATAAGTGTTCGAACAAACCCGAATTTGTTTTATATATAGGTATATAGGTATATAAATCAATTATTTATAATTGGTATCACTTTTGCCGATCACAGAGGCTTTCAAAAAATGCCATTTTCACATACTAAATGTTTTTTTCGCATAACAAATCGTGCGATATGTTGGCTCTAAATAGCAAGTTTGCAACAACAATATCATGTCGAATAGACCTCTTACCAGAATGTGTCGCGTTTTTGATAAAACATGCAAAGGATTAGAGATATTTTATGATTCCATTAATTAAATTAAAGATTCGATCTTATCTAGCCTATCTCGTACTTCTTAAGATCACTAATTGTCATCCTACTGCACTGAGTATAAATAAAATAAAATACAAACGGAGCTGCCATGGAATTCACCGACCGGAGTCGGGCCCATTATAATATAATATTTTTTTATTAAACTTCTGGGGGGTGAGCAGTGGATTCCGGACTAACGACCGGCTGTCGTAGGTTTAGGACAGCTGTCTTGCCTCATGTGAGCATTCACCTTATCACCCATTCACTCCCCCTTCGAAGCCATAGAATTTGAGAAGCGCAAATCGCGCTTTTAGATATTTTTTTAAAGAAAGAGTTGATTATTTTTCTGGAAAAACCAAGATCTTTAAAGAGGTGAAACAGATAGCTGGCAGACCACGAGTGCCAACTTCCACCGCGTGAAGGTGAACAGTGAAGCCGTTCCGGGTGACGGCATTTGCGAGATCATGGTATTTATTTAATTTGTACTCGTGGTATTTTAAGATATTTGATTTCCATGGAACAGTTAATTCTACGATAAGGGCCACCTTCCGAAATAGAGAGTAAAGAATTATATCTGGACGGAGGGCTGTGCAATACTGTGTATCCGAGACTTTCATGGAATTTATACTGCTTAGAGACCGAATCGACCTCCAGAATCCAATCTGAAACTTTCTCAATTATTGAGAAAGGTTTTGTAGTTAAATGTTTTTTGCCTTTAGAGCCATCCCGCACAAACTTGTTAGGGCCTAGTTTTTATAGTATACAAACTTTAACCTAAATCATTTTAATAATTAATCAGTTAACTTTATCCATCGCGCCATAGACGCGATACACCGAGCGGATACGTCTTACCGTATGTAGACGACAAGTCGCGCACGTCCCTAATCAATCTTAATCAGTAAGGTAGAATATTTTTACTTAGAAAAAAGAGAAATCTTCCTTTTTTTTTTTGGCTGGCAACGACCGAGCAAGACGGTCGAGAAGAGACCGGCCGCTCCGCCGTTGGCGGAGCGGGCCGACTACCGCCCATTTAATTATTCATTTGCACACCAGCCAACACAGTCTAGAACTTAAATTCTGTGAATATCTAAAATCTATAATTAAACTCAGTTCAGCGCATCGGGCAGGCCCTCATCGGATCTCATACCTTCATACAGGCAAGTCTACTATCTGTAACCATTAGCTTCTCCCCATAAAATCAGATTTAAAAAATAATAGTTTAAATTAATAAGATTGTTTTAAAAGCCAAGTCCCCTGTAAATTACCGTTGCCATATCTTCGTTGGTGAATAATTAGAGTCAAGTAAAATCAAAATTTAGTAATTTGAGTGCGTCAAAATAGAAGTAGGTAGTACGTCGGGTCAGTCATAATTCCCGGTGTCTGAGCATCGCCTTCCGTCTCCTCGCCTCAAGTAATTTTTCTACTATCATCTAAAGGTCGATTTCGGAAAATATAATTTAAAATTTAAAATCGCATCCGGGGAGCAGGCGCTAAAAAATCTAGAAGCAACCCTCCAATAACTCCTGCGGGTAGCAGTGTCTTCCTTCTCTATTCCAGAACCCAAAGTACCTGTCCAAAATCCCACTTCGCCGAATTAAGCCCTGAAAATTGAAAGGCTGTAACGTTCAATTTTCCACGAATTTAATTTTAGAATTTTGTCAATTCCAACTACTCGGATTCGCCATATGCTATGGCCTAGCTTTCATTTATTATAATTAAAATAAAATATGTTACTCTGCCAAATAAACCTTTCATTTTGGTTAATTAATCATTATTTAGCGAATTAAAGAAATCGAGACGGTACCTAAAAATACCGCCGGGTCAGAGCGAGCAACAGTCTCGTAGGTACCCGACTAGCACTGGACAGGGTAATGTTTCAGGGCAAGGAATAAATAAAGAATAATTTTATAAAAGAAACTTTGAAATTACATATTTTAATTTTATCATTTAGCGGAGAAAAGAACCGCAGTACATTATTTAATTATAGCAGCATCTGCTGGTTTAGAGCGTACCTAGATTCAAATAGTATTTTCTCTTTTTTAAATATAATCATCATTATTTCCAATAAATTCATTAGACGATTTAGCCATTGATTTATGTAAGAGCGCGGACCGGGACCGGGGCCGAGCGCTCCAAGCGGGCGCGATCGACGCGCGCCGGCGCAGTACCTCGTCGGTACACCGATAGAGGGCGCGCTGAGTAAATCATAATATTCGATCTCGTCGCCGCAGCGCACTAAACTTGATATCGCTTCTTCTTCTTCTTTTAGTCCTCTCACAAGATATATCGAAATTCATTTTATAATAAAACATAACTAGGGTACTTGACCGTCCATTCAATTTGAATGCTCTCGACTTTAGGACGACGTCAATACAGGATTTTAACCACCCCTGAGCACGACTGAGCTACCGCGGTATCCTTGGCGTCGCTCCACTCCCACGCACAAAGGTAACTTCCCAGGCGGAGGGAGGCCCTTTGCATTTGTTTATGTGGTCTATCATCTATTTCTCGCATGTGTAGCTGGCGCCTCTACAAATAAATACACTTTATCGTTACACATAGCAGCCATCAAAGACAACTTTATATTTTATTTTATTTAGACACATAACAAACTGTATTGGGGATTTGGAGGGTAGTGTCAAACCCTTGTTGGCACGAGCCACTGAGAGGCTCACGAATAACTGTGAGGACTTTGTCATGGCGATAAGTGTACCGTCCTTGATCTAAGGCCACCTTGCAGCCAGCTAGAATATGTCTAGCTGTGCAAGGGCTATTGCTACAAAGGGGACATGAACTATCCTCGGCATAGCTCCAACAAGCGAGGTTACTGGGGTCTGGAAGTGTATGCTGTAAGGCAATCAAATAAAATGTCAGCATCAATGGCGTCCAGTCATAAAGCATTACCTTCCAGTGCATTGGAGACGGAATGCAAAAGTCCCCAATTGTTGTCCAATCATTCTGGCATTGAAGGCCAACAGCATGAGCTGGTGTATAACGGCCAATATAATGGTGTAATACACGGAAATATGCATTTTCAGCAAGGACTATTTTTTATATATTTTTTTATTTTTTATAAACCAGTTGATAGGAGTTCCTACACATGGTTATGTCAAAAGTAATAAAAATAACAAGTATAATATTTAAATAAATACCTATTAAGGTACAAGATATGAACGTCGGTATTGCAAGGTATGAACCTTGAACATCCAAGCGCAGATTTTCTGGTTTATATATGTAGAGGAACACATTTCCAATATTTTCAATCAAAATTCTTAAGTAATTTCGTAAAATTTTCTATCTAATTTTCTATATAATCCTAAGTACTAAATAATCAAACAAATATTGGATAATTTCACAAATTATCATACGGGAAGATATTTTAAAGAAAAAACACCAATACAAAGAAATCAGTAATAATAGTCAATAAATAGTTAGAAGACGAAAAAAAAACGCAATTGTAAAATAGTCAATAATAGAAAGAATAAGGAATAATAATAGTAAGTTTCTTCGTAATATTTGAATATCTTAAAATAGTAGGATTATTGAGATCGTCTATTTTTCCTTTTGCGATAACTGAGATGGTAATATCCCTCCGTGATTGTGTGCTAACACTACCCAGTGTCTTTGTAATAATAGCTTTTTGTCTCGTTAACATTTTTGAGCAGTCAATTCAAATAAAAAGAAAAACTATTCCTTTATTAAGCGATATTGCGAGTAAGTCAGCTTAATTTAATATTTATATGCTGGCGACGGCACTTGAATAATTGATCTATAGTGTGCAAGCAGCTTTATGTCATAGACGATTTCAATTCTTTCTGCTTATGATGAGAGTGGCATTGTTTACATTAGTTTAAAAATGACGGTAGTTTTCCGATTGAATTGCTATCGTTCTGCCGTTCCGTATTTGCGATTTTCAGTTAACCCGTTGAGTATGAGTCAACCAAATCTGGTCGCGAAACAATTATCCGTTGAGTACGAGTCGACCAAATCTGGTCGCGCGTTTTTTTCACTTCTCATATTTATTCATAATTATCTAATTGTTTTACAAAATGATATTTCAATGTTCTATATTCGAAATTTCAATGCAATCATTGTGCAGTTGTTCTTTTTATGATTGGTGTAGTAGTTTCGTAGTTATAGTACTTTAAGTCGAGCGCCTTCGATGTCGCCGAAAATCCTGCAAAATAGACAGATGCATCCATGAAAATACCCATTTACTCCAAGGGTTAAAATTGCTTTATTATTGCGAAGTTTCGTTACTTTGTCGGGCTGAAATTGAATATCGCGTTAAAGTACGGCCGATTTTGGATAATTTAAGAATGAGACGTTTCCAAAATATGTGTGTTGTTTATTGATACAAAATGTAAACAATGTGATGTATGTATATTACGTGTATAACTGCAATGTGTATATTACGTATATAACTAGGACTGTGGTCCACACGTATAAATTACCATGATGCGTAACTGTGTTGGCGTGACGATAGTTACAGTGCAGTAATGTTAAAACATAATATTATTTCATTACGTCGCGACTTTGGGATCTCGCTGCTAACATGATAGCAGGTAGTAGGATACGTACGGATATAGTCGAACACATGAGTCATGTTAAAACTACGGTGTACTCATATTTCCGTATTAACCGTACGGAAAATGTTGATGCATATAATCGAGTAATGGAGTCTCAATAAAATCCTTGTAATTCAACAACATTACGACTGAAACATCGTTAGTCTGTATGAAGTTAATCGTTAAACATAAAACATCGTTAAACTGTGATAACAAAATGGTAATGTGAGAGTCAATCTAATATTTTTCCTAGTGTTTAGTTACTGTATTACATATATGACGTACTATTATATTATACCATATTACGTATTATAAATATTTATAGACATTATTAATATTCATCGTTTCGAACTTACCTTTTTAAAAAGTTACCATATTATTACTTTTTGATGCTTATATAATTATTAACCATATTACATTTTCTACTATCAACGTGCTCAGTCATTTCTAACATAATTTGTTATGCAAGCGTTGTAAACTGTTCAAAGGAAAGTTAATTAGGTTTTGAACATACTTGTATCTTGTATTTACTATCTGTAAGTTTACATTAAAATAAAAATAATAAGCGGCTCTCTAGACGATCAAGCATGCTTGTCAAGCATCGCGTCGCGAGCTGGGAAAGGATCGTAAACCGCAGGAAATATGTTTTTTTTAATTTACCAAAAATGCCTAATTGGGTAGGTTATACCAGGGAGTCACGTTAATTAGACGTAATTAATTGATGAATGACGTGACTCCCTAGTATAAAACTACAAAATTATGCATTATTGGTAAATATTTAAAAACATATTTGGATATTTCCTGCGGTTTACGATCCCCTCCCTGCCCGGGACGCGATGTTTGACAAGCGTGCTTGATCGTCTATTGAGCCCCTAATGACAAAATCAATGTCGGTTGAGAATTTAGGAGGGGGGGGGGGGCAGGGGGCGAAGTGAAATTAATTAGGTATCTAAACTTAAAAATATAATGTTATCAAAAGTTTTTTTAAGTGGCTCTCTAGACGATCAAGCATGCTTGTCAAGCATCGCCGCACGGGCTTCGAAATGATCGTAAACCGCAGGAAATATGCAAACATTTTTTTTAAATGTTTAACAAAAATGCCTTATATTGTAGTTTATACCACGGAGTCACGTTAATTAGACGTAATTGATTGATGAATGACGTGACTCCTAGGTATAAAACTAGAAAATTATTGCATATTTCCTGCGGTTTACGATCCCCTCCCAGCCCGTGACGCGATGTTTGAGAAGCTTGCTTGATCGTCTAGAGAGCCTCTAACAATAAATAAAATGATCCCAATATTTATCTATTTTCAGCGTTTGTGAAATGACTCAATACCTCTTTAATACGAATATAGCTGGCTACCCATATTCATATTGGCCATGCCCGATGCTGTTTAGCTTTGGTTATTTGACGGGATTCAGTGATTCAACGCAGCTATAGATATTACGTTACGCTGCTTAACTGTGACCGCTAGCAACAGGATTGAGTTTCCACAGGAGAAGTGGACGCTGGCCCAGTAGCATTTGTTTGTGTCAGTCCTTCAGAAGCTCCAATGAGTCTGGTTGCTTTGCACTTAAGGATCAGCACCTTGCGAACCCGAAAAACATCACTTATAAGGATCACCCTTCCTAAAATATTACCTACTAGCTGTTGCCTGCATTCATACATTCTATTTTCGCTTCCTACAAGCAACATTTTTGTTTACATTTCGACATTGTACGGCAAGCATTTTTTACACGCAGCATTTTATACAGCCATTGTTATATCGTTTCACAATCATTTTTTAATATCAGCGTTTTTATGCCGCAACAATTTTATCGTCAAACGCCACATGTAATTATAACGCTTTTCGAATATCTGCCAAACGCACAACTCCTCAAACATTTCGAAACGCACAACTCCTCAAACTTTAATCTTTTACCTTGCAGCATTTGTTGAAAACATTTATCGTGAACAACTTCCATATTTTCTTCCTAAAATATGCAAGTTCTCCACTAGCGAGGGAGTTATGTAACGGACCTTAAGTCCATTACATGCGATCAACAAATGCATCGATTTCCAGTGAAATACACTGACACAATTCAGCTATTATTTCAACCCGTACAGCCATTAATCAGCACGATGAAACAATACTTTTACTCGGAATATTTTGGATTGCATCATTTATCGGCCTATATAAACCGGCGAAAAGCAACCAAATTATCATTCCCCGAGTGATCACCTTCCCCCAAGGTTGCGACGGCATATTCGGTACCCTTCTCACGAGGTGTGTCAACGAATCCGGCTCCTTGGTTTCCTTTCCTTATCCTCCCAAGTCTCGAAGCATCAGATTCAGTCTGTAATACCACAGACTCGAGCCGTGCCCAGTATAAGATACTAGGAGCACACCTACAATCCTCATCCGTATATCCTCGTAACCGCAGTCGCGCATCTATACACTCGCGTCAACATAACTTGTTCGGGAAGCATTATAACTGGCAATATCAAACTTTCGATCAAGTAAATACCTTCTCTATAACTATGCCACCACTTACAGTATATGGGTAATTTTATTTCTTTTCAACAACCGTGATAATGTAATAAGGATTATTTATGTTATTGCTAATGTGTTCAACAAATACTGCCTACTTATTTTTCTTACTTTTTTGACGCATAAATAAGCAGTTATTGTAGCTTAAATATAATAGTTGGATATATGCTATCGTCGACTTACAGATATTTTTAAGGTCGATAGTTTTGTCATATAATGTTTTCACATATTATATCAAACCGTTTCGTTAGCGCACGCCAATAAAATAACTCACCAGCTCATTTTTCTCCGACTTGATTTACAAATATCGAAATTTTGTACTCAAAACCAAAAATTTACACAATAAAATATAGGCTTATAGAACTCGTCGATAATGAAGCTTTCCATTAGTGAAAGAATTTTTGAGATCAGATGAGTAGTTTCAGAGATTACGTTCTATGTAAAAACTTACAAACTGGCAAACATTACTTCTTTATAATATTAGTATAAATTACACATATAACATTAAATTATACACCGATATATAGATAAAGGCTTAAAGTACATTTTGATTACATTATTCCACGTAGAAGAGAGTTTGTAACCGTCGTCTCTATTGAAGTTCGGGGTTCTTCTTATTTCAATGTCTTCCCGGATCATGCGAGAAAAAAAATCTGGCGTCCACCGCGGGGCAATTTTTTTTTTTAAATAAACTACAGTATTTTCCCACCGCGACCCGCCCATATCATCTTTTATATCATTTTTTTACAAATTCATATGAAAACAATAACAAATTTGGGCCCAACTGGGGCCGTTAAATATTTTTTTTTATTTTTAATTTTAGAGATTTTTTTTCAAGATTCAGTTTTTTTTAATTTACCGTTATCATTACATTATATACAATTTTATATTTTATTTTTTTTCTATCATATAGCGTCCGACATATAGGACACCACAATTTCCCACCCAACCCGCCCAAATTTTTTCTTTTTATTATTCTATTTTTTTTCTTTATTGTTTTCTCTACACAACGTACCTACTGCCAATTTTATTTTACAGGTTGTTACAAACTAACACAATATTTTTTTCATGCTTTATAAAGTGCTTTACATTTTAAATAATATACTACATGTACAATAGCCTTTCAGCCATAAGCGTAAGTAATAACCAAGGTATCTTGGGGATTTGACTTCGGAATCAGCAACGGATTGCGTGGGGATTTTGCTTCTTCGACGACACGCTGGACACACGTCTAGTTATACAGTTTCAACAAACGAACCTGAAGATATTTAGGCAGAAAAATATCCAAATCAATACTATTATTCACACTTATAATAAATACTTAGCAAACATTCACAACCCTACAGGGTGTTACAATTTTTTTTAATTTTATTTTTTCATTTTTATTTATTTTTTTTTTTTTGTTTTCATTTAACTTCATCAATTTTGTTTTTTTTTCATTTCCTTTCCCATTTGCCTTATTGCATATGGGACGTCAACTTAATAAACTCATAATACACTCTAATCAAGTACACACTCATCTACATCTACACACTAGGATCAACACTTTCACGTTTAAATAAATACGATTAACTTCCTTACACACTTCATCATCCGCTGTTTACAAATATTTAAAAAATAATAATAAAGGAAACACGTTTAATTTAAAACAGGAGATTGGGTCTGGGCCAAAAACCATACATTGTCAAGAAAGCAGATTTCTTTTGTAGCAAACTCAGCCCTAGGTACATAAAGTGCAAAGTCATTGCGAAAAAGTCCCCAGTCGCCTACGAGTTAGCCGACGAGAAAGGAAAACCGCGGGGTCTTTTCCATATTAAGGACATTGCGAGTAACTAATACCCTATGACAACATATGGTCTAGCGTGGCGTCGCCGAAGTGAAGTCGATCGCGTCGTCACGGTCTCCATCGTGAAACTGCGGATTCCGGATATAAATCGCACAAGGTACACAAAAAGGTATTAACTATTGCGTCTATAAGGCATAAAATAAGCTATTCAACAGGAAAAACAAAGATTCAAAATTATAATTCCCTTTGATATAAGACAAACAAATTAAACAATTAATTGTATACAACCTAACGCACTTTATCAAGATACAAAATCCAAAACAAAGCGCAACAGATAAGCTAAATTCACACACACAAAACACATTACACAACAGAACACACGGTCTAAAGTACCTACAGAACAAAAAATCGAACACAAGTACAAATAGTTTATACAAAAAAAAATTTTTATAAAATATAAAAAATTTTTTTTTGAAAGGTACTCTCATCCGGCAAGAAGGCCGCCGGATTCGGTACCTCACCATGTGGGCAAATTTAGCCCCAAATTCTTAAAAATATAATAAATATCATTAATGTATTTTCATTTCCAAATTTAAAAACAAACAGTATTTCGAGTCAATGCAATCAAACACACTTACACAACACCTGCGCCAAGCGATTAGCTATAAATAGATCCGAGCGATCAACATACACGGCAGTAGGTATGATAAATCATAATATAGAGATAAAATCGAGCGCATTTTTACACACAATTCAAACACAAATAAATACATTTCCCTTTGCATGAGCCGTTGCGGCAAAAATCAAAGAACAAAGATATTTCTCTACCTTAATTATATTTATACGCAATTATGCGATTTTTAAAACGGTTCGGTGCTTAACCGTTCGCTTGCGAGAGAAACACCGCCGGACAAGTTCTGGATTTTTTTAATTATATATTTACTTGGTTTGGTGTTCATCCTACCTTTAAGGTAAAAAACGCAAGGAACTATTATGTTCCGGGTATTCAATGCATCAACTGTCATCGTCGAATTAAAATCTACATGCTCAGCTCTGTTGTAAAAATACTTCTATATTTTTCTATCAATTATTTTATATTTTCTTTGACATACAATCACGCGGCAAGTAGATCGTTAGTACTAAGTAGCGACTAGGAACCCCTTCAAAAACCGTTGTAGATTAGTCATAAGCTACAGAAAGCTCTTTGTTCGGTCTTGGCTTTTTGCCAAGATATGGAATTTTCCATACCATAATTTCTTCATTGTAAGATAAATCCCCCATTGATTCCCCGCAACGTTATTTTGTTTAATAAATAATCAGCTCCGATTAGTTTGCCCATAAATACTCATCAAATCACAAAATAATGATCTTAATTGGATATAAATATTTGTAAATTATTACTTATGAATGTCACAAATGCATTTTTTCCACGTCGAAATAATAAAATAAGTACTAGACAGACAGTTTTAGCATGTAAGAAAGTGCGATAGGAAGTTGATGAATGACGACGAAAGATAGGCGAGTGAATACAACGCGAATGGAAAATTTATGTCAAAATATTTAATATTATTATTTAGAACACAGACTACAAAACTTACACCTGACAAAATTTATATGCAATAGAAACATCACATACTAAGGACCTCAAAAATCCTAGAAGTTAGGGAGTTGCCTGCGGAACAACGCATAGAGGAACTCTAAAATTTAACTTCATACCACCACGAGTGAAAGACCGCGAGGTCTATAAACATCCAGAACTGGTTATTCGTGTAGAAGAAAACCACACTGCCGTTCTATCCCGTCCACAAACAAACAATAAACACACACGCTCAATTTTCTTTTTAAAAAACACAAATATACAATATTTTTAAAAAATTATAAATTTGAATACCAATACGACCAGAATTTACGCAAATTAAAATTACGTAATTCGCTTCTGTATATTTCAGATAAGTCGTCAAATGGTCAATACAAAATTACAGAGCCGGCCTACAATTTTCATCTCGCCTTTCACATTATGTTAACAATTATTTGATAAAATAAGCTCGAACGCTTCTACACACTGCACATTGATGCAAAATATATTATTATTATTTTTTTTAATAAACGTATTAGCAGACATTTATTGGTAGTCTTGCTTTCGTTAGTTAAGGCCGGTTTCACTATAAAACACACCATAAATACAAAAAATAAACAAATATTAAAACACTATATCAAAACAATCTGTAATTAACAGGGCACAAAATCAAAAGGAAACACCGCTACCCGAAGTACCATTCTTGCAAATGCATTTCATAATTTCAAAACTTAAAATTAAAATATATTATAATTTTTTCTTTTTAAATCCGGAACCCTTCATATTTTTTTTTTGTTTTTATAAATTATCCGGAAAGATTTGGCACCTGCTCTCCCACACCTACTACACCCCTTTCACCATTCTAATAAACAATTAATTTTTCTATTCCCCGTTGGATTAATTATCTATACGTTCATTTAATAAAGCCTGAATATAATCAAAAATATAACCCGCCGGAATGGATGCTTATAGACCGAGATAAAAAAAGAGTTTAGTTTTTTTCCTTTCCCCTTCCTTTCTTCTAATTTTTTTTTCAAAGAAAGTAGCTACAAAAAGTAGCAACATTTCTAATTTATTTATTTCTTTTTGTTTGTTTTTCAACCATGGAATTTCATGTGTAAAGCTGCACAATATGAGCACTGCCACTGTTATAATAATTTTTCTTGTTCTTTGTTTTATTACTACATTATAATATGTAAGTATACACGTTAGGCAGCACAGTTTAGCTGCATATTCCTAATTTAAAAAATAATATCACATGTTGAATAGATTTTAAAATGCCTTGTTGGATTAATAATATACCACATTGTGTACCTACGCGTCTCACAATACTTGTAATTTATAATAATTTAAGTTTTTTTGTTATGTACCAATCTTTCTTATCCCGCTTAAAATGTAGCATACAGACAGAACATAAGCACCAGTTTTTGACCCCAATCACATAGGAAATTTAAGAAGTCGGAAAATACATTTATTTTCTTAAAGAATAAAAAACAAAGTTTCGAACTGAATTGTAAAGCGAAGATATGATAACACACACATGGTTACATATATTAGAGCCTCTCCTTCTCTCACCACCTATCCTAGTATTCCAGTAAAAAACTGAGCTAGATAATTGAACGAGATGATGCCGCATGACTTTTCACGTTCCAGACAATATTTGGAAAATTGGACTTAACTAACCAGACGTGTCCAGTGACATTCGGCAAGGCGGGAAGCAAACCTCAAACATCGAGCCAAGCTGCAAAATACCATAATGAAGGCAATGCTGACCGAATAAACCAGCCCATAAATCCACGGACCATAATTCTGCCAGCCAACCAGTATGGACATCCGAAGCCAGGATACCTACTCCAGTCTAGAGGTAAAGATACATTTTCCTATCTCTATATGACAACCAGGACGGCATTCACGATAGACGACATCCGATAGGCGAGGACCGCAGGAGCGTTCCCTATCAATAGGAACATTATCACTAAACCAGGTGGACCAGGATGCGAAGCCACACAAACCAGACCGCAAGTAACCTCCACATATACTATTACCATCAACATGCAAATAAGGACGCTTTAAGTGCCATTTTAGCATCAGCGTAGTGTGTACCCAGTGAAGTGAAGTAGTGTTCTCTGGAATGGACAGGGCATTTAGGCACGAAAATCACCTTCCTTATTACACCCGCTAGCCACAACGCACCGGACTTTTCAAACAAGCGACGTGTAAAAATCTGAATTTCTTCCGTGCACACAGACTTGAAACAGCTAGTGTAGCACCACGATTTTGTCCCAAGTAGAAGCTCTGCAAAAAATTTCCACCGGACTTTTTTTAAACAAGCAAAGTGACGCAATTTGCCAAGCAGCAGCCCACTTATTATGTTCTTCGAGTTGCCTCGATTAAGATCATCACGACACAACATCAGAAAACTAGGCAACCTACTAATGCTCGCCTATTTTTCTCGCAATTCCAAGGTACGGCTCATCAATCGACCACCACGAGACACGCTGTGTGTCTTACCCAAGGCCCTACGACGCGCATACGTCGATCTCCAAGCAGCGACCCCACCGAGAGAGCGACGCAGCAACCAGACGATACGCCACGCGCTACGCCCCAGGAGAAGATCAACCCGTCAATTATGTTAACCCTGTTACGGACAGGCGATATCTTTCACGGCTGAATTCTTTCCCTACATTCACATTTCCTGACTTTCTTAACTCCAATCCTGATATGAGTAAGCGTCATATACTGCAGTCAAAGAAACTCTTATGCACTTTTTGGGATCAAAAAAATACTTTGTCAAAAATCATCTTCTCTCGTTTAGGTGTTATTTATTTTTTTTTACTATTTTTAAAATAGCTTGATTTGTATCAACCCTTGCAAATAGGGCAAATTTTTCTTTACCATTATGTACTTATACTTATTTTTTTCTGTTACCAGTATTTATTAAGTTAGCGACTACGCATCGTAGCAAGTAGGAGTTAGTGTACTACACTCGTAGCATTATATCTTTAACATTGTTTGCTAATGTAGGTCACCGGGGACGGTGACTAGGTCTCTATCCGGCAATGTTAGGGCCTAGTTTTTATAGTATACAAACTTTAACCTAAATCATTTTAATAATTAATCAGTTAACTTTATCCATCGCGCCATAGACGCGATACACCGAGCGGATACGTCTTACCGTATGTAGACGACAAGTCGCGCACGTCCCTAATCAATCTTAATCAGTAAGGTAGAATATTTTTACTTAGAAAAAAGAGAAATCTTCCTTTTTTTTTTTGGCTGGCAACGACCGAGCAAGACGGTCGAGAAGAGACCGGCCGCTCCGCCGTTGGCGGAGCGGGCCGACTACCGCCCATTTAATTATTCATTTGCACACCAGCCAACACAGTCTAGAACTTAAATTCTGTGAATATCTAAAATCTATAATTAAACTCAGTTCAGCGCATCGGGCAGGCCCTCATCGGATCTCATACCTTCATACAGGCAAGTCTACTATCTGTAACCATTAGCTTCTCCCCATAAAATCAGATTTAAAAAATAATAGTTTAAATTAATAAGATTGTTTTAAAAGCCAAGTCCCCTGTAAATTACCGTTGCCATATCTTCGTTGGTGAATAATTAGAGTCAAGTAAAATCAAAATTTAGTAATTTGAGTGCGTCAAAATAGAAGTAGGTAGTACGTCGGGTCAGTCATAATTCCCGGTGTCTGAGCATCGCCTTCCGTCTCCTCGCCTCAACTAATTTTTCTACTATCATCTAAAGGTCGATTTCGGAAAATATAATTTAAAATTTAAAATCGCATCCGGGGAGCAGGCGCTAAAAAATCTAGAAGCAACCCTCCAATAACTCCTGCGGGTAGCAGTGTCTTCCTTCTCTATTCCAGAACCCAAAGTACCTGTCCAAAATCCCACTTCGCCGAATTAAGCCCTGAAAATTGAAAGGCTGTAACGTTCAATTTTCCACGAATTTAATTTTAGAATTTTGTCAATTCCAACTACTCGGATTCGCCATATGCTATGGCCTAGCTTTCATTTATTATAATTAAAATAAAATATGTTACTCTGCCAAATAAACCTTTCATTTTGGTTAATTAATCATTATTTAGCGAATTAAAGAAATCGAGACGGTACCTAAAAATACCGCCGGGTCAGAGCGAGCAACAGTCTCGTAGGTACCCGACTAGCACTGGACAGGGTAATGTTTCAGGGCAAGGAATAAATAAAGAATAATTTTATAAAAGAAACTTTGAAATTACATATTTTAATTTTATCATTTAGCGGAGAAAAGAACCGCAGTACATTATTTAATTATAGCAGCATCTGCTGGTTTAGAGCGTACCTAGATTCAAATAGTATTTTCTCTTTTTTAAATATAATCATCATTATTTCCAATAAATTCATTAGACGATTTAGCCATTGATTTATGTAAGAGCGCGGACCGGGACCGGGGCCGAGCGCTCCAAGCGGGCGCGATCGACGCGCGCCGGCGCAGTACCTCGTCGGTACACCGATAGAGGGCGCGCTGAGTAAATCATAATATTCGATCTCGTCGCCGCAGCGCACTAAACTTGATATCGCTTCTTCTTCTTCTTTTAGTCCTCTCACAAGATATATCGAAATTCATTTTATAATAAAACATAACTAGGGTACTTGACCGTCCATTCAATTTGAATGCTCTCGACTTTAGGACGACGTCAATACAGGATTTTAACCACCCCTGAGCACGACTGAGCTACCGCGGTATCCTTGGCGTCGCTCCACTCCCACGCACAAAGGTAACTTCCCAGGCGGAGGGAGGCCCTTTGCATTTGTTTATGTGGTCTATCATCTATTTCTCGCATGTGTAGCTGGCGCCTCTACAAATAAATACACTTTATCGTTACACATAGCAGCCATCAAAGACAACTTTATATTTTATTTTATTTAGACACATAACAAACTGTATTGGGGATTTGGAGGGTAGTGTCAAACCCTTGTTGGCACGAGCCACTGAGAGGCTCACGAATAACTGTGAGGACTTTGTCATGGCGATAAGTGTACCGTCCTTGATCTAAGGCCACCTTGCAGCCAGCTAGAATATGTCTAGCTGTGCAAGGGCTATTGCTACAAAGGGGACATGAACTATCCTCGGCATAGCTCCAACAAGCGAGGTTACTGGGGTCTGGAAGTGTATGCTGTAAGGCAATCAAATAAAATGTCAGCATCAATGGCGTCCAGTCATAAAGCATTACCTTCCAGTGCATTGGAGACGGAATGCAAAAGTCCCCAATTGTTGTCCAATCATTCTGGCATTGAAGGCCAACAGCATGAGCTGGTGTATAACGGCCAATATAATGGTGTAATACACGGAAATATGCATTTTCAGCAAGGACTATTTTTTATATATTTTTTTATTTTTTATAAACCAGTTGATAGGAGTTCCTACACATGGTTATGTCAAAAGTAATAAAAATAACAAGTATAATATTTAAATAAATACCTATTAAGGTACAAGATATGAACGTCGGTATTGCAAGGTATGAACCTTGAACATCCAAGCGCAGATTTTCTGGTTTATATATGTAGAGGAACACATTTCCAATATTTTCAATCAAAATTCTTAAGTAATTTCGTAAAATTTTCTATCTAATTTTCTATATAATCCTAAGTACTAAATAATCAAACAAATATTGGATAATTTCACAAATTATCATACGGGAAGATATTTTAAAGAAAAAACACCAATACAAAGAAATCAGTAATAATAGTCAATAAATAGTTAGAAGACGAAAAAAAAACGCAATTGTAAAATAGTCAATAATAGAAAGAATAAGGAATAATAATAGTAAGTTTCTTCGTAATATTTGAATATCTTAAAATAGTAGGATTATTGAGATCGTCTATTTTTCCTTTTGCGATAACTGAGATGGTAATATCCCTCCGTGATTGTGTGCTAACACTACCCAGTGTCTTTGTAATAATAGCTTTTTGTCTCGTTAACATTTTTGAGCAGTCAATTCAAATAAAAAGAAAAACTATTCCTTTATTAAGCGATATTGCGAGTAAGTCAGCTTAATTTAATATTTATATGCTGGCGACGGCACTTGAATAATTGATCTATAGTGTGCAAGCAGCTTTATGTCATAGACGATTTCAATTCTTTCTGCTTATGATGAGAGTGGCATTGTTTACATTAGTTTAAAAATGACGGTAGTTTTCCGATTGAATTGCTATCGTTCTGCCGTTCCGTATTTGCGATTTTCAGTTAACCCGTTGAGTATGAGTCAACCAAATCTGGTCGCGAAACAATTATCCGTTGAGTACGAGTCGACCAAATCTGGTCGCGCGTTTTTTTCACTTCTCATATTTATTCATAATTATCTAATTGTTTTACAAAATGATATTTCAATGTTCTATATTCGAAATTTCAATGCAATCATTGTGCAGTTGTTCTTTTTATGATTGGTGTAGTAGTTTCGTAGTTATAGTACTTTAAGTCGAGCGCCTTCGATGTCGCCGAAAATCCTGCAAAATAGACAGATGCATCCATGAAAATACCCATTTACTCCAAGGGTTAAAATTGCTTTATTATTGCGAAGTTTCGTTACTTTGTCGGGCTGAAATTGAATATCGCGTTAAAGTACGGCCGATTTTGGATAATTTAAGAATGAGACGTTTCCAAAATATGTGTGTTGTTTATTGATACAAAATGTAAACAATGTGATGTATGTATATTACGTGTATAACTGCAATGTGTATATTACGTATATAACTAGGACTGTGGTCCACACGTATAAATTACCATGATGCGTAACTGTGTTGGCGTGACGATAGTTACAGTGCAGTAATGTTAAAACATAATATTATTTCATTACGTCGCGACTTTGGGATCTCGCTGCTAACATGATAGCAGGTAGTAGGATACGTACGGATATAGTCGAACACATGAGTCATGTTAAAACTACGGTGTACTCATATTTCCGTATTAACCGTACGGAAAATGTTGATGCATATAATCGAGTAATGGAGTCTCAATAAAATCCTTGTAATTCAACAACATTACGACTGAAACATCGTTAGTCTGTATGAAGTTAATCGTTAAACATAAAACATCGTTAAACTGTGATAACAAAATGGTAATGTGAGAGTCAATCTAATATTTTTCCTAGTGTTTAGTTACTGTATTACATATATGACGTACTATTATATTATACCATATTACGTATTATAAATATTTATAGACATTATTAATATTCATCGTTTCGAACTTACCTTTTTAAAAAGTTACCATATTATTACTTTTTGATGCTTATATAATTATTAACCATATTACATTTTCTACTATCAACGTGCTCAGTCATTTCTAACATAATTTGTTATGCAAGCGTTGTAAACTGTTCAAAGGAAAGTTAATTAGGTTTTGAACATACTTGTATCTTGTATTTACTATCTGTAAGTTTACATTAAAATAAAAATAATAAGCGGCTCTCTAGACGATCAAGCATGCTTGTCAAGCATCGCGTCGCGAGCTGGGAAAGGATCGTAAACCGCAGGAAATATGTTTTTTTTAATTTACCAAAAATGCCTAATTGGGTAGGTTATACCAGGGAGTCACGTTAATTAGACGTAATTAATTGATGAATGACGTGACTCCCTAGTATAAAACTACAAAATTATGCATTATTGGTAAATATTTAAAAACATATTTGGATATTTCCTGCGGTTTACGATCCCCTCCCTGCCCGGGACGCGATGTTTGACAAGCGTGCTTGATCGTCTATTGAGCCCCTAATGACAAAATCAATGTCGGTTGAGAATTTAGGAGGGGGGGGGGGGCAGGGGGCGAAGTGAAATTAATTAGGTATCTAAACTTAAAAATATAATGTTATCAAAAGTTTTTTTAAGTGGCTCTCTAGACGATCAAGCATGCTTGTCAAGCATCGCCGCACGGGCTTCGAAATGATCGTAAACCGCAGGAAATATGCAAACATTTTTTTTAAATGTTTAACAAAAATGCCTTATATTGTAGTTTATACCACGGAGTCACGTTAATTAGACGTAATTGATTGATGAATGACGTGACTCCTAGGTATAAAACTACAAAATTATTGCATATTTCCTGCGGTTTACGATCCCCTCCCAGCCCGTGACGCGATGTTTGAGAAGCTTGCTTGATCGTCTAGAGAGCCTCTAACAATAAATAAAATGATCCCAATATTTATCTATTTTCAGCGTTTGTGAAATGACTCAATACCTCTTTAATACGAATATAGCTGGCTACCCATATTCATATTGGCCATGCCCGATGCTGTTTAGCTTTGGTTATTTGACGGGATTCAGTGATTCAACGCAGCTATAGATATTACGTTACGCTGCTTAACTGTGACCGCTAGCAACAGGATTGAGTTTCCACAGGAGAAGTGGACGCTGGCCCAGTAGCATTTGTTTGTGTCAGTCCTTCAGAAGCTCCAATGAGTCTGGTTGCTTTGCACTTAAGGATCAGCACCTTGCGAACCCGAAAAACATCACTTATAAGGATCACCCTTCCTAAAATATTACCTACTAGCTGTTGCCTGCATTCATACATTCTATTTTCGCTTCCTACAAGCAACATTTTTGTTTACATTTCGACATTGTACGGCAAGCATTTTTTACACGCAGCATTTTATACAGCCATTGTTATATCGTTTCACAATCATTTTTTAATATCAGCGTTTTTATGCCGCAACAATTTTATCGTCAAACGCCACATGTAATTATAACGCTTTTCGAATATCTGCCAAACGCACAACTCCTCAAACATTTCGAAACGCACAACTCCTCAAACTTTAATCTTTTACCTTGCAGCATTTGTTGAAAACATTTATCGTGAACAACTTCCATATTTTCTTCCTAAAATATGCAAGTTCTCCACTAGCGAGGGAGTTATGTAACGGACCTTAAGTCCATTACATGCGATCAACAAATGCATCGATTTCCAGTGAAATACACTGACACAATTCAGCTATTATTTCAACCCGTACAGCCATTAATCAGCACGATGAAACAATACTTTTACTCGGAATATTTTGGATTGCATCATTTATCGGCCTATATAAACCGGCGAAAAGCAACCAAATTATCATTCCCCGAGTGATCACCTTCCCCCAAGGTTGCGACGGCATATTCGGTACCCTTCTCACGAGGTGTGTCAACGAATCCGGCTCCTTGGTTTCCTTTCCTTATCCTCCCAAGTCTCGAAGCATCAGATTCAGTCTGTAATACCACAGACTCGAGCCGTGCCCAGTATAAGATACTAGGAGCACACCTACAATCCTCATCCGTATATCCTCGTAACCGCAGTCGCGCATCTATACACTCGCGTCAACATAACTTGTTCGGGAAGCATTATAACTGGCAATATCAAACTTTCGATCAAGTAAATACCTTCTCTATAACTATGCCACCACTTACAGTATATGGGTAATTTTATTTCTTTTCAACAACCGTGATAATGTAATAAGGATTATTTATGTTATTGCTAATGTGTTCAACAAATACTGCCTACTTATTTTTCTTACTTTTTTGACGCATAAATAAGCAGTTATTGTAGCTTAAATATAATAGTTGGATATATGCTATCGTCGACTTACAGATATTTTTAAGGTCGATAGTTTTGTCATATAATGTTTTCACATATTATATCAAACCGTTTCGTTAGCGCACGCCAATAAAATAACTCACCAGCTCATTTTTCTCCGACTTGATTTACAAATATCGAAATTTTGTACTCAAAACCAAAAATTTACACAATAAAATATAGGCTTATAGAACTCGTCGATAATGAAGCTTTCCATTAGTGAAAGAATTTTTGAGATCAGATGAGTAGTTTCAGAGATTACGTTCTATGTAAAAACTTACAAACTGGCAAACATTACTTCTTTATAATATTAGTATAAATTACACATATAACATTAAATTATACACCGATATATAGATAAAGGCTTAAAGTACATTTTGATTACATTATTCCACGTAGAAGAGAGTTTGTAACCGTCGTCTCTATTGAAGTTCGGGGTTCTTCTTATTTCAATGTCTTCCCGGATCATGCGAGAAAAGTAAATTTGTTCCTTGGATACCGTTCATTTTATTCGTTTCTATCCTATTTATAATGTCAAACAACCGCGATAGTCTTCGATTTTATATAATAATGATAGTCGAAGAGGCAGCAACAAAAATGAGCAATAGTTTTGAAAAAGCTAATACTTTCAGATCCGACAGTACTTTGGCCATAGCATGCCGGGGTACAGTCAGAAAGTCAGGTCCGAGACACCTGGCGGTGGCGTACTAGGAAAGGTGTAATTTTAATTAGTACCCTAAAATTGTTATGGAAAAGCTGAAATCTCATCGGTAGACTGTGAACGCAAAAAAGAACTGGAAACAAATGGTCAGTCTGCTTAATAATAGAACGCGTGGCGTCAGCACTACTCCGTACATGTCACAAAAATGAAGTCCCTACAATTGATTTAGAAATCTGAGATTTGGAATTATGTCAATTATTTCTTCCTATACATGAAACGAACAGTCAAAATCGATTTAATAGAACCCACTTAGTCAGCAGCCCATAGAAGTCAGGATAACGACCATGTTCGTTATCCTAACTTTTGCACTTTTTTGTCGCTGGACAAATTACTATAAGTTGATTTCTTGGATCGTTAATGGTTGAAACAAAATATGTGTATGGCATTAACGCTACGTGTTACTCGGAGAGCTATTGAGTACAAGTGGACATATCCCGCTTCTGACACCAACATTTGTATATTTATTCCAGGAACCCTTGGATGTATTTGAAAATTCCCTTCACGGTTCGATTAATCCATATCGGATAAAAGCAAATTACAAGGATCAAAGATAGGCATATGTATATAAGGATCAGAGATAGGCATATATAAGGATCAGAGATAGGATATAAACGACAAATCTATGGATCAGAGATAGGGAAACTTACTTTTGTTTCGGATTTCAGCAGCGCATTCAATGCCCATCTTGATCTGCTTATTGCCAGGCTAGAAACAGTTAGTCTCTCATAAGCCGCTACTATACTATACTATATATACTATAATTGCAACTCATAATTAAGTGTGTAGGCTTAATCTCATGTCTGGAGTTCGTTAATGAACTTTGCAGCTTGTTCTGGTTGGCGATAGCAAGCAAGCAAAGCGTCTGATCTGTTGATGAATATTCGTGTACGCCTATGCAGTTGAATGTGGCACTTTTTTTTAATTACCTTCTGATTTGATCGCTAAATCTTACAGGCCTTTCCTAATCAACTACGCCTAAAACAACTCGACAAAAATTACGACAGTAATTAAACGTGAGGATAAACCCGGGTCCCTTTTCACTCTTTCCGCCCTCCCTCTTTTTCTACCCCCTCCCCCCCCATACTTTACCTCCTTCATTCATCCTTTAGCGTCCCCCTTTCGAGCGCGCTATTCAAGCAAGCTCCGACGGAGGGCTATTAAGCTAATAGGAGATTGCGATCTCACTAGCAATTTACAGACGCTCCAACTTCGATGTGGACGTGGTACTTTTAGTCTTTTGCCTCTCCTCTGTCATAGCCATTGTGCTTAAGTGCTTGCGCGAGGACGCTCCCCCTTTGTTCGGCGGTTAAAGTGGTTGTTTCGGATTCCGAACAGGAAATTTGCTAATTTTGTACATCTATTATTATGCGATCGCCTAGCTAGCGGATGCTTCGATCTTTCATTTACCTATATTTAAAAAAAATGTGCTTGACATAAATGTAGTTTAAGGGGGCAATATTGGGGCACATTTCTAGTTTTTTGTAATAAAAACGTTTCCACAAAAATATGCATTTAATATTTGTAAAAAATGGTGCGACTTTACGAACATTGGCATAATTATTAGCAATAGCCGTTATGCCGACCAACGCCCAATTCGTAGCAAAAAAAATAACAAATTTGTTAAATTCCTGCATGAAAGAGGAATTAAATATTTGTCTCGAATTCAAGGCTTGCACATAAGTAATTCATTGAAATCAAACAATACGAAATCCTTTAGAGTCTTGTATTTTGTTTTTTTTTTTTAAATATTTTGTTTTTACGAAATGTTATTGATATCAAAATACTATGATGTTTTAAATCTTCTTGCGACTAGTAGAATAAACATAGTCAAAATATTATAGTATACACACCTCAAGTAATTCGTGGTATACAGTGCCCATCAACGTTTTTATCTAAGAGGATCTTCTGCTTTTCCTTAACATGAATTTCCTGAAAGGTAAACTAGCAGTTTCCGATATGGCTATTCTTCGTAACATTTTATACGGCAGATCCGTATCTGGTTGCTGATATACAACTGGGAGCTTCTTTGCGAAATACATGCTTGTCACTGTTGTTTCACTTGCGGAAGTCGAACTTTAACTACTTAACCATTTCCTTACTCTACCGCCTAAATCTTTTTCAAAATGTAAATGGTAATTTTGGGGTTTTAAAGATGCGTTGTGATTGTGAAGTATATTATATACCCTCACAGGCGCAGAGCGCTGCCGCACCATAGCATTACACACACTGGCATTACACACGTACTCTTCCTCTGTCTCACACACACTCTCATACACAAATATACTCGTATGTAAATATTATACCCTAACCGCCTTCAGGGATGTATTAATAATATTATTATTATATTCAATTTGTTAGTTATCGCTATTAAGCTTTCTCGTTATTAAATATAAATGTAAAAATCGTCATTGGTTCTTATAACATTAGTGTTTTCCGCAAAGTTACTCTAATGCGGTTTATTTACTTATAAAAAAAATACATATTCTTTGGTTCCTTTTAATGTTTCCAAAAACTTCTATGCTTTGGTTAAATGCTTTGGATTCCACTTACCTTTCTGAATTTAACAATGATGACATTTTGTTACTTTGAATATAATAGCTCGACATAACTCCTACTATTTATTATAAGACCCACTATTCATAAGCTGGAGAAAAAAAATCAGAATGAGTTTTTTCTGTGTAAATGAAGTTTTTAGTAACAAGTAAATATATTAAAAGAAATGAAAAACACGACTGCCGTTACAAAAAGTGAACTACTGTATTTATAATTATTTTCTATACAATTTTTTTTATATATGTGGCTTAAGTACGAGGGGTGTTTCCAAAGTTCTGGGAATTGTGCTATAATTAAATTATGCAGAACGTATAGGCAATGTTATTGGTACCAGACAAGTCTTGACATGTTTATGCAACTATGTAGTGTAACATTGTTCAGTCTGATTTAGGTGTTCGACTGTTATAGACGCGTTTTCATAGCACTGTTTTTGTAACCATGGAAGGCGCAGCAAAATCTCAAAGAGCAATAATTTTCTTTTTGTGGAAAGAAGGTGTGAAAACATCAGAAATTATTCAGCGTCTGCAAGGAGTATTTGGGGAGTCTGTAGAATCCCAAAATACTGTTTATCGGTGGATCGATCGTTTTAAAACCAGTAGAACATCACTAAAAGACGATCCACGCAGTGGGCGCCCAAGCACGTCGGTAAATGAAAGAAACGTTACTGCCGTCGAAGACCTACTGAATGAGGACAGGCGAATGACTATTCGTCAAATTAGTGTGTGCCTAGGGATAGGTACACGACAAGTTCATGACATCTTGCATGATTGTTTGGGCGTTAGCAAGGTTTCGGCTCGCTGGGGGCCAAGGCTGTTGGGACCAGACCAGAAACTCAATAGGTCTGATACTTGTCGTCAACTTCAAGAGCTTTAGCCCGTTACGGTGATGAATTTTGGCAACGAATAATAACCACTGACGAAACGTGGATTACTTATTTCAATCCTGAGACCTAAAATCAATCCAAAGAATGGCGTAAACCTGAAGAAGGGCCTCCACTTAAGGCGCGTGCAGTTCCGTCTGTTGGAAAGGTAATGCGTACTGTATTCTGGGATTGCGAAGGAATTATTTTTAAGGATTATCTGGCGAAAGGTACTACAATTAACGCAGATTATTACTCAAATTTGTTATCAGGACCACTGCGACAGGCACTTGTCAAAAAACGGCCTGGAACGTTGCATAAGCGTCCGTTATTGCAACAGTATAGATATAATCTGTATTTATCTGTATATCTGTCATCAAAATAAATATATATTTTCTTAAGCGTATTATCACCAATTTCTCCTCCTGTTTATACAGTGTTAGTTACTTTTGCGGACGACCAAAGCGTCACATATCGTTTTTTTTTATGTTACCGTTTTCAAAGACGTTTTTCCGTCAAAAGGATTTTAGACACCAAACACCTAATGTAGTGTCATGGGCATGCCATCATGCAATCATCGAAACATACAAAATGATGTATGAATGCCTATCTGTAGGACCTCATGCAAAGAATATTTCAGTAAGGCAATGGTAATGACTATGTATTCGGCGTTCATATACTATTGTTTAATGTACGCTAGACAGCCCCTCGAAAAAACTGCAATTAATGCAGACATTCACTCTCATCATACCCGCGGTATCTCCCTCTTATGCGTACCCCGTATACGACTGGCAAAAGTACAGAAAAGCTACTTGTACCTTAGCATTAAATTCTATAATCTACTCCCTACAAAATTTAAACAGCTGGTGGACATAAAATTAAAAAAAAACATCAATGAGATAAGACCATTCTTTCTATAATCTGACCGAATTTGAGGGCCATGATTTTTCAAATATTGTGCCCATTTAAATTACTTAAAAAACAAGAGCCTCATTGTCTGATTATTTTTTATGGTCTTGTATCTGTAATTTTAGTTTAAAATGCATAATGTAGCTTTAATTTGATTATTTAACATTATACTGACAATTTGAATATTACGATGAATAATTTTACTAAGTATCTTTTCGAATTAATAACTACTTTAAATATTAGGCTTCTATTTTGATTTTGATTATTTATATTTATAGTTTGACAATCTAGTAGTTAATTCTTGACTACCTATGTATGTTCAGTAAAGAGTAGTAACGAGACTTACTACCTAACCCAATTATTTTGACACGTCAAGAGCGGTTTTTAGCCGTCAATTGGACACGACGTATACATTTATGGAATGCACTCAATCAGCATTTGACACCAAACACAATTTATTTATGTTAATTTATTGACATTGGAAGATTTAAACATTTAGACATCTATTTACTTAATATTTGAATATTTGGACAGTAAAGGTAACCTGCGACACTCGGGATAACATAACGATTCTAACAATACCACATACTTCTAAATCCGTTCGAGCGTTTAGAAGTTATGATGGAATAAAAACGGAAAACATACATAGATGAACCCTGAACATATTACACGCGTTTTTTGTTGGGCAGTCGTTTAGCGTAAAGTTAACGGCCCTATTTATTATATTCAAAGTCGGCCTTCACGGAACCCTCACTTGAGTGACACTTAAGTGCCACTCTGAAAATTCACATTCGTCATCGAAGGACACTTAAACATTTGGATTCATCTCTGCCTCGTTCTACTTCGATTTTACTACATTCGCATTACAGAGTATATAGAATTTTAGTTGTCTTTTTTTTTTTTAAATAGGCGTTGTGGTTGGCGCGTCTTCCGGCAAGAGTTGTTTTGAGACTGGCGTGTGTGACAATTTATACTAGTTATCCCATCTCTAATGGGGTAGAAAAGGAATATCTACAAAGACGGAGACGAGACGCATATATTTTTTTCCATTCCAAAAGATGAGAAGTCATCACATTTGAAATAAAACCCATTACGCAGAATTTCTAAATAACAACTAGGGTTGTCGACTACAGCGGGCGAGCCCGTCACCTCAGGAAGTTTTAACGATTAGTCGTTCTATCTCCCTGGAGTGAGCGCAGAAGACTTGGACAAAACAGTCCACCATCTAGCTCCGCCGCAAGCCCGTAAGAGGCCAACGCCTTAACCGCGAGATAGCCAGGAGTGTTACCCGGCGGGCTTACACTCACGCCCTTACTCCCAATTGTGACCAGATTACTCCAGGCTCTCGATTGGTTACGAGTTCGAGGTCGCTTGCGCGATCCTCTCCGTTACGAAGCGGTGAAACGGTGTTTACCGAATCTATCGCGGACCACAGCGTCCTTTGCCCGGCTGTTCACCCAGGATCGGATAGCCGATGGTCGTTTCAAGAGCAGTCGCCGTAAGGTCCGCAACCACCCCCGCTCTATAGGAAACAGTACTGCTTCCAGACTCCCCTGACTGTTAGTCAGAGTGCACAGTCGATTGGCTTACGCCGCACGGTGCGCAGACCATCCAGGAGTGCCAGAAGGTTGATTCCCAGGGGAAACTAACCATAAGGCCAGAGTCCTACCCAGGCTCGCACTTCATGCGTGGAGGCCGTCGGATAGGTGTTGACCCGTGAGTGTGACCAACCCTAAACAAAATGGGTCTTCGTAGCCAACTCAGCAAGGGCCCATTAACTCCCAAATTGTATTTCTAAATAACAGTCAAAGTAAATAGAGGCGACGTCAAAAGTAAAAGTTGGCAATAATGTCAAATGAAGGCAACGGAATAACTAACAAGATCGGAAGCAGACAAATAAGGTAATATCCTAATTGTTTCATCATTTAATGATGTTATATCTAATGTATAAGAACGTTATTTGAGGATGTACATATATGGCTCACTTAGTTTTTTATTATATATGTATAGGAATATCTTATATCGATTAATTCTTTGATTATCCTGTCGTTAAAGGCACCAATGAGGAAGTACTGCGGAAAATAAACTTCTGAATTCCATCATAAAAAGAAAACTAGAATATTTTGGTGATAATTATTATTCCTAATGATAATTATAAAATAATACAATGCCAATACAAAACAAGATATGTAGCATAAGAATTAATAATAGAAGATTTAACTCCTGATTTTGAAATTTTAAAAGAGAATTTATTCTAGTTATCTCATCTCCGATGGAATAACTAGAATAAATTCTTATAGAAGAAGAAAAAATTCTTAAGAAAGTTCTTAAGAAAGAAACTTATAAAAGAAGAATAGGGCATTACAAAAAAAACTACAAGGACGGAGACGAGGCGCATATATTTTTTCGAGTTAAAAAAGACGAGAACTCATCACATTTAAAATAAAACCCACCACGCAGAAATTGTAAATAACAGTCAAAGTGAATAGAGGCGACGTCAAAAGTAAAAGTTGGCAAAAATGACAAATGAAGGCGACGGAATAACTAACAAGAGCGGAAGCGGACAAATGAGCTGCTACTCTAATTGTTTCATCTCGTCGGAGAGGAGAGGGCCACTCCGACACGCCCCGAGCCAGCGATGACATTTGCATTCGCCTTAAATAAAAAGAAACCAACCTCGAACAAATTGCGACTGTAACCGGGGTTGCTGCTCTACTTTTATTTATCACTTCACTGGAAGTAAATTATAAGAGATAGTTTTGCTTGGTATTAAGAGTAACAGCGAAGGAGACAAAACTTTACCAACTGCGACTACAGCGCGCAACAAAGACGGAAATAACCATATAACGGCAAAGTATGATGAGACCTAGATATTTCAGAAAACATAAACAACTGAAACACATAATTGTTAGATTTAAAAGTCAGAATCTGAAAAATAAATATTGATTTACATGAAAAACGAACCCATATCAAAATTGATGTTGGTATATCTGTCTGTCTGTCCGAGTTTAATAGAATCCGAAACCGTTTGCCCGATCACCATGAAGGTTGGCAGAAGGTTGGCATGAAGGTATTTCTTCATGGAGAAGGTTTTTATGATATCCGCGTTGTTGTAACTTACTACTAGCTTTTGCACATCAACTTCTATACTGCTCAATTGATCACTATGAAAATTGGTATACATAGACATTTGAGCCCGCATAATATTTTTGCGCTATTAAATTTATTTTAACCGCCACCAGATGGCGCTGCAATACATCAATTTCTATACCGCTTAACTGATCGCCATGAAAATTGGTATACATAGACATGTACGCATAGTATTTAATAGCGCTATTCACATTGTTGTAACTCGCTACTGGGTGACGCTGCATCACATCAATTTATATACCGTTCAATCGATCGCTAATAAAATTGGTATACATAGGTATTTTAGACCGGATATAACACAGGCAACACCGGGTAATACCATGTCGTCTGTATAATAAATTTCATTTTGACGATCGTATCGATATAATATTTCCTGCTAATAGGTATAGGATCATTCAGAGAAACACATCTGAACAAATTGTAATTTTGATTTCCTTTATATTTTATATTTCTCCTACCTTCTAGCTTACTTTTGTTGGCAGGTATAATTAAATTGTTCTTACATAGTTAATATTTTTGACATGTAAAAATAATATTATTATCGATATAGTCACGTAATCGAATGATCTCATAACAATGTATATATTGGGAAAATTTTCTTTCAGTATTAAATAAAATAAAATAAAAACGACAACTTTGATCGATCTTTAGGTACCATGGCCAAATATCTGACGTAACGTTACATATTTAATTAACTAAGCATTGACATTCTGATAAAATAAAATAAAAATTCTCTAACCTATTCGTAATCAGCATTTTTTTTAAATTTTATCAGAATGTCAATGCTTAAGTAATTAAATATGTAACGTTACGTCAGATAATTTGCCTTTAGGTTTCATATTTATTTTAGCCGTTGATTTGGTAGTTACTATTTGAAAGGAAACACATTAGATGAGGATTACAAAGACTTAAAAACTTTAGGACGTTACGAATGCCTAGCATATTCAGATACAGTTTGCAGATAATATTATTTATTCAGTTGCCAACATTTTTATTTTTTATTATTTTATTATTGTTAAGGAAACATATAGCTATTACAAGACATTTAGAACAATAGTATAACATTTTAAAGACAAAGCTAATTACATGTTTCCGCTGAAATATTTATAATTTAAACCCTTAACATATATTTTTTTTGAAGAATAACACACATATAGGGAGGTGGGAACTGGGAATGGAGGAGTCATAATTAGCGAATAAAATTGTATGTGAATACAAGTTCCATAAATATTATTTAAATATATTCTTGAATATATATTAATAATATTATATTATATTAAATATTGCGATTACAATTACGTCATGTCAACACTGTTAGTAATCATTGTTTTCTTAAGAGCGATAGATGACGTATTGAATACGTCAGTATCGCCGAGCTGCGTATTACAAATTGTGCATACCCTATAAATTAAACAGTTTTGTGCATAATTAGTGCTAATCTGCGGAAGGTGGAATAACTCCGTTTGGCGAGTGAGTCGCGATGGTACATGGAAGATACCATTCCAAGAAGATCAGAACAATCAATGTAGCCTATCAACAATTTAATGGACAACATCACATATGCGCATTTTGATCTTGATTGTAATGATTGGAGCCCATGGAAGGTAGCTGCTTTGATGTAAGTGGGAAAGGACAAAAAGGAGCAATAATTCAAATGTTTCAAGAACTCATTCTGAATACGTTCAATTCTCTTTGTATGTTTTATAGTTAATATACAATTATAGATTTATATATAATACAAGCAGATCTAATTATAATTCAGGAATTCCATTCATTCAAAATATGACGTAAGCAGACTTTACCACAAATTCATTCCTATTTATGTATCTATATTCTAGCTTATACATATATCGATGTTTGAAAAATACTATTGATATCACGTCACCTTCCTTTACTCGTCTCCGCTACTTAAGCGCAAATTAATATAAAACAACAATACATGAGGCAGTTGAACGTTACGGATTATTAAACAAGCGCGTCATGGCTGACGGGCCATTTCGTGCAGGTCGAAATAATATGCCATTACTCCGCTCCCGTCACGGGAGACACGACAACCAATGTCAAGGCCCCGGTCGGTCGGCGTATTTGATTTGTGGTCTTTTGATTTACAACCTCAGCCTAAAATGGAACAGCTTCATAAATACTTGATTAAATTTAAGTTGCTAAGCGAATATCGAGGAATTAACTGAGCTAAGAAAAACTGATATACGAATAAGACAAAATATTATAAGAGTTTTACAGGATTAGAAGAATGATCGTTAGTAATCTTATCGACAACTGAACATTAAAGAGCTAGGATGAATTTGATATTCATATGACAGATCTAGAGAAAAAAATGTAGATTAAGGTCGGCAAATATGGACCACCATAAAGACTTTTTGAAATAAAACTTAAGATTATTACACAATATCAGTATCATGAACTTTAATCAGTAAAGTACTTATCTGGTTAACATAATTCAGTCATTTACTCATCCTCGTTATAATTTACTGAGCTTAAATTTGTCAAATACCAATACAGTCGAAAAAAGAAGTCTGTGACATGGTTGGTAAATATGGACCACCTAGTCCATATTTGCATTAGTTTCCGTAGATTAGTTTTTTATTTTTTTTCTTTTTAATCGAGTTTTCCAAATCTTTTTTGTACGGTGAAGAAGTGACAATTTGCGCTTTTCAAGCTTTCCTGCCTCGTATCTTTTTGTCGCTTATCGCAGAATTGCTGCCTGCATATCCGCCCCATCCCATCTTTTTCTCGTCCCTGCTTTTGAAGAAGGACGTGGATACATCTTCTGTAATAAAAAAAATAGGGCTTAATATAGACCACTGGGCCATATTTACCTACGCTATGGTGGCATATATTAGCCGCACCCAGTACTTTATCATAATAATATTTTTATTAAATACTTCTGACTTTGTCTTACTTCTATAAACTACAGTATTGAATAGGCAGGGAAACATACCAACGCAAGCATGTTGGCCACAAACAATTTAAGCAACAAGTTGATGTATAAAAAAATTACAAACTTACCAGCAAATAACATCGATTTGTCACAAAATACAAAAATCGCAGGAGGTGACGCGAACACGGTCCGAGAGTGACAGCAGACAACTGGCGGCGTCGCGATGCAACATCATTCGACTCGCGACTAACTCTAGCCGTGTTCGGTCGCTAGGTTCGTGGAGAAGCGGGTGGTCCATATTAGCCGACTGGGCCATATTTGCCGACCTTACTCTACATCATACTTACAAAATTTGAAAACTATACTCGTAGAGATTACTTTTGAACGATTGTGAATGCTACTCAAGTAAATGAACGATGGTTAAAACTGAGAACTATTTTCTATATCGGGATGTCCCTAAGTTACTTGAGATTAGAGAAAAATATTGCAATGATAGTAAAAACAATCTCGAATCTTATAACAATTAAACATAACGAACATTTCAAGAATAATAAAAATCCACAATCTCGTATACATTGATCTTATAACGTTATAATATAACGAATTAGATTATTCATGACACGATTGCCAGAAAAGGTCCAGAAATAATAAGAATCTCTTGCCAAAAAGGTATACGAGATAACGTTTGATAGCGGAAAAAGAACCATGATTCAAAGAATAATAAAAAGAAGAATACTGATTAATCAGATGACAACTAAGTAGAGAAATGAAATATTTAAAGACCGGATTAGCGCAACTATTCATATATGTGAGTAATCTGGCTTCAGGAAAAGATTTAAGTACATCAAAGGCAGTCAGAACACTATTAAATATTGATATTGACCGTATATTATGCAATTTTTGCTCAAGAATCTCATTGCGAATTATATTGCAACAAGAGCTCGGCAATATCCCACGAGTAAGTCCATCGACATGACACCAGGAATAAAACCAATTACCTCCAACTGTTCATACCAAGTACGGCCAATTTCCAGGCGACTAGTCCCTACATAAGACTTGAACTTTTTAATTAATTGCCTGTTAAATTAACGACGATTAAAAATAATGATATTTTCAAGAAATTCATGCCGGTGTATATGTTTAAAATTAACAAGTATAACGACATTTTAAAATACTTAAAAACAGCATCGTACCTACCAATGTAATTTATTGTATTAAACTACTTTTTTTAATTGTAAATTGTTTTTTTTTTTAATAAAATCGAAGACTATCGTGGTTTTTTGACATTATAAATACGATATAAACGAATTTATCGCGTGAAGTTTGTAGCACCCGACGTTTCGGTGACGTTGCAGCTGCCGTTGTGTATATTATTTTTTTGTTATTTGAAATAATTTTAGAGTAATTAACTTTATATTATTCTTGCTAAATTTATTAACTATTTTGAGATAATTTATTATAGTTAGTAATTCCTACACAGTTGTAATGGTTGTTATGGAAATAAATATTATTCATTTTTACACAGCCCATCTAAGATCTTGCAGGACAAGTCCTAGATGAATGTGAAAATGCAATAAATATGGTGTATTAATTTACAAAGAAAGGAGTCAGAGCTCAGGTCTGTAGATATATTTTTACCTGCTGTCTGTCTCTGAGCGCCCATTTCCAATTTACACTTCTAATAGGGTTCTTTTTGGGATCGGTCAATAAACCGGCAGTGATCAACATCCGGATCTTATGAATAGCAAACAACCCGTTATCACTTAATCAATCACCTCCTTTCTTTTGGTTTTCCTTTCTCCTCCCCTTTTCCTTCGACCTTCCAGACATGTAGCATTAATATTGTTTTGCTTTTATTATTGTATTAATTTCCCGGCCCACCAACTGACCAGGTGGGAAAGTATTGTGAACGCTCAGTTTTTTTTATGATGAAGACAGAATTATCCATTTTGGGCCCCCGGACCATTTACAGATTGAAGTCTGTCGTGTGTCCGTCTATCTCTATGTCTGTTTGTATATATGTATTCCTCCACGATAGCGTCCAAACGCCTAATCCCATTGAGATAAAATTTGATATGCAGGCTTCATGTGGTCATAGCATGAGTTCGAACTATTGGGGTCCAAATCCGTCTATCAGAGGGCGCACTCGTATATCTAGTATACTAGCTACACTAATAATATTTAATTTCCGCTATACATGTTAACAAAATATTAACGCCGAGCCGTCCAAGACTAGCTGAGAAACAAACCGCGCCGGCCATGAGAGAACACTCCTTGATTTTATTTATCAAATTAATATTCAGATGAAATCAGTCATTGGCTACTTGCCAGGAATGTCTTGGTCTTGGGAATTCTGGGAAAATCCTTACTATTAGTTACGAATATTATCAAATATTCTTATTTAACAATAAGGGTTGGCAGTGAGGGATCGAACGAGTAGTCAATAAGTCAGCCCATTGTATTTACACTATGTGCAATAAAGATATTCTTTCTTTCAATCGTTCGTTATGTATAAGATCCTTGTTCCGAGTAGTAGTCCACAAGATTAAAATATTCACCTACTATTGCAGCGGATGTTTCGGCTAATAATGAAGAAGAATAATTATTTTCAATATCAGCACTAGAAAACAACTTTTGTTTCCACAATATATTAAACAAAGGCATTTTATTAACGAGCTATTTTACGTCTTATTTGGAAGAATAATAAATTCGACATCAAATTACTAATTAGCCGTTCTAAAGCTTTTCTCCCCACATTATGCAAAGCTTTTTCGTACGTTATGCAATTTATTCTCTGCCAAAGCATGACCTACTTGCCAAATATCTACATGCAAGCGACGTCAAAGGAGGAATTTCATAAATGGCATATGAAATAATGCATTATTCAAGTGCAGGGATGTTTCGTTGGCGGGTTATTATTTATATTGCGGGTATTAAAAGTGTTTATGGAATCATATTAGAATTTAAAATTTAGTTGATATAGAGTATCATTTAGAGGAACACGGAGGCTAACGGGTTAGTGAAGCAGAACGAGATGTGAGATTTACCTAGGGCTCGTTCAGACGCGGAGATACCGCGCGATTTCCAACCGTGCGGTTCGAACCGCAAAATGTTATTGTTAGTTAGCGGTTGGCGTGCGGATATCACGTCGCCAGTTTAAAAACGGAAGTCTTAGAACCAATACTTCGTTTGATGTTGCTCAAAAATAAAGAGAAGTCAGTATTAAGTACATACAATATTAAGTGATCGACTCGCATATGGCTAATTCGTAACCATATATTCCAAATTAAGATTATTTAGGAAAAAATCTTCGACTATTTAAGAATATCAGTAAAATCTTTCGACAGACTCATTGATTGGTCAAGGAAGATATCTCAAGTTCTAAAACCCATATGAGGCCGAGCGTGTGATCCCATGTTGCAGGTCTTTTACCCACTTCATCAACTCACTCTGTGTCGAAGCGATCCGTTGCAAACTCGTGGTCTCGTGACGTCCGAACCGCGCGGTTCCCGACGTCCGAATCGCGCGGTTTAGCGGCGCGCCGCACGGAAATCGTGCGATTATACGTAATAGCCGCACGTTAACTGCGCGATTCTGGAACCACGCGATTATCGAAGTGTTTGAACGCAAGCTTACTCCCGTTGCCTCAGCTTAAATTTCCCGAATTGCAAACGTCGTGCCGGCCACTGTAAAGTGCGGCCGTATTTCTATTTTCTGTGTCAATTTTTGGCGTTTTAAATTCTCACGAAATCTTCACAGTTTTTTTATTTTTATAAATGGTTTTTATTAATTAAATATAGAATTTATATAAACGTGAGTGTATTCAAAAATACAGTTGGTATAAGCACACAGACACACAACTACTCACACATACACACATAAATACAAAGAAATTCACTCGCGTGCTGTCGAACAAATGTGGCCTCAGGAATATTCTGAAAGGTTATGAAGAGCGGCTTTCTCACTTTAAGCCCATAGACTTAAAATACGTAAGACTATTATTGATATAACGTGTCTCTATAAGCTTTTGCATAATCGGCTAGACAGCCCAGCAGGTCTAGCAAATATTTAATTTCCTGTGCCACCGCGACTAACGAGGAGCTCTCAAACATTTTCTGTTGTCGCTTGCAATAGCAATATCGTCTCGAATTGACCTCTTACCAGAATGTGTCATGTTTCGATACAACATGTCAAGGATTAAACGTATTTTATGATTCCATTTTTTAAATTAAAATTTCGATCATATCTAACCCATCTCCTACTTCGTAAGATTTCAACAACTGGCACCCTACTGTACTGTAATATATGACTATTATATTATACCAGTACCGTTATATTATATCATATTATGTAATATAAATATTACCTACAATCTAATTCCCCATATTTCATTTTCGCTTTTTGTACCCCATTTTCGAACTTACCTTAATACTTACCTTATTATTGCTTTCATTGTACTTGTAATATTATTAACCATATTACATTTTTCCACTATCAACGTGCTCATGTTATTTCTATCACAATTTGTTATGCAAGCCTTGTAAACTGTTTATAAATAAAATACAAACGGAGCTGCCATGGAATTCACCGACCAAAAATCGGGCCCATCATATATAATTATTACACTTCTGGGAGTTGAAGGGTGGATTCCGGACTTACGACCGGCGGTGGTAGGTTTAGGGCAGCTGTCTTGCCATATGTGAGCGTTCACCTTACCACCCATTCACTCCCCCTTCGAAGCCATAGAATTTGAAATGCAGAAATCGCGGTTTTAGATATTTTTTCTAGAAAGGAGTTGATTATTTTCCTGGAGAGACCAAGATCTTTAAAAAGGTGAAACAAAGATTTAGCTGGCAGGCCACCAGCGCCTACTTCCACCGCGTGAAGGTGAACAGTGAAGCCGTTCCGGGTGACGGCATTTGCGAGGTCATGGTATTTATTTATTTTGTACTCGTGGTCTTTTGGGATATTTGATTCCCATGGAACAGTTAATTCTACGATAAGGACCATCTTCCGAGATAGAGAGTAAAGAGTTATATCTGGACGCAGGGCTGTGCATCCGAGATTTTCAGGGAATTTATACTGCTTAGAGACCGAATCGATCTCCATAATCCAATCTGAAGCTTTCTCGATTATTGAGAAAGGTTTTGCAGTGAGTTTATTTTTGCCTTTAGAGCCAACCCGCATAAACTGTATTGGGGGTTTGGAGGATACTGTCAAACCCTTGTTGGCACGAGCCACTGAGAGGCTAAGTACCTCGCGAATAACAGCAAGGACTTTGTCGTGGCGGTAGGTGTACCGTCCTTGATCCAAGGCCACCTTGCAGCCAGCTAGAATATGTCTAGCTGTGCAAGGGGTGTTGCTACAAAGGGGACATGAACTATCCTCGTCATAGCTCCAACGAGCGAGGTTACTGGGGTCTGGAAGTGTATGCTGAAAGGCATTTAAATAAAATTTCAGCATCTCTGGCGTCCAGTCATACAACATTACTTTCCAGTGTATTGGAGGAGGAATACAAAAGTCTCCAATATAGTTAATAACTTTTATCGAATTAGGTTTTGAACAAACTCCTATCCTGTAATTACTATCTGTAAGTTTTCAATAAAATAAAATAAGACAGATATTTTCCTGAAATCACTTTCTTGGATCCGGTGAAAAATCGAATTCTATATATTGCTCGTAAACAAGACTTCCTATTTATATACTTCTTGTAGCATGATATTGTTTTTGGGAAATTAATTTCTTTAAATGCTTCTAATAGTTACAATTTAGAAACAACTTTGGTTTGAACGACGTGAACAGATCGGTCGAGGCACTGGAGCGCAGAAGTGGGGAATGTAAATTCAATAATACTTTACCACAGATTGAAACAGAAACCCCTAATTTAAATTCCAATTATTAGAAATGATTATATATATGTATAATCTGTGGCGTCTCAAAGATTATAATTTACGATACAAAATTCTGATTTCCATAAGACCATAATTGAAGCTGAGCGCCGAATTTAAATTGCTGCTGGCGAATTGCGCAGGGAAGCGGCGCGCAAGGCGCAAGGCACTCACACAGATTAATCTGTGAATTGTGTAACAGTTCATTTTCATGTTTTTCTCATACTGTCAAGAATTTCGAGCAAAACTGTATAATCAAACCCTATAATCAACCCTATTATTGGTGGGATTTCGCTGTCCGTCTCTGTCACCGTTGCGTCGCGCGCCGATTATCCTGGGGCGTTTCAATTTATGCACATGGAATTTGGCCATCTTAGATCATTCTTGGCCGACCCTAGCTTAAAAAGAAACATATTGTTTAAGTCAAAAAAAAATATATCGTTACGCAGTTGAGTCGGTATAGTTTAAAAGTGATTTGAAAATATTATCGGTTTTATATTTTCTTTCATCGTCATTTGCTTATTTTGTTTTTTTTTTAACTATTGACAACCGTCTGTTATTACTATCACTATTGTTTTGATATTTGTATTTATAAAATTATTTTTATTGCTGTCCACACGACAATTTGTGAAATTATGCAATAATTCTGTTTCGTTATTAGTACTATCGTCCATATAATTTGAGAAATTATTAAAGAATTTTGATTAAAAATATCCGTACATTTTGTTTATTGCTGTTACTAGCTGTTGCCCGCGGCTTCGCTACGCGTAAAGTTTCGAATCGAGTTGCTAATTTGAGTAGGGTGGCGTATATTTGCCTTTTTAGACGCTATCTTTAGATACATAGTAAAAGACGTCCTGTTCGGTTTTTGTTCTTCGCCACCCGCCGCGTTCCGCTAAACGCTGACGTTGTTTGGTTAGTCGCCGCCGCGCAGCCCCCGCTAGGTATTTCGAATTGCTTGCCCGCGTTACTTATTTCATGATATCTCTAAAACTATTCTAACTAAAAAGTTACAGTACATTGCTAATTTTATCTACATTTAACACCCGTGGTGATGGATTAATTTATTTTGATAAGGATTCATATTTTACTGGTAATGTCTTAAACAAACTTCAGCTACATTTTTTGTTATTTTTTTAAGTCATAAAAGCAGTTATTGTAGCTTAAATATAAAAGATGGATATATGCTGTCGCAGATTTTTTTTAGATCTTTTTGAGGCTGACGTTTTAATTTTACATAGTTTTTAAAAATACCAAACCGTTTCGTCAGCGCACGCCGATAAAGCACATCACCAGCACATTTTCTCCGACTCGATTTACAAATAACGTGATTTCGTATTGAAAACTAATATTTATCACAATAAAATATAGCCTATAGCAGAGCACTACTCGATAATTTAGCTTTCCATTAGTAAAAAAATATGAAATCGTATAAGTATGGAAACTTACAAACTTACACACATTACCTCTTTATAATATTAGTATAGACAACCTAGAAGTTCTTGCTTGAATATTCAACGTTCATAGTACCTTATAACTTAGGTAATACAAGTTTTGTTAACTTTTTAACTTGGTTAATTTCGACTTTATCAAGTTTAGGAATTCCTACAAACTGGTTCATAGATATATATTTTATTTAAATGGGGTCTTTTTGTCAATTCCTGGACATGGCCCTTCTCCAATATCTTCCACGCTTAACGATCATGGATCCTCCTTGTCCAATCTCATCCTCCGTCTCCTCTGACATCATCCAGGGTAGAGGTGGACGGCCACGAGATCTCATATTCAGACGTGATCTCCATTCGAGTAGTTTCCTGGTCCACCGACTATGATCCATTCTGGAAATGTGTTTAACCTATTCCCACTTGTAACATTTAATTAATAAGGACGTAATTGAGCAGGAAGGGACCAACATTCTGTTGCATTAAATATTATAATAGTATTCCGAAAAATATGCAATTGCCAGCAATCACGAACACTTATAAATACGGCTAGAAGATGTTATTATAGTGTATATGACTGTTTAACTGACAATATTAATCTAATATGATCATGCCTTCCCTATTCGTTATTTTAAATATTTATCTTGTTTATGTTAGATGTACTCGTACTAGAAATCGTACGTCCTTTGGGCAAACTGTAGAGAATTATTTTATGCCAAAACAACTGTAATTCGAACATACAATTATACAATAAATCTATCTATTAATGATTACTATTGCATCTAAAGCTCTTGTCTTACTTTGGATCTATTCACTACATTTTCGGTTTTGCAGCTGATTATGAATATGATTTGTTTTAATGGATTATTCAACTCTAATCTTATGGCTTAACTGCTTGTTAAGTAAAAATCATTGTTTTCGATCCATGAGTAAAGACAGGCAAGACTTATTGCTCTAACACTTCTGTTTTCAGTTTAATTGGGAGATCTACGAGCGATATTTCTTATAGGCGCCAAAATCTGCTTATTTAAGAAATACACCTCCCGATCTCTGCCGGTTTTTTCGCCACCCAGCATGATTTGGTCGCCTAGATAAATATTGTTTATTTATTTATAATTTACATTTATTAATATACTGACTGACGGCTTTGATGAGTAATGAACTGTACCTATCTACTCTTTTTAAACAAACACTTCACAGTCTTCGCAGCAACGCACACGACCACATCACAGCAAGCAGTCGCAAAGACTGATTGATCGGCTAGTTATATATAGTGGCTTACGGCTTAGATAAATAATGAACGGTACCTACTACTTTATTTGACCACACACTTCACAGACTTCATAGAGCTACACACTCGAGCACATGGCAGCAAACAGTCGCAAAGTTTCAGGATCTACGCTTGGAGACTCTTTGTTGTTCACATTCACCGTACACGCTAGACGTTGCTCCAATAAATTTTCTTGGTATGTTGGTTACTTCACACATATGTAGGAAAAAGCAAGCCCGAAGCAGTCATGAAAATCGCACTTAATGCATTGCTCTCTTCATTCTTCATTGCTCTCTTCGCGATTTCTACGTCAGAGGCATGAATCACTCACATTAAAATGATGAAACCACAAAATGATAACATAATTACTTAATTAACTATTTGTCATACCAAAACATTGCTCTTAAATTGTATCTTCATAATACAACGTCGGAGATAAGGAACTAAAACATAGAACTTTTGAAATTGACTCGTTTTGCTTCAACCTATCTGACATTTTGAAATATCTCAAACTATGTACAACGGCTTTTGATTTAGTATACAGCAAGAACCGATAGAGCAACAAACAACCTATAGGAAAAGACCTTATCGAAATCCACCCAGCAGTTATCGACCCTCGAATATCAGCGGTATGGTGTTCCCATAGCAAGTAAGCCATACTAGCAAGGCTGTGTGGCACGGCTCTTATGGTGACATCACGGTGGTGGTTTCTGATATCGAGTATCAATTTACTTTTTATAAAACGGTCCTGATTCTCACATGCTACTTCCGAATGAATGACGCTTCTGGCAAATGAGGATACAACCGTTTCGTAATCTGTGCAGCTGGCGCTGGCGTGGGCGCCGCAGGCTCCACCCCATTAGGTTGCCATTTGGAAGTAATCCGACTGACGCGTCGCGAAATGTATCCTTCCCGTTTAATTTTGGCGGAAGCGTGGGTTTATCGCGTAGCCGCCTCGGACGGCACAATGCCATTCAATTTACTCTCGCTTCGGTCGCGAGAATCGCCAACGCCCTCCTTTATACTCCTAAGAGTGGGCCATTATGGAGACCACCAGAATAGAACATATTATTCGTATTGTTGTCAGAAGCCACCGTAAACGCGGCTGCGAACATTCGAGGATTGTCCAAATTGTAAAGAAGACTTTGTACATTGTCGCTACGAAGCTGTTCACCAGTGCTCATTCACTGAAACACGTAAACACTTCTAAAGGTTAACTTTAGTGGTGTGATTTATTGACTTGGCTATATAATTTTGCTCTGGAGTCTCTAGTTTTCTTAAAATTACTAATATTATTTCAAGTAATAATTAATAATCGCACGTAAACCGTATCGATTTCCGTCAGACACTCTTTACATCCGGTCCGAGGTTTTGGATGTAAGACAGCTTTATATTCGCATGGCCCTAATATACACTAAAAATAAAATGACCCCTTATAATCAACAACGAGTTGAAAAGACGAGAGCAACAAAAACTGGTGATATTATGGTGCCAAGAACTTACACAGCATTTGGCCAGCGCCATTTTACGTTCATTGGCCCTAGAATGTACAACAACCTTCCCGAAGCAATTAAAAGTAGTGAGAACACAATTGACATCCACTTTTAAAAAATCTTTAACCGATTGGTTGCTGGAGGTGGGTAGGGACGGTTTAGGGAATATGCTGACTGTTGTATTTTGAATGATAGTATTTAGTACTTAGTATTTAGTTTTTACAATGATAATTTTAAATGACTATGATAGGTATGTAAACGTTATATCAATATGTAATTGATTTATATATGTATATTATATATAATTTTTTTTTATTTATTTTGGTTTTATTATTATTTTCGTATACATATATATATATGTGTATGTGGGCATATATGGATATATATTTTATCTATAGATGTATATAAGTATCTATATTTATATATGCGTAAATATTTGTAGATTCATATTTGTCGATTTAAAAATAAGTAGGTACTAACTATAGTTTAAGTTGACAGTGCACACTTAATATCAAGTCATTAAAAGTATGCCGTAGAACAGGCCTAGGCCTAGTTAGGCGACTATGTCAAACATTAAAAATAATGTCGCATCAATTTCTTGCTAACATCTTACTTACACATATGACATTAATTGTTTACTAGATGTGTTACTAAATAAATATAAAAAATAAATAAGTATATTGAATGCAATACTTAAAATTTCTTTAAATATATGCAGTAACCTGGCCGAAGAAGAACCAACTGATTACAAAACTTCGCTGAATGGTTCAACTCAAGCACCACCGAGTTGTTTTGCGCCGCAACATCACGGGCTCAAGTGGCCATAATAACCGCCAACCTCCGATAGGAGATGGCACTTTAAGAAGATGCAGTAGGCTATACAACTGTATACTTAGATTTTTCTTATATAATTAAAATCGTATCACGGTTATAGTATCACGTTATTGGGCGACAGGAGTAGATACTGGGAAAAGAAACACTGATTTTGGTCAGTTCAGTAACATTTGAAATATTGGGTCCTTACCTATGTAATTGGTGTTTTTTCACACTGGCCATTTTGAACTTGGATAAGTTGATTTTGAGTTGGAACTCAGCGCGGATGCCAGAAACTCCGCAACAATCGACAAAATCCGCAACAATCGACTAGCAAGAGAAGTCAAGCCACATATATCACAATTCCAGCACCTGATTTCAGCAGGACCGAGCCACAGTGTTCATAGACCTTTTGAAACATATGTTCCCTGGGAAAGTAATCTCAAAGAGAGGAGTCATATTATTATATTCTTTTCCGCGGAGCCCAGATCTTACTGAAAACTATTTTTTTGTGGGAATACCTGGAATCAGGGGTTTATGAAGATAATACAATAATAACAGGTTAAAACAACATGTTATACGGGAAATCAACGCTACTCCTAGAACAACTTGCTAATGTGTTTTTGAGAATCTGCGAGTCCGACTTATAGAAAGTAAAGAAGCGAAGAAGAAGGTGGACGTCACTTAGACATCGTTATATTTAAAACTTAAATGTTACTAACATTTCCACCTCTTCTAGTTTTTAAAAATAGTAAATTTGAAATTTCATTGCTCAGTAATTATTTTTAAGCTATTGCATAGCTTTTATCACGGGCCTTAGGCCAGCGCGGCGACCGAATAAAGAAATTTCTTAACGAAAATTAATGATGTTTTAAACTGATAATTACGTCTAAACGAGTACTGCTTACGATTCGAAAAAATATATATTAAACAAGAACATTTTCCTAATATTCATAGCTTTGAATATTTTAGATTTTGTTTATATTACATAGTGTAATTAATTTGTGAAATTAGGTCTAACCGAACACAAAAACGACTACTACGCAAATACTATCTGGCGTATTATTATGAAACCTGCACCATTTTAAAGATAATTTAATTATCTATCTTTTTATCTACGATTTTTTTCGAATAATCCGTTTTTTTGCTTTATCGAATAAAAAATTCGTGCGCGGCGCTCTATCGGAAGACGTTTAAATTATTCCGAATCATTTGCTTCCGCAGCCGCAAATGATTCGGAATAATTTCAACGTTTTCCGATAGAGCGCAGTTATCTGATATCAGAAAAAATAAAATAAATAAATAATTATAATTGCATAAGTTGTTAAAAATGCTATGCAATAGCTTTACCGCTTCAGTCCCCGAGTGCCACACGTTTTTTTATTTAATTAGATTTTTAAATAGCGCCTACAGTTAACGCCCACCCTGTATACAATCTTGGCATTACTAAGTAAATCAGTCAATATTACTGTTTTTCGATGATGACACAGAGTTTAAAACTGATTGATCTCTCATTATATACTTACATTTATTTTCGCTAACGAATAAGGTTTTGTTATACCCATATTGGACATATATGCTAAAATAGTTTCAGGCAGTGAGTATATAAATCTACAGCCTTTTATGTGAACATTTATACTATTATCGAATAATCTACAGTTGGGATATTGATTTTCGCTGAGGTTTTCACATATTGGTAATGGAATGTACAAAATTTCCGTCGATTAGTCCCAATCGCTTTGCCTCGTTTTCGTATATGAAATAACATTAAAAATAAATAAATATATATATTCATTAAGACTGCGACCTGACAACTAAAGCTATTAACTACAACGGACGATATTAAATCTTCGGTCTCCCGTGAGGTGAGCGTAGAAGGACGAAAACAGTCCACTTTCTAGTTACCCCACTCGCCCGTCAGAAGCCAACGCCTAACGGCGAGGAACCGGGAAAGGTGTACAGCGGGCTGCCTCGCCCCCTGACTATCAGTTTGGAAGGATATCATCGTCTGGAATTAACCATCAGGATACCTCCTACCTCCTGACTTATTACAGGATCGAGGACGCTTGCGCGGTCCTCTTCCTTACGTAGCGATGATACGGTGTCGGCGGACCACGGCATCATTAACCCGGCTTTTCAAAGGGATTAGATGGACGAATGGTCGTTTCAAGATCAGTTGCCGTAATATTAACCACTACCCCCGCTATATAGGAAATATTACTGTTTACATACTCCCCCGGCTGTTGGTCGGAATGCACAATCGATTGGCTGACGCCGCACGGTACGCAAACCGTCCAGGAAAGCCGGAAGGTTAGCTCCTGCTGGAGACTGGCCCGCAGGTCAAAGACCTACCCGGGCTCGCACTTCTGCGTGGAGGCCGCCGGATGGGTGTTGACCCGTGCGTTTGACCGAACCTATACAACTTGGTCTTAGTGGCCAAACTGCAACAGGGCGCATTAGCTCCCAAAGAGCCCATTAGCGCCGAACTGCGATCTGGCAGTAATAAGTAAATCTTAACTAGCTTCTAAAGTCACTGCTCAAAGACTTCGTTGCATCTTTGCAAATAATGGGAGTCTTTTAAGTTGGCGAAGGAATTGGTCTTGGTGGGGTGGCAAGTAGGTATTTCGACCTGGCGTCACGGTATCTTCTCTCTTCGATAGGGTCTACTAGTTTAATCTGGTCCTCTCTCTATTCTTTCGGTGGCAACTTCAAGTTACGAGCTAGTGATATCTTACCTTTACACCAGGCCAGTGGACCTGTTGCTTCATTGACTCCTCGAAGAAGGACTTACCTTGAAAGACTGTAAACCTTGCCTGCTGCTGTAATCCCATGTCAGACGTAGACAGGTGAGATCGAATCTGGGGGAAACGCCTCGGGCGGTACTGCGCGGTTTGCGAATCGTGCCGCGTTTGCCAGTCCGGGAATAACCGGGAGAGTCTGGAAATGTACGTTTCCTAAGCAGCAGGGTTGCTGTTAACCCGATGTCAGCCACCTTTCAAACGATCCGTTGGCAACCCGATTCCGCCACGGCGATTCCGACAGGCGCCACGTTTTGCGATAAATTCGAAGTGAATTAGCGCTAACATCAGGTAGAGGCCGCGCAAGCTACTTCGGATCTGGGACCAAACTAGATAATCCAAATCTGATAGTAAGGTCAGCCCGCTAGGTCCTCTTCACTGTGCCTCGCCGTAAGGCGTTAGGCTCTTACGGACTTTTTAGCTTTTACGGACGGTTTAGTTAGAAAGTAGATTGTTTTTGTTCACTAAGTCTGTTTTTGTTCGCTAAGTCGCCAAGTTTTGGGAGTTAATGGGCCCTTGCTGAGATGGCCACGAAGACCCATTCTGTCCAGGGTTGGTCACACTCACGGGTCAACACCTATCCGACGGCCTCAACTCATGAAGTACGAGCCTGGTTAGGATTCTGGCCTTATGGTTAGTTTCTCCTGGGAATCAACCTTCTGGCGCTCCTGGACGGTCTGCGAACCGTGCGGCATAAGCCATTCGATTGCGTACTCTAACAGTCGGGGGAGTCTGGAAGGAGTACTGTTTCATATAGAGCGGGGGTGGTTGCGGACCTTACGGTGACTGCTCTTGAAACGACCATCGGCTACCGGATCCTGGGTGAACAGCCGAGTAAAGGATGCCCTGGTCCACGATAGATTCGGTGTACACCGTTTCACCGCTTCGTAAGGGAGAGGACCGCGCAAGCGACCTCGAACTCGTAACCAATCGAGAAACTGGAGTAATCTGGTCGCAATTGGAAGTAAGGGCGTGAGTGTAAGCCCGCTGGGTAACACTTCTGGCTATCTCGCGGTTAAGGCGTTGGCCTCTTATGGGTTTGTGGCGGAGCTAGACAGTGGACTGTTTTTGTCCTAAGTCTTCTGCGCTCACTCCAGGGAGATAGAATGACTAATCGTTAAAACTTCCTGAGGTGACGGGCTCGCCCGTTGTAGTCGACAACTCTAGTTGTTCGCTAAGTCTTTCACGTTCAATCCATGGGGGACAGAACGACCTGATGTCATTATGACTCCATGGGGTAACGGGTACGGCCGTTGTGTTTAGCAACGCTAGCTATGTAGACCGATAATCATTACATTTTATTAAATTAACCTTTGTAACTAAAATCGTAGCATATGCAAATTGGACAAATATCTTGAACTATGCGATTACGGGCTGGGCATATTGTATTACAGGCCGCAAACAGGGCCGCCCTGTTCAAAAGCACTGCAGTAACCACCTCTCAAGCTGTGTTCCACCGCATCTCTCCGTTGACAAAGTCGACGTCGTTTAGATATCCATCTCGTTTAGAATTCCATCAACGCCGTGGATGGAATTTCACGTGTGCAACGAAGACAATCATCGCGAGGCGAACGGAGGCGCAACCCCGACCTCACTTCCTCTCCCTCTCACTCTGCTGCTTTACTATGCTGCAGGCTCTCCAGAACCAGGTACGTAGTGAGGGATTACCGACCCTTTTACTAGTCCTTGGAAAAATAGGAAAATATTATTTTTTATATTCCTGACGATCATCATAAGGGGTAATTTGTACAATAGGCTTTTTGAACAGTAAAAAACCATAAAAAATATAGATATTTTAAATAGATCCATGAAACCATACCCCTAGAGCCCCGATTGACCAATATCGGCAAAAACACGATTCAGCGTCATGGCCCCGTTTCAATTTTATTTTAATTTTATTTGTTTTATTTTATTATGTTTTATTATGTTAATATGTTTTATTTTAATTATGGGTACAGTGGTTTGGCAGTAATTAATGTTTTGGTGAGACAGTGTCATAATTCATTTTTTTTACTAATTTTTACTACATTTTTTTGGGACATCAACTTGTTAATCGGTTGAGAACCGAGGCCTGAAGGGTTAAATAAATCCGCACGCTAATGATATTATGTAAAATTATTTTTTCTGATATTTTTTTACTTATTTAATTAAAATGCGAATTTTTTTAAATATTTCATTCTAAGATAACTTATTCTAATTCTTTCTATAAAACTGGTATTACGTAGCGGACGTGACACCAGAAAAAGGAGAAAAATTCTTTGAACATTGCTTACGTATTTTTATTTTCTTATTTCATTTACCATTTATTTGCCATTGTCTTCTTAATGCTTTCTATTGATTTCAAATAAATGTTGTCGTTGTTAGTACTGTTGGTTTTATTGTGTATTTTTAACTGATCTAATTTTAAAATAGAATTAAAAGATAGAATTGCTGTAAAAGTAACTTTGTAGTTTCCATGTCCGTTCAGGTTCAGGTAAAATAAAAAAAACTGGTACGCCTGCCTTAGTATAGGCCTAGGCCTAAGTAGGCGGCGGTGATATAGTGATCAAGATGCTGCAGTGTGCTTTGTTTTTTTGCTTCCGGTTCAAGAACGAATAATTTGTAATGCTTCAGTAATTTGTATACCTCGTGCTTTACTTTAAATAAATAAATGAAATAATTCGTATATAAAAAGTACGTAAATAGAATAAATATAAATATGTGTATAGAAAAAATATCTATATATTTATTTATTTTAAAAGTGTAATATTATTTCCTTTCTATTATACCAATGTTAATTAACAATTATGTATGGTTGGTTTCAAAAAGCTATTTGTTTCAACAATCCTCCGATTCGAACCGCAGCAAATTAGGCTAATCAAGTCAAAAGTCCAGCAGGGTCGCAAAAGAAAACCTTTATTTTTTAATAATCAGAAAACCTAAGTCCGACCCTGTAGAGAAGACGAACTACGTCATCACTTGTTAAGAGGCGACAATGCGGCTTGAGACGCGTTCGTGCCGAGTGGTGAAATGGCGACAAAATGTTCCTCCTCTTTGCCCACGTCATATTACAGTAGCGCTAAAATGGCTATTCTAGTACTCCATGTTATCTCCAGCGTCAGCTTCCTAAGAGTATCATAGCCATTGTATTGCAGTGCAACCTAGCTAGTAAATATTAATAATAACAGACCTCGTAGCTCACATTCTATTCGTTTTAAAGATATTAACAAATTTAGAAGCCGCCTAAGGCGCATGTACCAAATAGTATACATGACAAATAAGTAACTAACATTAATAATCTACAGTATACACAAACACGCAAAAATAAATGAATAGTATGAGTAATGAGTAAAAAAATTTTTTTTTCTCTAGTCGGAGGCAAGTAACTTCACAAACTTGTTTATGTGACAAGAGCCATTCGTTCTGATTAGAGCACCGCGCCGTAACGTCCATCGGTGGCACTTATTCCGTTTCTCGCAGGCCTAATCTTAGTTGGATTTAAATTAATTAAATTAATTAAGAATCTTCCCAATTGCTTTGACATTTCTGTTTCTTAAAATTTAAGAACGGGCCTTAACTCCTAAAGCTTTTAGTTATATCAGTGGTCGTCCCTAACCGATACTATATTGGACAGATTCCCAGGGACCGTAACCACCCATTTTGCCATTTTGGTTCGGAATTTCCTCGTGCGTTTCATAGTTTTAGCGTATAAATAGCGTATATTCACTATACGACATATCTATGTCTATATATACATATACCATCGTCCAACTCCTTCTTCCTAATTACTTCCAATTCCCTACCTTTCCCAGCGGCTTTCTATGCTAATATTATATTTTACATGAACTTAGTTTATTTTATAATTAATTTTCAAGTGCTGATATCTTTTAAAATGTTACATTCGCAGAAAATGATTATTGGCGTAATGTTTTTCATTTTTGTATGTTTATGTATAAGTACGTATATTATATGCGTGTATGTTTCCTGAAATAAAAAATTAAAAAAAATAAGATACATTTTACAAAACAAGTTTTTAAAAAAGTAGGATTACACGCCTGTCCGTTTGGACTTCTCGATTTTAAACCGTTCCTAAAATAACCAAGGAAAACTACATTTTAGCCCCATATCTCAATAAATTACCAATAATTAACATTTTGTCAATTTTAGCAGACTTACAATCATATTTGGTTACAGATTTCTGGTATACCTACGCAGCCGGTCTGGGCTGGCGTTTCTATATACACCTAGAAATAAAAATATATTTTTTGGACGGAAAATGATCTGACTTTTGTCTCCCTCCCATAAACAACTTTGTAAAACGCCTTGTCGAAGCGAAAAAAACAAAAACTCTTGTTATTTCGAACCCATCAAAGCACAACATTTAAATTAGTATTATCCTTCCATATTTGCTTCAAACAAAGTTATCAATTTTAGAGATGCATATAATTATGGTAATGGAACAAACCTTGAGTCCTTGTAATGTTATTAGTACTTGTAAAGTTATGTTCTGCACACACTCACCTGTAACAAAATAAAATAATCCATTAACAATTTGCTTAAAAAAATAATAAAATATAATGATTCAATGCGTAAGCGCTAATACGCTGGGCGAATATGTTATATTCGGCAATAATGTCAAAGGACAAATACAATAATATCAACATGAATATGTAAACTTTTCCAATAATACAGTAGCCCAATATTATAAAGACCAGAATGTGTTTATTTGGGAATCACACCCATATTTGCTGCAGGAAGGAACTCTGACGAGACAATGACAAGCCAACCAAAGTCACTTATACACACGACACAATAATGAAAACCTAACAGTATACAACCGAGAGTAAAAACGATTTCTAGACAACGATATTAAATTTAGAACGCGAAGAAACTCCACTAAAAAATGAATACACACTTACGCCAAACTACAAGCATTTAAAATGACGCCATTATAAAAGACTGGTGACATGCTGGTTGATAAACTCGGACCGTGAGGTTTAATTAAACAGCGTTTCGAAATAAAATAGGTACACAGATATTTTATTTCTTTTTATTATTATTTGTGTACCTTCATAACTGTATTGATATATATCAGATATCACATACTTAATTTGGTGACCAAAGTGACTTGAAACATTTTATGCTTATAATATTTATCCCACGTAAACTAATATAATTGATGAATATTTCAGAAATCTTCTACATAGACAATGAGTTTTTAGTTACCGGCATCCTTGACGGATGTGAATCGGTACGAGCAATAAAGGAACTATTGATTAAAAAAATGTAGGAAAAACTTTTAATAGATAATAGAACTTTTCAATAGATGAGAAATAGTATAAAAAGCGTTGAGCACAACGCGCCATCTAGCGGTAGGCAAAATATCGCTAACCTTGTTTATTAGCGATATTTTACTTACCGCTAGATGGCGCAGCGCGCGTAACGCTTCCCAAAGCTTTTTTCAATAGATAAAATTTACAAAATTTAAAAACAAAATTTAAAGATTTTTTTTTTTTGATTTTTCTAAAACAAAATTTTAATGGTGTGCTCACTTGTTCGTATTGATTTAACCCCTTCAAGGATGCCGGCAACTAAAAACTCACCCTGTAGACCCAACAGATCGACAATGCACATACCTATATCTGACAAATAATATGTTCTACTCAATTAAATAAAAAGTTTTTTTATTTAATTGAGTAGAACATATTATATGTCATGTTTTATTTAATTTAGTAGAACATATTTTTATATTCTATTTATTCCATATTCATTGCCCAATATTGGCCAATGTTGCACACAGCACACAATATAACCTCAACATAGGCTCTGCCTGATAAAGAGATAAAATTCCTTCTTGCCTATATTCTTGCATCTTTAGTATATTACAATGCTTCAAATCTGTATTATATAAAATAAGCGATAATTAAATACGAGGCACACATGACAAGAACACACAGATGGCCCGATTACGTTTCTTTGTGAACTAAAACTTAAAATAGGTCGAGCGAACGAGATAGAGCAATACTTTAGAGCGGAATATGAATCTAACGATCGTCGATAGAAACTACCTGTCGAACTTGTATTCGTCCGAATGAATTTGAACACATTTCGTGCAGTCTTAGATTCAGATGCTTTATCTTTGGTGGGTAGTTTTAATGCGAAAAAGTGACAACCGTACATTTCACATTCCGCTCCAGCGTAATGCCCTGTCTCGTTCACACGAACTAATTTCCGATTTTAGTTCACGAAGAAACGCAATTGAGCCCATTGTGTATTCATTTTCATAACTTTTGAAAAGAATAGTGTTTGTCACCCCAAGACTTTCCCGGCCAGTAGACAAGGACTGATTTTATCTGAATATTAATTTAATAAATAAAATCTATGAGCGCCATCTGGTTGGGTTCCATTGCAATCGCCTCGGGCGGCGCATTTCGTTTATTGGCTAAGGGCAGGGTCTAGCAGTTGGCGCTAATATTTGAGTATAATGTATGGAGGAATTGAAACATTATTAGAGTAGCTTGCTTATATATGAGATATTCCGACCAAAATAAATAAATACATAATGGGATAACTATATTTAGAGCTTATATATGGCACTCCCACTTCAAAAGCGACCACATTCGAAAAAATCATTTGTGTCAACCGGAAGGCTTTCTCGACAAGTAGCCAAGGACTGATATTAATTTCATAAATAAAATCGATGAGCCCCCTCTCTCGGCCGGCGGACAAACCCTTTTGGGTTCCGTTGTACAACCGCCTCTGGCGGCGCAGTTCGTTTCTAGGTTAACCTCGGGGTTTAATATTTAATTAAAGTGTATGGTTGAATTTAAATATTATTAGAGTAGCTTGTATTTTTATTTTTAAGCTATTGCATAGCTTTTATCGCGGGCCTATAGGCCAGCGCGGCGACCGAATGAAGAAATTTCTTAACGAAAATTAATGATTTTAAACTGATAATTACGTCTAAACGAGTACTGCTTACGATTCGAAAACAATATATGTTAAACAAGAGCATTTTCCTAATATTCTTAGCTTTGAATATTTTAGATTTTGTTTATATTACATAGTGTAATTAATTTGTGAAATTAGGTTTAACCGAACACAAAAACGACTACTACGCAAATACTATCTGGCGTATTATTATGAAACCTGCACCATTTTAAAGATAAGTTAATTATCTAACTTTTTATCTACGATTTTTTTTTTAATAGGTAGTCAAAGAAAAGAATAATATCCGTTTTTTTTACTTTATCGAATAAAATTCGTGAGCGGCGATCTATCGCAAGACGTTTAAATTATTCCGAATCATTTGCGGCTGCGGAAGCATAATTTCAACGTTTTCCGATAGAGCGTAGTTATCTGATATTGGAAAAAATAAAATAAATAAATAATTATAATTGCATAAGTTGTTAAACATGCTATGCAATAGCTTTACCGCGGCAGTCCCCGAGTGCTACACGTATTTTTTATTTATTTATTTAATTATTTAAATCCAAAAAAAAATACAAAAAAAATATACGTGTGGCACTCGGGGACTGCCGCGGTAAAGCTATGCATAGCATTTTTAACAACTTATGCAATTATCATTATTTATTTATTTTATTTTTCTGATATCAGATATTTGCGCTCTATCGGAAAACGTTGAAATTATTCCGAATCATTTGCGGCTGGTAGCAAATAATTCGGAATAATTTAAACGTCTTCCGATAGAGAGCCGCGCACGAACTTTTATTCAATAAAGCAAAAAACCAAAATATTGGAAAAAAAATCGTAGATAAAAAGATAGATAATTAAATTATCTTTAAAATGGTGCAGGTTTCATAATAATACGCCAGATAGTAATTGCGTAGTAGTCGTTTTTGTGTTCGGTTAGACCTAATTTCACAAATTAATTACACTATGTAATATAAATAAAATCTAAAATATTCAAAGCTAAGAATATTAGGAAAATGTTCTTGTTTAACATATATTTTTTTCGAATCATAAGCAGTACTCGTTTAGACGTAATTATCAGTTTAAAATCATAAATTTTTGTTAAGAAATTTCTTCATTCGGTCGCTGCGCTGGCCTAGGCCCGCGATAAAAGCTATGCAATAGCTTAAAAATTACATAAATAATACAGTTTAGAATAGGGCAAATACTTAGTCATTGTTTGCGAAGCAAAAAAGTACAGATTTGATGGATTTTATCAGCTCCACTAGACTATAGTCTGTTCTGGAGTGATATCACTCTTATATTTGTTACATAGTACACTTTTTTATAAATTTTCGCCTAAAATAATTAAATATTTTAGCAACATAATTCAGAAAATTTGAAGATAAAGATATTTAATGTTAGTTAGTAACGCGGTAATAATAAAAGCATAAAAGGATAATTACCTACATAGGCATTACGTAGGTAATTATCATTTATATGAGTTATTACAACCAAAATGTGATTTCGACCTAACAAGGCAACTGTGTACTATATTTCAAGTTTCTAAGTCCAATATTTCAAGATTAAAATATGACTAGTTCGCCCCCTAGTGGAACGATCTCAACCACAATATTTTTAACTCTTGCCATGACAAAATGATGCCTGCATGCCGAATTTCAGTTCAATTGGGTTAAGCGTTTGGGCGCTATCATGGAAGAATACAACAGACATATAACTAGAGCTGTCAACTATAACGGGCGAACCTGTCACCTCAGGAATTTTTTAACATATTTATCGTTCTGTCGCCCGTGAGGTGAGCCCAGAAGACGTAGGACAAAACAGTCGGCCATCAAGCTCCGCCACATGCCCGTAAGAGGCCAACCCAGCAGGCCGACACTCGCGCCCTTACTTCCAGTTGCGACCAAATTACTCCGATCTCCCGACTGGTTACGAGTTTGGGGTCGCTTGAGCGGTCCTCTCCTTGACGTATCGGTGAAACCGTATCAATCGAATCTATCGCGGACCATGGCATCCTTTGCCCGGCTATTCACTCGGAATCGGGTAGCCGATGGTCGTTTCAAGAGCAGTCGCCGTAAGGCCAACAACTACACCCGCTCTATATGAGACAATGTTTCCAGACTCCCCCGACTGTTAGTCAGAATGCACAATCGATTGGCTTACGCCGCACGGTGCGCAAACCGTCCGAGAGCGCCAGTAGGTTGATTCCTGTGGGAAACTAGCCCTAAGGCCAGAGCTCTACCCGGGCTCGCACTTCATGCGTGGAAGCCGCCGGACGGGTGTTGACCCGTGAGTATGACCGACCCCGAACAAATGGGTTTTCGTGGCCAACTCAACAATGGCCCATTAGCTGCCACACAGACATACAGACAGACTTCCATCTGGAAGTAGTCTCAATCGACCCAGGGGCACTCATAATGGATATTTCCGTCTTCGTCTCGAAAAAAATGTGTGCGATCACAATAATTTCCCTCCTCCGGTGGCCGGTGGCCGGCATTAAATTATGCAGAATCAGAGAACACGTTTTTTTTCTGGCTTGTGATGATTTATTTGCTCATCGTGGACTTCACACGTCGCGTCGAGTGAACGTCTCTCAGAATGCGCTGACCAAATGCAACTTTATAAATTCTATGAAATCGCATAAACAAAGATATGTCGCTGTAGCGGACACAGATGGAGCGCCATTATATGCGCATCTGGGTTGTAAACCCGACCATTCCCGGGTTAATGGTAAAGTTAATGTGGCCAGTGGTAGCAGTGGCGACAATCGTCGGATGCAATCGACATCAAAACAGCTGTTCGGTGCGACAAACTGTTTCGACGAACTGCGAGCGATTCGGGCGCACTGCGACCGCAGCGCGGCATTCGAGGGTTATACTTGCAATGTTCGGAATTAAATGTTGAATCTGTCAGAATTAAATGACTCTCCGTCAAGCACACGGTCATACAAAAGTTCAAAGTTCATAGTTTATTTTGATTTAAAAAGGGTAAACTTACTTATTTTTTAAGCTATTGCATAGCTTTTATCGCGGGCCTAGTAGGCCAGCGCGGCGACCGAATGAAGAAATTTCTTAACGAAAATTAATGATTTTAAACTGATAATTACGTCTAAACGAGTACTGATTACGATTCGAAAAAAATATATGTTAAACAAGAACATTTTCCTAATATTCTTAGCTTTGAATATTTTAGAGTTTGTTTATATGACATAGTGTAATTAATTTGTGAAATTAGGTCTAACCGAACACAAAAACGACTACTACGCAAATACTATCTGGCGTATTATTATGAAACCTGCACCATTATAAAGATAATTTAATTATCTATCTTTTTATCTACGATTTTTTTCGAATAATCCGTTTTTTTTTCTTTATCGAATAAAAAATTCGTGCGCGGCGCTCTATCGGAAGACGTTTAAATTATTCCGAATCATTTGCTACCGCAGCCGCAAATGATTTAGAATAATTTCAACGTTTTCCGATAGAGCGCAGTTATCTGATATTAGAAAAAAAAATATAGTAATTATAATTGCATAAGTTGTTAAAAATGCTATGCAATAGCTTTACCGCGGCAGTCCCCGAGTGCCACACGTATTTTTATTTTATTTTATTTTTTGTTAAAACATACAGCATACAAAAATAACGTATAAGCATAATATATACCAGTAGTAAAGCCAATGATGTTTTTAATTATTTGCTATATAAGGATTACAAAATATGCGAAACAATACAATACAAAGAAAACCAAAAAGAATTTAAAAACTAACAGTTAAAAACGCTATGTGCGAGTGTATGAGTGTTGGTGTGTGTTTGTGTTTTGGAGTGTGTGAGGAAATGTGTGTGTGTGTGTGTGTGTGAGAGAGGGTGTGTTTGTATGTGTGTGCGTGTATGTATGTGTGTGTGGGTGTGTGTATCTGTAGTGCGAATGTGCTTGTGAGTGCTTGTATGTGCATGCTAATTCAACCCGGACTGATAATCAGCTTTTCACGTACCTCCAACAAAGGATCGACTATTTTGATGGTTAAATATGTCAATATCGTTAAAGCATACATTGTATGCATGAACATTACAATTAATACAATATTTATTTTTATTTATTTATTTATATATTTTATTTATTCAAATTTACATGTCTTATATAAGACTACAAAGACGAAAAATAATTACTGTTTAATTAAATTAAGCGACAAATAGATTCATTCCAATTCCATGTAATCCGAGTGACGTCACACATCTAACTAGGCTAACGCCTTTGCATATATGTGCGATTTCAGACTTATTTTGGATTACAGGCTGACATTAGAAGTTTATTACTAGAGATTAGAGGTTAGATAATAAGTAGAGGTTAAAGAAATACGCGATATTATATCACCATATTAAATATTAAGCCAATAATAATAACATTAAAATAAAAATAATTAAATGTATAATTCTAATACCTTGTTCTAATTATAACCTCCTGGGTACAACTGTACAGTAAATGGGAAAAAATAATTCTAAGGTCTGCGTTTTAAAGGTCAACAACGAAATATGAAACCAGTTTTTCCAATGCATGTTTTTTTAACTATTTTTCTCATATTATAATAAGTTATTATTAATAAGTGTACTGGAAGTTAAAAAAAAAAACAATAAAAGGGTGTCTGGAAATGAGGAGGATAAAACAATACCAAAAAAACTGTAAAATTTGAGAAGGTAGATTTTTAAAAATATACACAGATAAATTAAATTGAATATTTAAAAAGTTTTGTCTATAAGAAATTAAAATGAAATAGGAAAAAAAAAAACTACATTAAAAAACAAATGTTAAGGAGCTGAAAAAAATCTACCATTACATTTAGTAAATTTTAAAATATTTTTTTTTTTGAGAAATAAAAATATAGATAATAGAATGAATAAATAAACAGCATGATAATCCTTGGTACAACAAAAAGAAAACACAATACCCTCTAAATATAAATAAACCATTCAAAAACATCCATTACGAAAATAAAAAAGAGAAAATATCAGAGATAACGATGTCATTTAAAAGTTCAAAGTCGAAAGTTAATTTTAATTTAAAAACCCTGCAAGTCTATAAAACCTACAATTAATATATTAAATATAATTTTAACATAATAATATGTATGTATCAGTGATACACCTTGCTACTTATGTACTAATAATAAAATAGTGCCAAAAACTGTAAAATTCATCAATCTGTTATTATACAAAATCTATCATAATTTATAAAGTATACAGAATAAACAGAAAATATACAGGAAAAGTAGTATATATAAGATATTAGATTGAAATAAATAAAAAAATACATTTAAAAACCAATGTCAGAAAACTGAAAAAATAAACCATTATATTGTGTAAATGTTATATTATAAATTAAAATTTGAAATGAGAAATAAAACAATAAAAATATAAAAATTCTAAATCTTAATAAACCTTACAAGAAGCCAATAAATTATCTAAATAATAAAAAGAGAAAATGACAAATAAAAATATCCAAAATAGAAAAAGTCTGATTTAAAAAGTCATATTTACAATTTCGGTTTCTGCGAGTGATTAATTAAGAATAAAAATTGTAACGAAACAAAAAAGTTGTACCTATTTCTTCGACTAATATTCTGTAAAGGTAAACGATGATTGGGCATGATTGAGCCTGTCCCAATTTATGACTAATTACTATAGCCTAAGTATATACTAAGGCAGTGGTTTCCAAACGTATCCAAATCGTTGCACCCAATTTTCTCATAGCACCATAGTTATATAATATCTTGCTCTGTCATATAATAGGTATATATGTTCTCAAGGCAAACTCATTTCCTGTATTTTTTATATCTATTATTGATCGTTGAGATCCTTTTTGATGTGCTGGTTTCTTCGATTGATTGTGTGCTTGGCAAAGGAATATTCGGAAAGAACTTTTCCCGTATTTTCTCCGATCATTATATTATCCATTTTATCTGTAGTAGTAGCCTTATCAGCGGCTGGTACAATAAGTTCCTCAGCGATAGTGTCGGGATGTTTGCACTTCGCTACTCTGCTTGTCACATTGTATAAAGCCTTTGAGGCATAGTTTGACACTGACGTTTGCTTATTGAAAACATTTTTTTTTGGTACAAATATTTATTTTTTCTGGTAAAATATTTTTTAGATAGGTACATTGATACCTTTTTTATAGGTCCCACCTTAACATACATGGGTTCGTTCTCTCAGATGAGAACTTTAGATCACACACAGCGGTCTCTATTCATCCTGGTCTCTATTCAACGTGGAGGCATTGTGATTAAATTGCCTTACATCGTATGGTTCCGGGTTAAATTCTTGGCTGGGTCCCCATTTTCCATTAAGATAAAATTGACGGAGTTGCATTTCAATTCTGTCGATCGAATACAATAACAAAACACATACTTACACACATGCTACACGTACAAACATACATACAAGCATTTCATAGAGGTTAGTTGTAAGATATTGTCATATGTTAATATACCCGCTCATTACGAAATTTCACAATAAAGAGTAAAAACAAACTAACAAACAGACTTATATCGAAGGAAAGTCTTCGTAGCTGTTTTCGTATTTGCAGAATTTCTGACGTTATTTGTGATATTTTGGCAGATATTATTCTTCACAAAAAAAAAGTTTGGTAGTTAAGTTTCAAGAGATTAATGTAATAAAAATATTCCATATTAAATGGCCAATAATTTTGATAGTAATGCCGCTCGATAAGTAGACATTTTTATCGAGCTTTAAAAGAAATATATTTTCAATAAACTCTGTACAGATAAATTAAACGCTCTACTGATCGACAGGGAGTCGATTGAATTGTCAATATGCTCGACATTTTAATCATATTTTAAATTAAATTTGCAGTGGCCTAAAAAGGGTTTTGTAAATTTGTACGTGGCGCTGTAATTAAAAACAGATTTTCATAATATTTGCTTCTGCAAAAAAGTGTCTGATACACCGGATAAAAAAAGGCATTGTTACTAAAATTCCCATAAACGAACTTATCCATAATTTAATGCTTGGAATATGAACCTCTTTTAATCGGTTATATTTTACCTTAATCATGGCTACTGAGAAATATTTTTAATGACGGAACAAATTTGTGAACAATAATTATCGAAAAATAAATCTTTGATGTAAATATATCACACAAATTACTGTATGTAATACATATTACATATGAGAATGCCATCAAATGTGTGCCTACTTTTATAGTTTCCTAAAAATAAAGACATCCAATAGAACCAATTTTTAGAAAGTTCATTAAGGCGACATGATACCTGGGAAAACCATATCTGAAGGATTTTAGTTTTAGGAGTTTTTTGAAAAATGTAAGCAATAATTTAAAAATGTTTCTAAGTGAATCCCTCGATAAGGAACCAATTTAAAATTTGGACTAAAAAAAGTTGCTCATTGCCTTGGACAAAGGCTTTAAACTGACTTCGAAAACTTTCAGGCGCGTTTACTCCTACAATGTAAGCGATGAGTCTATTTTATTTTAATTTTATTATATTGACTGGTTAATTCTCTAGGGCAGCACTTAGCTACATTTTTTATTTAGGCCCTAAATTAATTACAATTAATTAAAACGCGAGAGCGCTCTGAGAGTTAGGCTAAATATGCTTTGCCATTAAGACCCTTATACCACCACTGCGTAAAGATAGTTATTCTGTGCTAGCGCTGCGATAGAGCATTTAGTATGCGCCTAGTAGCGGACGTAGAACCTGCGATTGACGCTTCGTCAACGCTGGATTTTTATTGGTCAAAGCCTACAAAATTGACCCCGCCTAGTTTTTCGCGTGTACGCCCATTTCGGATATGTATCTACATGACTGCCTTTAGTGGAATTGGTAAATTTAAAGAGGGGATAAAGTTTGAGAAGATATTCCTTAGAAACTATGACAGTAAGTTACTATGACAGTTTCTGCCATTACTATTTATTTTATTATTTTTATTTTCCTTCGGGGTGGTATAATTCGTCCGTTCCCGTATTGGCGTTTGTTCCTTATTGTTTCGATCAGGAATAATGGGTTAAAATCAAGGGCAGAGTTGATGGCGAGTAAGGGTGTGTATATGCTTGTATAACGATGATTTTTTATTTCCCAACATTAAAGACATCGATTTCTCTTTTAAATAAAGTGTTTTCTTTCGATGCTTACTAATGATTTAATGATAATAATTTGTTTATCCTATGTTATTGCGTATGGTAATATGAAATATGACACTAATATTTTTTAATATAATGGTAAGCGCGTTTTAGTATCATCCCCAAAATCCTATATGCAAATTATTCAGTATTCTCTTAGGTACGCTTCATTGCATTGATAATTCAGCCAACTGATGGAGTAGCTATAAATATGCAGGGAATGCTGGCACGTCAGAAAGGCGCTTGTGAATTATTGGTCCGAAATTCCTGCTGCGACGAATAGCAGTTAATCATATTGTCCACGAACCCTTTTGCCATTTCTGGCCGTGCTTCATTTCGGCGATCAGCGGAACGGACAAAGGGGAGATACTGGCTAAAATCTAAAATGCATTTGGCGCCATTAGTGATGTCGATACTGATGCGTTAATCGCTTGGAACTGGTATACCTATAATATATGAAGTCTTCTAGGTAACACATGATTTCAATATTTTCTTAGGTAAGAATCTTTCTCCATTTTGCTTTTCCTGTTTTTTAAATATTCTCAGTTGTCAATATATTTCAAATGTTTCATTTTAAATTGGGTCTTTAATTACATATCCTTCTTAAATTGCTTATTCTGAAAACGAACAAAGGATCATATTTACATTTTAAAACGTTTCCTATAAACAAAAATATTATAAGAAAGGTAGTAACAGAAGTTAAAGAAACAGAGTATCATATTTAAATTATAAAACGTTTCCCATAAACAATAAATAGTATATGAAAGATAGTTATTAAAGATAAAGGGGCTGATAATCAATGCCGATAAAATTAAAGTTATGCATATTAGTTTTGCAATGAAGTTGTATACGCGTAGCTGCTACATAATACACACCCGTACTGCTAATGTGAGCATATAAAGAAGGTATCGCCGATTGTAATCAGAAAAGAAACTCAATTGAGAAGTGATATAAAGGAAGAAACAAAAAATCTATCACCTAAAACATATTCTCAAATACGACCAGCTGAGACGGCCGTATTTTGCTATCAGTCAGTCAGCTTAAAAACAAGTGAAAGCGAAATATATGAGTATGCGTAAAAGATACGAACAAGGCCATACATATATTTTATGTTAGCGTTAGCACGTCTACTTTTGTAAACATTACCAAGAAATTGACTTTCTGTCAAGACTAATCCTAACTGCAGTTCTTATGTAATGATATGGTCTGCAGCTAACTGCAGTTCATATGTACACAAGTTGCAAAGGTCACGTTTTTATGATGTCGGGTTCATACGATACCGGTCTTTCTGTTTTCATCTCCCCAGTCGCGGCAGTGCGGTGCACCGATGTGAATCAATTGTTTTATTGTTGGGATGTTCCAAACCGACGGCTGTCATTTGCGGCCGCCGGACGCCACTGCGCACAAAGCGCCACGAGATCGACAGACGGATACTGCAGATTCCGATTTGCCCAAACAATCGGCAGCCTCATCACATCACCTTTGTTCCAGACAATTGCAACGGCGACGCGACGTTTAAACAATGATAACATTACCGGTAATTTAGTAAATTATAGGAGCTTGCTTCGAATGTAGACTGGTCCATGTAAACCCGAAAAACATCGCCACGCTGAACTATTACTTAGAGTTATTTAACATTAAACTAAATAAGGAAGCTCTAAAGTCATTTTTGCTTAAAGTCTCAGTTTTACACCACTGCCCAATAAAAAAGGAGAGTAAGGTGTTCAGGGTTTATTTATGTTTCCGTTTCTTTATTTCCGTTTCTCTCTATATGTATGTTTCCGTTTCTTTATTTCACTATAACTTCAAAACGCTCTAACCGATTTATAAGTATGTGCTATTGTTAGGACCGTTATGTCATCTCAAGTATCATAGGGTACCTTAACTGTCAAAATATCAAGTAAATAGCTGTCTAAATGTCCAAATCTCCAAATGTCAATAATTTTACATAAATATATGGTGTAGAGTGTCAAATGAAAGGTATGATTGGGTAGATTTCGATAATATATATGCATCTAATGGCTGATAAAATAAACTACAAATATTTTATAAAAAACAGTAAAAAAAGTTATTATAAATACATATATTACTTCACTATTTGTAACGGAAATCGTGTTTTTTATTCCTTTAATATATACTTGTGTTCTTAAATACTTAAGTGAATATCAATGAAACCGGAAAAACAAAACAAAAAAGCCAAAACAAGCTTTTGGTGCTATTATATTCTCACTAATTTAAAGCATTCGTCGACGAAGATAAACTATTTTATCTTAATAAAAAATCTAGAAGGTTTCGAATAAATGTAAAAGCTTTTAAAATGTAACGTTTTTCGGTAAAATTAAGCAATATATCATTGTCTCTATAAATTTATAAAAAAACTGACGAAACCTAAATATTTTTATAGCGACTACATTAACTTAATGACATTACAAAAGGATATGTTATTTAAAAAATCTGTTGTGTCACCCCAAGACTTTCCTGACTAGTATCCGGGGAGGTTCGAAAAAACGAACGATGTAATCAAGGTTCCCCAAATTTGTATGGCAGGTACCCCAAACGTTGGTCGTAAGTACCCCAAAAACTAATAGGTTCTTCCGATGGTTAACAGAAGCTTCTATGCCAAATTTTAACTTAGACAGATTAAGCGTCTGGGCGCTATCGCGGAAACAATTTTTTCGCCGGGAACCCCAAATTTGTATGGGAGGTACCACAACCGTAGGGCGTAGGGACTCCAAAAACTACTGGGTTCCTCCGACGGTTAACAGAAGCTTATATACCAAATTTCAGCTCAATCCGATTAAGCGTCTGGGCGCTATCGTGGAAGAATACATACATACAGACATACAGACATACAGACATACAGACATACAGACATACATACAGACAGAGATCGGTCTGGAAATAGTCTCAATCGTCTCAGGGAGTCTCAAAATATATATTCCCATCTTCATTTCAAATTTTTTTTTTAGCGCGATCACAATACTTTCCTTTCCGATAGGTCGTCAGGAAAGTAAAATCTAACGTAACCTTAAAGTCATAAAGCCATTGTGCCTCATTATTACCTATCTATATCCCTTCGCGTGTTTCTCATAAGGTATATAAGATTAAATAACAGTAATAATTAAATAAAACATTAAACACGTAAAGCTTTAGATCTACGATATTATATAATTTTTCGTATAAAATGTATAGTTGCTATATTTATGGTAGCCATAGCTTTATTTTGGTTATGCTTTAAGGGTTTTAGGGCTTTCGCATATATCCCCTTCAAATTACGGATGGAATACGTATTGAATGTGGACAGCTGTGATAAGATAATATTTAACGGGAGAAGATAACATTAATATAAATTCGAGGACACTCTATCATCATCCGTGGGCCCTATATATGGATTTGTGGTTCGATGGATTTTTTTATAAATGGCATATTACTGCATTACTATCTAAAATACTATCTGCGATCATACATTGATGATTCTGTACTATTATTTCAAAGATTGACATCAGTGATTGGCGACGAGTGATGGGGCTGAAACAATGAATTGGCTACAATCTGCTTTACATTTACATTACATTTTCGTCGTGTCCAATTGACGGTTAAAAACCACTCTTGGATGTGTCAAAACAGTTATGTTAGGTAGTAAGTCTCATTACTACTTTAATCTAACAAACATGCATAGGTTGTTCAGAATTTAGCTATTATATTAGAATAAAAAATAGTGACTAAGAAACTTTGAAACCTACTAAAAGGTAATTATCCAAACTAATATTATAAAGAGGTAGAGTTTGTGACGTTGTAGGAAGTAATCTCTCGATCTACTGAACCGATTTAGAAAATTATTTTACCAATAGAAAGCCACGTTATTTGTGAGTGTCATAGGCTATATATTAATCCAAAAAATGAAAAGACGTTTTCGTGGTAGTCAAATTTCCAAAGTAAGTCGGAAAAAACGGTCGAACGACAACGTTTCTAACTAACGCTGCCTTAACGATGAGAGATATATGATTAAGTTCTAGGGAAAAGTTGTAGAGCTTAATGATGCCTACAAAAAAGTCAGCGACAGCATATATTTAACTTTTATATTTAAGTCACAAAAAGTAGTTTTTCAAATTAAAAAAAATATTTAAATCGTTAGGTCATGTTTATTGGTCATATTATCAACAGTTATGAATTATTATCAAAATAAGTATATTTATCGCCTCAAGTGTTTAAAACAAAAGGGTTTTACCTTTTACTGCATATAATTTCCCTTTTACTGCATAAATAGATAAAGAAATCATACACGCACCAATAAGACACTCACAATTAACGGTATTATAGTCAAATTGGCATGCAAATACATACATAAATATGCAGTAAAAATATAACCCTTCTTTTGGCAGTCAGGAAATAAATCATAGCACTCACTACTAACCGAACCACACTAATAATTTCATCACAGGTTAAAAGTTTTACCGCCCAACGAAGTGGGCACGGGTCAGCTAGTCGTAAAATATTATTACAAAACAAATTAAGGCTTATTAATTTATATAGTCAATATTTCTAATGGCTACCTACAAAACGTCAATTAACACAATAATTAAAATAGTAAAATAATTAAATAATCAAAGCAGAAGCCTACCAATTGAAATAGTCAATAATTCCAATAGATACGTACTAAAAACTGTACGTAGTTACATTCAAAGTAGTCAGTAATGTGTTAATCACACTAAAGCTACATAAATCTAATATTTAAAAACTAAAATACAAATCATTCAATTTGGTATAATATTTGCAGTCATGTGGCCCACAAATACGATCAAATTATAGAAAGGGCGGCCTATCAGCATCTCTTTTTTTTTTTTATGTATGTCCTCCAGCTGTTTGATAGTAGTTATTGATGTAGTAGTCAGTTATGATAGTAGTTTAATAGTTGGGATTCGATTGTAGAATTTAATGCTAAGGTATAATTTATTTATTAATTTATTTATTTAATAATTAATTACTATAAAACATTGATTTTCTTACAAAAATAACAGGAGCCGATGGCAAAACCTTATTAACCCTTTGCTTATTTGTATCTGTCACCCAACTGGGACTAGCCCGTTCTAGGACGGACAAGACTCTAATATTACAATCAAGTTTGCTTGATTGCTTGATGCTTATAAATGTACAGGGTTTAGTAAAAAGCTAGTAACACTAAATTGCTCTAAAATGTGGTCTTCAAAATAAAAAAAAATAAAAAAATAATAATAATAACAAAAAATATTAAAAGATAACATAATAAATAAATTGCAATTCCATTATATAATCGGCAATAAATATAATACAAAATTCGATTAAATAATATAAATAAAGTTATATGTGAGAAAAGAAAAGAAATATAAGTAGCTTTTCTGTACTTTTGCCAGACTTGTTCGAGGAACGCTTAAAAGGGAGTTTATGATATTACTCTTAACCAAGAAGAAAATAAATAAATCGGAATTCCTAAATCGAAACTTTACTCCCAAATTCTTAACAAGCCTTTCGAAACTATGCACGTTGAAAAAAATCAATTTAAACTAAAATGCTGCGTAGGAATTTCACCGCATATACATACAATTAGCAATCAACATTTGTAACAATATGTAACACATAAAAACCATTACCGAAATTGCCGTGTATAACAGAAAGGCCCATATTGTTCCAATATCGAATCGTAATACGGTCGAAAAAATCAGCCTGACATGTCCTATGCCTGTTGTAATTATTCAAATCCAATTTGGCTAAAAGCTTCCCCCGCCAGTCAGGTTATAAGGCGCTTCCTTTGAGAGAGCTTTCCAGATCGATCCTATAATTCAGGCATAATACGATCCCAAGTTGTCAATTTCATTTATGAGATACGGGGCGGGTCAAATTTCATCAATGGCCCTCGTTTCAACTGTCTCTTGTGATGTAATCACTTAAAAATGTCCTTTTCATTATGACATTTTAGGAAATAATGTCTCTTTAGATTATGATAATATAAAAACGATAAGAGGGAGTTGATGCTTCAGACAGAAGAATATGATCATTTCGCTTACATTTCGCTTACGGAGGGCGTCCAAAGACGTTTTATTAGATACCTGGACTATCGTGAGCACTTGGGACTTGGAACTTACGAGAGCAGGCTGAACTATTTCAGTATGTGTTCACTGGAAGACCGCCGCACAGCGGCGGATATGACATTATTGCATAAAATAATACATAACAAAATTGATAGCCCTCATTTGGTAAAGAAACTGTCGTTGTTGGTTCCGCCACGAAGGGTTCGCTCTCCTCGTACGTTCGAAATCCCTCGTGTGAACACTAATTACGCCCAAAACTCTGTTATGCACCGCTCGATGGCCACATATAACAGTCGATTCGAAGATATCGACATTTTTTACTTGAATCAGCCTAAATTCAGCGAAGCTGTCCTTAGCTCACTAGGCGTCCAGGCAGTGATTATATAGTGAGTAGGTACACAAATTGTTTCAAAACACTCAGAGCGAAAATTAGAATAGCAAAGAGTATAACTTGAATACTTATATCCTATCCTACATATATCCCATCTCCCTCCTTTCCTATCCTTGCAATAGTTCAATTGTAATTTAATTTAATTTAATTTAGTGCAATGCAACTTTTGATTTACTGTATAAGAAAATAATATAGGAAACAATTAATCGGCCAGCGAAATGAATTAGAATAATTAGTAATAATTAATGAAGCGCTGTATGTTTCCCGAAAATAAAATAAAATAAAATAAAAAATAAATAAATACAGTGTTCGAATTCTTCATTTCCTATTTAGTTCGATGAGGGGATCAAACAACGCCTTATATTGTGGATATTTTACCATAATCCTATCTTATTTGACGAGGTTATAAAAAGTCATTGACTAGTTATCCTGTAATTATTGTAATAGAAATATGAGCGACTTTTTCACACGTTGGTAGTTCAGTTTGATCATTTATCGCCAGTGAATTATTTGCTATAGTATTCTATATTATGGTATATGTCACGCGATCTTTAGGATCATTTGTTTGGATATAGCTATTTGCCTTATGCCTGGGATTTGGCTGCCAGTTTTTCCCGCTTTTCTAAGGATTTCTTCATTTTTAAATGATTATATCAGTTATTCATTAACTTTTCTTTGGTCTCAAAGAGGTTAATACCTTAACCTCTTAACTTAATCATTTTGTAAAGTGTAAAACCGACCAAAGCAGCATGCATTTTCTCTCTTGTGGCCACATTTGTAACCAACTAGACGCAACGAAATTCTCCGGGCTTTAAATTTCTAAACAGACTATTGTCAAGATACTAATTACCTATATTATTTATATACTTTACCGATGTTATTCATTCATATTATTTAACTTTGATGAGTTTGTTCCTCAATAATCCTCGCTTACCTTCATATTGTTTTCCGGCCCACCAACTGACGAGGAGAGAAATTATTGTGAACGTGCAAATTTTTTTTCGAGATGAAGAGAGGTATATTCATTTTGAGCCCCCTGAGACGATTAAGACCATTTTCAGATTGAAGTGTGTATGTGGGTCTGTGTCTGTATGTGTGTGTGTATTCCTTCGCTATAGCGCCCAAACACCATCTGATTGAGCTGAAATTTTGCATGCAGGCATCATTTAGTCGTAGCAAGATGTGAAACGTGGTTGAAATCGGTCCAGCGGAGAGCAGGCTAGTCATATTTCAATCTCTGGAATTCGGCACACAGGTGCCATGTAGGGCTGAAATTTTGAAATGTGAAATTTTGGTTGAAATATCTTATATACAAGCGACACAAATAATTTTTAAACTACGTCATATTTTAGAAAATACTACATCAGATTGTATATCTGATATAGAAGCTTCACAAGTCATATTTAAAATCTGTCATATATTTGAATTAAATATTAACATTATCTGTTAGCGCTTGACCCAACTTCGCCCTTAGCCAAGAAACAAACCGCGCCGCCCAAGGCGATTGCAATGGAGCCTAACCGGGCTCATCCTCTTGCCGAGAGACGGCGTTCATCGATTTTGTTTATGAAATTAACCTATACTAATATTATAAAGAGGTAAAGTTTGTGAGGTTGTAGGAAGTAATCTCTGGATCTACTAAACCAATTTTGAAAATTCTTTTACCAATAGAAAGCCACGTTATTTGTGAGCGGCATAGGGGTATATATTAATCCGAAAAATGAAAAGACTTTTTCATGGCAGTCGGATTTGCAAAGTAAGTCGGAGAAAAACGATCGAAGGAAAATGTTTCTAACTAACGCTGCCTTAACGATGAGATATATATGATTAAGTTCTAAAGAAAAGTTGTAGAGCTTGATAATACCTATAAAAAAAGTCAACGAGAGCATATGTCTATTTTTTTCATTTAAGTCACAAAAAGTAGTATTTTATATTATAAAAATAATTTAAATCGTTAGGTCATGTTTATTGGTCATATTACTAACAATTATGAATTCATATCAAAATAAGTAAATTTATCTTCTCAATTGTTTAAAACAAAAGACTTTTCTCTTTTACTGCATATCATTTCCCTTTTACTGCATAAATGGTTAGAGATAAGACAAATGAGACACTCACAAGAAGACACTCACAAATAACGGTAATATAGTCAAATTGGCATGCAAATACATACATACATTAAAAATATAACCCTTCTTTTGTCAGTCAGGAAATAAATCATAGCACTCAGTACTAACCGAACCACACTCATAATTTCATCACAGGTAAAAAGTTTTACTACCCAACGAAGTGGGCACGGGTCAGCTAGGATTCATATAAAGTCAGTCTTGCCGGGAAAATCTTTGGGAGACACAACCGATGAATTTGGTGAATTTATTGAATTTCACTGAGACATTATTGAATTTCACTATGCGTCATCGGTTCATGTCCCCACGCGTCCACCAAATTATGTATGTTGTGTCTTTTTTTTTGCGAAAAGCCCTGTCCACTCTCGCTTTCATTAGTCATCGTTTGCGTGACGACATCGCCGCCAAAACGAATCCCACGATCGCTGCACTTTTTGTGTCCGCGTCCGCGCCATCGCGATCGACTCCTATGGGGGAAATACATTTAGGGCGTTTTGACATTTACACATACGCGATGTGTTCCGTTCCCTTCCCGACATCGCCCATTAGCCGGCATTTAACATGCGCCCCGTTCCATTAATAGCACATTGAATCGTATTATTTATCATTTATTTTGCTTTATCATGGCGTGTGCTGGTGTGGCGGGAATTGACCGTGTGTTGTAAATATTTACAATAATCTAATGGATTAATAATTAAGAATGAGGGGCGAACCTTACCGATTTACGTAAGTACGATTGACGTAATATTCTAAGTAAAGAAAGATCATGCCTATAAGGAATAGAAGGACCATCTTTAATTGCTCTATATAAACATACTTTGAAATCTGAGCGAGTATATGAATATGCGAGAACATTCGGCACAGTACAGCGAGCAAATTAGGCAGGCGCAATATCTTGACGAGACGCCTTAAGAGGTATCTCACAGTTAAGGCGTTTTACTCACTGGAGGAATATTACTGGAGTGAAGTCTAAAATGCTTTGGTGGCTAAACTGTTTAATGATCTCTTTGCATTTCGTCTTGTATTTCCTCTTTTTACATTATTCTTGTGTTTTTTTTTTCGTTTTTTTGTTTTTTATTTTTATCTTTTCTTTACGATAAAATAAAATGCTTGTTTGCTAAATGTATGAATGTTTGCGAATCTGTATCTGACTTGTATAGCAGTATACTAATAAAATGAATATGAATATGAATATGAAATCGAAGACTATCGGGGTTGTTTGACTATATAAAAAAGACAGAAATGAATTTATCGCCTGAAGTTTGTAGCTTCCGACTTTTCGGCGATATTACAACCGCTGTTGATTTACCTCTAAGTAAAGGAAGATCGTGCTCATATAAGGAATAGAAGAGCAATGTTGATTTGCACTATATAGAAATAGAAATAGAAATATTTTTATTGTCCGAAATTGTGGTGGTACATTTATGGTGATAATGCGTAAAACTATGTATCTCACAATTACCTGTTATTAAAACAGATTGACAAATTTACTTATCTGCTAAATTGACTTATCTGCTAATTATAATATCTTATTAAAAATGTAATTATTTCACTGGTTTAACATGAAAAAATCTAAACAGACCGGATAAGTAGAACTAACAGTAGAAGACAATTAGAAAAAATAATTCACCAATAATATAAAAAATAAAGAAAAAATCAAAAATCAAGGAATAATCAAAATTCCGCCTATAAATACGAAATGTATATAATTTAAAATGTAACAGTAGAAAACAATTAATAAAAATTAATTCACCAATAATATAAAAAATAATGAAAAAAAATCAAAATCAAGGAATAATCAAAAATCCGCCTATAAATACGAAATGTATATAATTGAAAATTTGTAATCTTCCTAATTAAATTAATTTAAAAACAAAATGAAAATGCATGCCTACAATATAATATTATGAGAAATATTCCTTTATACCTACACATATCTCTAAAATGTTATTTTTATTAAGTGTGTTACGTTCATAATAGTGTGTTTTCTAATTTGTGTGAGTGTTTTTCTAATTTTGTTATATCGATTTTGTTTAGTTACAACTATCCAATTGTATTTTAGTTTAGTTAATAAATTTAATACTGTTAAATGAACATTGATGTTATTTTTTTATAATGGTCGGAGCACAGTAATCGCCTATATTTAACCAAAATATCGTTCTGAGTAGAAGTTTTGCAGTATAAAATTACAAAGGCTAACTGGAGCATTACCCCCCCCCCCCCCCATTGACTCATCTATGGAGCTCTAGTTGAATCGCATATCGCATCTGCGTTATGTTATTCTTCTTTGAGTTGAGGTATATGTCAATTACACCACACAATAATGCTATACCTATTCATATGTATCTTTATTAATTTTGCATATATTTTGCATATATATAAAAATATATGCATATATAATGCATATATTTTTTGACAAAGCAAAGAGATCTAATTTGCATGTTTTAAGAAAGAGGTAATATTAAATATACGATAACCATCCCACAAATGTTGTATGTTTTTTGAAGAAAGACTTTTTGCGTTTTCTTGTAGGTATTCGTAATTAAAACAAAATGCTACACAACTCTGCGACTAGGTTAGTATTTTGGTAGGCTTCAAGTAGGTATTCAACCGATTACGATTATGACACGATTAATTAACCGATTACGACGATTATTGATATTTTTCTGATTAATCGGAATAGTCAATTATCGCCCCGATTATATAAAAATTAACGGCAGAAAAATAATTGAGAGGCACGTGACTACTGCTCGCTTCCGCAATTCGTTCGGTAATCTTATAAAAAAGGAAATCATAAACATTCTGATATAATAATGAATTCTTAAGTTTACTCTGAAGTACTGGCCACTGGCATTTGGATGGTTGCGAAAAACTGATATGGGCGACATAAGGTGAAGTTAATTTTTCGAATATTGTAGAAAACATCGCTCAAGACGAAATCTTATTTACGCGTACCTAATCTTCGCAAAAATTTGGGCCACGACAATATTGGCGCAAAAATAGCCATTATTCGGCAGAATCTGAGAGACAATTTTAAACGGAGGATTTATCCACTGATTTAAGAAATTGACTGTCACTTGATAATATACTATGCTATGATATTTTAATAAAAATGTTACTAGTGTTATTCAGAGTGAGTTTTAATTAACCGGCATCCATGAAGTGGGTGAGCCAGTAGGAGCAAATATGCAACCTCGAATAAAAAATTGTGGTAAAAGGAATCCTTTTTTAAGCTATTGCATAGCTTTTATCGCGGGCCTAAGGCCAGCGCGGCGACCGAATGAAGAAATTTCTTAACGAAAATTAATGATTATAAACTGATAATTACGTCTAAACGAGTATTGCTTACGATTCGAAAAAAATATATGTTAAACAAGAACATTTTCATAATATTCTTAGTTTTGAATATTTTAGATTTTGTTTATATTACATAGTGTAATTAATTTGTGAAATTAGGTCTAACCGAACACAAAAACGACTACTACGCAAATACTATCTGGCGTATTATTATGAAACCTGCACCATTTTAAAGATAATTTAATTATCTAACTTTTTATCTACGTTTTTTTTCGAATCATCCGTTTTTTTGCTTTATCGAATAAAAAATTCGTGCGCGGCGCTCTATCGGAAGACGTTTAAATTATTCCGAATCATTTGCTACCGCAGCCGCAAATGATTCGGAATAATTTCAACGTTGTTGTCACTTACCACTAGATGGCGATGCAACACATCGACTTATATAAATCTCAAATGCGACCGCAGCCGCAAATGATTCGGAATAATTTCAACGTTTTCCGATAGAGCACAGTTATCTGATATCAGAAAAAATAAAATAAATAAAATAAATAAATAATTATAATTGCAAAAGTTGTTAAAAATGCTATGCAATAGCTTTACCGCGGCAGTCCCCGAGTGCCACACGTATTTTTTTATATATTTTTTTGTCGATAAATGGTATTTAAAACGTTGAGTGCAATGCGCCATCAAGCGGTAAACTTTTATTCACAAGTTATATTGTTCAAATTTACAAAAGAAAAAAGAAATATATTTTTTTTATTTATTTTTTTAATCGAAAGTTTCTTATTTGCTCATATTGAGCATTCCATTTTTTTTTGAGCATGCCAATTCTTTCAAATGGGAATAACATTAATAAGTAACTTTCAGATACCTCATTTTAGTTCTTATTGTTTAATAATAATATTATAAATTTAATATTTAATATGTAGATGTGTAACGTAACATACCTGATCATATACATACGTTGTTTTTTTCCAATTTTGTTTTGATACTTTCTATTGTGTGATTATTTTTTTTATAAAGTGCCTAAGATGACTATTAATATTCTTATAATAATTATCTATTTTATATGTATAGGTACTCATGTAGGTACATGGATTCAGCTCTATTTAAAAAAAAATATTTGTCTGCCGTGTAAATCCGACTTTAGTCACCCCTATTATCGAATTAATGTTTATGCTTTAATAGTTTTATATCTAGGTACATATTAATATATTACTAGCAACTGGCAAATTCTAATATGCGATAATTAGCTTTAATTCATAATTCATGCTTTTATTGTATATTCTGAATGAATAAATTGAATACTGAATATTGATTCACCCACTTTATAAGATGAGGGTTAATTAAAACTCACATGTATAGTATTTAAGTAAATACGTAACAAAACTTAAATAAATAAAACTTTAATTTTAGCAATATGTGATAGATAGTATGTTAATACCACATAAACATACATATAATTACAATTCTGTAGTTATATGTAAAGCGACACGGAAGGCAATAAATATGCGCTGTTTTATGCAGAAAAAAAATATCATATCAGAGCGGTGACAATAATTGGAATCAGAATCAGTAAATCAATAATCGCCGCATCCCTAATTAGGTCCGTTGTCTCTAAATTCAACATAAGCATAAAATCTTTTTATTCTTAAGAACATTTTTATTCATAAAACGTTTCCTAAGAATTACATTCAAATAAATGAAATAATTGTATTTCTTAAGTCAGATATTAATCAATCTAAACGTGCATTAATAATTGTAAATAAAAATCTTCTTTAATTACTTAGTTACAAAGTGCGAGTGTTTATCTAAGCCAGTGATTCCCAAAGTGGTATATATGGACCCCCAGGGGTCGATTTCGATTCGCAGGAGGTCTATGTCAGCGAGAAACAAAAATCCGGGTGCACGAGATGTAAATGGGGGTCCACGTTAGTGGACTCCATCTAGGCAGGTCACCATAAGCATTCAGGCGATCCCTTAATGTCGTATCACTTCTTAAACAGATTTTGTATACAGCATAGTATTTTAAAATTATAATAATAGCAATATACAAACGCGCGCGTCACAAGTATCACGGAATGAAATCAACACTCAACTCAAATTACATCACTAGTCGATTGAAGAGGCCAGCGCACATGAAGGTGCGAATGAGATATGTGCAAAAATTGCGCTTCAATGGGTATCCGTGCGAGCGAGGAGGATAAACGCGCCACATGAATGAGCAAGCGAGATAGTGCTACATATACACTTTTGTGTGGTTTTCCCAAATGATTCGTACTTTAAGGTCGTGGAGGCTTAGGAATAAACAAATACAAATTGTACATATTTTTATTTTTTTACAACTGTCCACATTACCAAAAACCCTACGTAGGCGATCAGTACTGTTCCAGCTGTCAAGACGTTTTTAATGTTAGTAAGTTCAGGAAAATACAGGCAGGGGGTCGTCGGAAAACAGCAAGGGGTCTTTGAGTCAAGAAAGTTTGGGTACCTCTGATCTAAACGATACTTTAGTATTTTGGTTCCTTTTTTTTATTATTATCTTCCAATATGGCTGTGCATTAACATCTTCGCTAATGTCATAAAAAATCTTACAAGACACAGAATCAAAGATTATCTATGAATGATGTATATCGCTTTGAAAAACTTGTACTCGGATTGAAATCGCCCGAGCAACGTTTACGAAAATAGGAAAGGTAATATGCGGCCGGAAACTTAACATAAAGCTCCGAATACGAATTCTCCATTGCTATGTGTGGCCTGTGGAGTTTTATGGTAGCGAAACTTGGACCTTGAAAACTGACACCCAGAAGCGTCTCGTAGCATTTGAGATGTGGTGCTACCGTAGAATTATCCGCATTAGCTAGATCCAATGAGTACCTAATGTTACCAACTTGTTGGTAGAGATGGCGAACTATTACGCAAAAGCAAAGGAAAGTGGCGTACCTGCTCCAGCTCATTATTATAGGGAAAGTTTGCATTAAACGATGGGCTGCAAGAAGAAAAAAGTCTTGGCTCCGCAACATCCGAGGGTGGACAAACATCTCAAGCGTAGAAGAACAATTTCGCTTGGCCCAAGGCAGGGAACAATTCACAGAGCTGACAGTAGGAGAGGCACTATAAGAAGAAGAAATTTATTTCAGTGATATATCCGGCTACGAGAGAAGTACATGAAACCTTAGGAAGCTCATTTTTCAAATTAAACCTGATGTATTCCATTGAGAAAACGGTCCTCAATTTCAAATACTCAACTTTTAAAAAATACAACTTGGGTTGTCGACTACAGCGGGCGAGCCCGTCACCTCAGGAAGTTTTAACGATTAGTCCCTGGAGTGAGCGTAGAAGACTTGGGGACAAAACAGTCCACCATCTAGCTACGTCACAAGCCCGTAAGAGGCCAACGCCTTAACCGCGAGATAGCCAGGAATGTTACCTGGCGGGCCGACACTCACGCCCTTACTTCCAATTGTGACCAGATTACTCCGGTCTCTCGATTGGTTACGAGTTCGAGGTCGCTTGCGCGGTCCTCTCCCTTACGAAGCGGTGAAACGGTGTACACCGAATCTATCGCGGACCAGGGCATCCTTTACTCGGCTGTTCACCCAGGATTGGGTAGCCGATGGTCGTTTCAAGAGCAGTCGCCGTAAGGTCCGCAACCACCCCCGCTCTATAGGAAACAGTACTGCTTCCAGACTCCCCCGGCTGTTAGTCAGAGTGCACAGTCGATTGGCTTATGCCGCACGGTGCGCAGACCGTCCAGGAGCGCCAGTAGTTTGATTCCCAGGGGAAACTGACTATAAGGCCAGAGTCCTACCCAGGCTCGCACTTCACGCGTGGAGGCCGTCGGATAGGTGTTGACCAAGCCTGAACAGAATGGGTCTTCGTGGCCAACCCAGCAAGGGCCCATTTACTCCCAGATGGGCCAGATTAATGGGCCCATTAACGCCCATTAACTTTTAAAAAATACACAAATATATTCTCAAGAAGTTCGTCCTATCGCTCCGCTTGCTTCCGTTCGCAAAAGCAAAAAAAAATCTTTGTCATATTTGCCGGCTGACCTTTGGTTTCGCGAGAACTTTGGAACAATGCTCCCCGGGTTGCGGCTGAGTCAGCGAGCCATCGAGCCGTCGCGGCAGCCGAGAAGTCGAGCCGCGAGCCCCCTCCGGATCGCGGATGGGCAGAGCCGTACTTTAAAGGACAATTGATTTCACGAGGGAAAGTTTTATTTAAACCCTTAACTGGAGCTGGTGCAAAAAACGGTTACGTAAAATTGACGTAGATCCACTGGACAAACATTTTTATGTCCCTAAACTGAAATCTTATATTATTAAATCTTACATTATGAATATATCTTATATTATTATTACATTAAATCGACTGAAATGGTTGTTACGTTCCCGGCAGAGGGAAAATATTGTGAACGCACTTCTCTGTGTCTGTGAGTGCCTGTGTGGGTATTCCTCCACAATAGCGCCCAAACGCTTCGAACTGAAATTCGGCATGCAGACATCATGTGATCATGTCAAGAAATAAAACGATTTTGGTTTAAATCGGTCAACCAGAAAGCGCCCTAGCCATACTTCAATCTCGAAATGTTTGAATTTGAGACTGGGAATTTGATAAACGGGTGCCTTGTAGGGCCGAAATCATATTGTGAAATTTTGATTACAATATATCATATACATACGCTTAAAGCGCCGACGCTTGTGATGCGTGGCTCGTTTGAAATTCGAATTCAAAGGCTCACGGCGACTTGCGCTTCCAATTCGATTTTTAAATTAAATGAAATGACGCTCGTTCAAAATTCCATTTTTTATTGCGTTGCGTCGCATACTAATAGTAGTTTTCGTCAAATGCTAATCGACTGTATTTATGAAATGAATATTCATATAAAATAAATCTCTGACTGCTTGCCGGTAAAGACGTGGGGTGACACAACTGATTTTTAATTCTTTGATACCTATAAATATCAATTATTAAATAAAAACTCATTAAACAAATCAAGCTAAAACATCCACGGATCACGTCGACCATTTTTCCAGATAAGACCGCAATCAAAAAAACTTATCTATGTAGGTGTTTAGGATAATTTTCTGCCTCAAATAACAAAATACTGCTACTAAATTGCAAATTACCATAATATAATATAAATCACGTACTTAAACTAAAAATAATTTAGAAAGAATAATGTCATGTATTTATGTCCTTTTCGAATATTCATTAATTTATTATTTTTTAATTTATTTTAACCTTAATTTAAAGTATGTCGTATCTTATAATACCCCAATTTTCCCGCCACTTCTTATCACATCAATATGTCGGTCGGCTGGAAGATATTGTTTAACCCTAGAAAGGTTATCATTTAGTGATGTACATAAAATATAATGAAGCGTAAAATTGAAGTCATTCATTTCATTTTAAGAACAATCGAACGGGTGTTATTTTTATTATGTGTACATGAAATGATATTTATACACTTATGTGTACATGAAATGATATGCATATACTTATACTATAGATATATTTATGTGTATGTATATGCAATATTTATATATTTAAAAAAAATAATTGTGCAAATAGTAGTGGTAAACCGAGTGGTGGGATTGTATTCAGCCCTTGATGTCACCTGGATTTATACGATTTTTTGCAACTACCCACTTTGTGGTTGGGTCAGTGGTCTGCTAGTAGCCCGGTATTGCTTACCAGTCCATACAGATCACTGACCTTCAAGTTGGGCAGATCGCTGGGTTCGAGAAAGGCTCGTCCCAGTAAACTGTCTTTTTGCGGCGAGGCAGCGAACAACGAATGTTTTTCGCCACATATTCGGCAGTCCTTGATCTCGGTCAAACCAAGGTTAAATAGATGTGCTCTAATGGTCGTGTGTCCGGTGAGGAGACCGATAGTGGTTCTAAGGTTCTTATTGCTCATGTCAAGTAGAGCCTTGGTTTTCTTAGGAAGTGGCTGCTCCATCATGGCCTTTGCCTGGCGACATCTTTGGCTCTGTTTCCAGGATGCCCGATGTTCCTGCTCCAAGCAGTCCTTGATGATTTTCTTCAATCCTTAATTATTAAAAAAGGAACGAAAATTATAAACTTATTTAGAATTGATTTAAATATACCTAACTTGTGCTTTTATCACAAATAATATATTTTCATTATTAGTAAGCTATTTTAACGTTAGTGTTAAGTAAATAAAAGACTATTTATTATATAAGTTGAATTCTTTTAAATCAGTCTAATAGAGTTTTGGAATATGTCCATATTATGCTCTCAACATAAAACATTTTCGCATTTACGGAAATATTTCAAAATTGGTGGCACTTATCTCATCAAAACGTACACCTCACGGTAGGTCTGAGTGACTAGTTATCCCTTCCAGTTGGGCTTTGTGCACGCTATATTGCGGAGACCAAATGGGAGACGCGAATTCAAGAATGCTGCAGACATAACTGTTGTATAGTGTCAGTGCGGCCTTGGTTCCCGAGAAGGGCTTAGTCATCCTTAACACAAACCCTAGTATTCTGTACGCCCTCTCTGCTGCTTGTCGACAGTGACTATCGCCTAGAAGTTTGCTGTCAAGGTTATACACCAAGGTCGCGAACGAAAGTGCTTTCTGGTATGGTATCACCAACGGTATTGATATTATTATAATAATACCAACTGTTTTTCTTTATATTCCTCGTGAATGTGATTTTGTGACACTTTGAGGCATTTATATCAATGCCATTAGTGATGCAATAAGCCGAGAGTCGATTTAAATCCGACTGCATGTTGACGCAGTTTTCAGTACTTCTAATGGATGAGTATACTTTCATGTCATCTGCGTAGAGAATGTACTCGGGCCAGTGGAAACACGTTCCAATATCGCCTATATATGCGTTAAAGAGCAGTGGACCGAGATGCGATCCTTGGGGTACACCGGATAGATTTTTAGGACTTGTTAACTAGTAAGTCCTCCGTTGTAAGTAAAATATTTTCATTGTGCAATAAAGAGATTTTCTCATTTAATTTCACTTAAGAAATAAAATTATTGAAATATTTTAACAATACTTCATTGCATAAGCTTTGAGATAATATTTATGTTTATTTGTTTGCACGTAAGTTTGCACAGCAGCGTGATTAAATAAATTGCAATTCTCCTATTTTGCCTTACAGAATAGCAGCAAATGTTTATTTACCGACTCCTTGTCATTATCCGCCGCACGTTCACTTATCCCATCGACTAGAACAAAACAATCCTGAAATAAAACTGATTTAACTCAGGACAAGTTTACGCATGTCTTAGCTACAGCCCTGCCTGTTTTTCTTAGAACGCCGACCTCCCTAATATTGACAAATTATCGCTTCGCGCTTCACTGGCTTCCTAAAGGAGTTTTTAATTCTTATTACTGGCCACTTAACGCTAGACGAGAGGCGGATTTTTATGGCTTTTAACCGGGCGCTATGTTTCAATTAGGTTTGTTTTTACGGCATTGGACCTACACATTGATCTCAATTTGTTGTATTGTGAGGAGAAATTGTGTGTTGTATTATGAAGCTGATTAAAAATCGTTTGGGCTTGAGCATTGCCAAAAAAAAATTGTGTTCAGGATTTGAATTCGAGGAATACAGCCAAAACACATCCTGTTTAGGAGCCCGGTGAACGCTAAATGCGTTAGATACTAGTTGATAAATTAGGTCATAATCGAGGACAATGGCAGACTTGCTTAGCCCCTCAAATGTGAGGCGTCCCTTAAGGGATGCCTTGGCAAAATGTATACAAAATGTATATAAATTTATATAAATGTAAATATAAATGTAAATGTGCGCCGCTTTATAGTAATCCGCTCTATAGTAATGCTATAGCTCTATAGTAAACCCCGCTCTATGTAAATGTAAATGTAAATATAAATTTATATACATTTTGCCGTAGGCAACCCGAGCTAATCGCCATTCATTTGAGGGGTTAGTGGTTAGGTCGCCTGGTCTTACATTGTACGGTTCCTGGTTCGATTCCAGGGTGGGTCACAATTTTCTGATGGGATAATATGCACGGAATTGCATTTTATTTCTGTCGATGGAATGCAATAACAAGATACACACTTACACACGTGTTACACGCACCTATACACATAAACAATTCATTAAAGGGTTGGTTGTGAGCTATTATGGAATAATAATAAACCCGCCTATTGTGAAATTTCACAATAAAGAGTAGAAGTGAAACGAAACTAGTTGTGTGTTTTAGTGTTTTACTTTCAGTTGTGAATGCTACATAAGTAGTTTGTTAAGCGTGATTTGTTTAAATGGACTGAATTAGTTGGTTCTGAAAGGGAAATCGGGTGTAGCCCCAAGTGGCAGTTAGTCAGAGGGCGATTTTTAAATCGATAGAGAAAATGCCTTATACGAGATGACGTCACGTTGACGTCATTCTAATCCTTATCATAAATGGCGGACTGATCACCATAGCTAATAGGCCCTGTTGCAGTCAGGCCACTAAGATCCATCCGTTTAGGGTCGGTAGAACACATGGGACAACACACAACCTGCGGACTCTGGCTTGCGGGCCAGTTTCTCCTAGCAGCCAACCTATAGGCGCTCCTGGGCGGTTTGCGTAAGGTGCGGCGTTAGCAAATCAATTGTACATTCCGACTGACAGCCGGTAGGCTCTGGAAACAGTATTGTTTTCTAAAGGGCGACTGTTCTTAAAACGACCAATCGGCTACCCGATACTGGACGAACAGCCAGGCAAAGGATGCCGTGGTTCGCGATAGATTCGGTAGACACCGTATCATCGCTACGTAAAAGAGCGGACCGCGCAAGCGATCTCGAACATGTAACCAGTCGAGAGACCAGAGAAATCTGGTTGCAACTAGAAGTAGGGGAGTGAGTGTCGGCCCGATGGGCGATTAACCTGGTTATCTCGCGGTAAGGCGTTGGAATCTTATGGGCGAGTGGTATAACTATACAGTGGACTGTTTTTGTGCCAGGTCTTCTACGCTCACCTCACGGAAGATAGAACGATCCAATATCGTTAAAACTTCCTGAAGTGACGGGTTCCCCCGTTGTAGTTTACAGCTCTAGTTGATCTTATAGCGATATCTTAAAGTCGATCGTTATATAACCTATTTTTTGTTGTGATCGTACGGTATACATAGAAGTAATAAAGTTACATTTTAAAAAACGAATACAAATGTATGCCAATAATTTAAAGTTAAACGTTTTAATATGACATATTTTATGCTATTTTGGCTGAGGAAAGGATAAAGGATTTTAATAGTGGCTGTATGAAAGCAAATGTTTAATCAACAACAATTTGAGGGTGAGTGTAGGCGGTTCGTGTCTGACCGAGTGTGAGCTTATTCAACGAACGAGCAGAATAGACAGTAAAATATTACGTGTAAACAGAAGAGTGATGTAACGGAGTAGTGACATACTTTATAATCCTGCTTTTTAAATTATAATTAGTGCGGTCCCACCTTATATAAATTTTAGTCCACGATTAGAAATTATTGGATCCTCCAGAAAATTGAATCCATTCAGGAGAAAATTCTGCATGTTCTGTAATTCAAATGCAGCTTTAAGAATCAGCTCACAGGCTACGAGAAAGACTGTTTGCTTTAAGTTTGTAACACTGGGAACTGCCACCAGATAGCAGGCTTAGCAGTTACTCCTACTTAACATTTTAAATTATGAAGTTGATACCTCTTGTAATGAGAAAATATATGTTAACGTCACAAACAGAAATCTTCGAAACTCAGAATTATTCAAACCTCATTCACCGAGAAATAATCATCATCCTCCGTACATGTCGGCTGTACAAAAAAACTTAACTTCATTACAATAATCACTCCTATTTTTTTTTATTCAAATTAACATATTTTAAGACACTGTAATTTTTACATTTCCATTGTGTTTAAAGTTTTTATTTACCTTGCAATGTTTGTTAGTATGTATGTTGTTAAGGTCAAATCTTGCAAGCTGAATTAGAACCACTTTCTCTTATCCTATGAAGTTTAAGTTTTACATGTTTGTTCAGTTCCGATGACAATGCATTATTATGGTTAGCATGATCTACACCCAGAATCGGCTCCCGACGAGACTACTCTTCCAGGGTCAACATCACACACATTTTTTTATACGCATTCAATTACGATAACCCGTTCTAAATTTCACCATGACATGACTGCTGCACCCAGGTTTGGCTCCCGACTAGAGGACTCCTCATCAGTCAACCGCAAAGAAACGAAATTTGTATACGCATTCAATTATGATAGCCAGTTCTAAGTTTCATCGCGTTAGGGCTGCTGTACTTAATATTGACTTCCAACGAGGAAACTCTTTAACGGTCGACAACCCAGAAACGAAATTTTGTAAACGTATTCAACTATGACAGCCCGTTCTAAGTCTCGCTGCTTTAGGGCTGTTGCACCCAGGGTTGACTTTTAACGAGGGGACTCCTCAACGATCGACAACACAGAAACGAAATTTTGTATACGTATTTAACTATGACAGCCCGTTCTAAGTTTTACCGCGACAGGGCTGCTGCACCCAGGATTGGCTTCCAACAAGGGGTCCCCTCAACGGTCAACAGCGCAAACACGAAATACTGTATAGAATTCAATTATGATAGCTCGTTCAAAGTATTCTAAGTAAAAGCGTGTTTTTAAAAACGTCTTTCTCTTAACTTATTATTATTATTTTTTTGATTTAACTTACTTTCGCTGTTATTTACCATTGAATTGTTATTTTTTGTTAAATTTATTGTGTACTCATATAAAAGAGATATTTACGTAATATGTAAGTGCATATTTTAATGAGATTATGTATATTATCAATATTTTTATTTGCTATTAAAGCAATAGTCATTGTCTCATAACCAACTAACAACAGGCAACAGATTTTTACGTCTCGAAAACACCACTTACGAAATACTATTTCGTTTTACATTACGAAATACGAAACGAAACGTCCTCCCCGTGGTTTATTGACGCATATATTCACAAGAACGATTTCAGATACAGCTCGACAGCCCCGATGTGCTTTTCTTCTGAATTTATGCGAGGAAAAAGCCCGCTTTCGTCGTCTTTTAACGCCATAATCCCTGTTTTCGTCTGTCATCTGGGCTAATTGGCAACTGACAGCGAGCGCACGTCAGTATTGACTTAATTTAATGCGTCATTTAACTGACGTCCGCGACCAGGTTGGATCAGAGGCCGCTTATTTTTGGAAATTGATTCTTATATCTTGGAAACTTATCAAAATCTCGCTATAGGATTAGGATTAGTTGAACGTTTAGAAAGTTTCTGTTCAGTAGCCAAATAAATAGTTGGTTACAAAATGTATTTATAACAAAATCTAGAGGTGGCTAAAACACTGCTATTATCAAAACATTACATTACATTTTCGTCGTGTCCAATTGACGGCTAAAACCGCTCTTGGACGTGTCAAAATATTTGTGGTAGGTATTAATTAAGTCTCATACTAATATTTACTTAACATGTAAATATTAGTTGTCAAGAATGTAGCTATTAGATTGGAAAAAACAAAACAGAATCTAAGAATCTTTGGAACCTACTAAAAGTTGTTCATCGTAAAATCTTATTAAAAAAGCATTTAATGACTTGTTAATTAAAATACTAAATTCTAATGGGTACCTACTAAAAGACACTCAACACAATAACAAAAATAGTCAGTAATACGTTGAATAATCAAAGCAGAAGCCTAACAATTAAAATAATCAATAATTCAATAGATACATACTATAAACTGTTCATAGTAACATTAATCAATCAAACTAAAGCTAAATCATACATTGAAAAAATAAAAGTACAAATATCATTATCATTTAAATTGGTACAATATTTGCATAATCATGACCCTCGAATTCAGTCAGATTATAGAAAGGGTGGCCTATTAGCATCTCCTTAATGTTTTTTTTTTAATTTTAGGTCCTCCAGCTGTTTGATAGTGCTATGGAGTAGATTGTAGAATTTAATGCTAAGGTATAAGTAGCTCTTCTGTACTTTTGAAGGCAGATCTGGAATAGTCAGGCAATATGAAAGAGTGAAGAAGAACTAAGAAATACATCTTCTCACATCTCTACTTCTTCTAAATTGTATGAATATCATTTACACCTACTTCATAAAATAATTAAATATTTTTACACAAACTTACTTACACAAACTAATTTACTCGCTTTAGGTCATCATTTAAATATAAATTCTCTTCAATTTCGTTACGATTTCTTATAATCTCTTAAGACAGGTTTTGATTCTTTTGATATTTAATTATTTCGATGAATGAGTTTATTGCTCACGATTTTTCACTGCATTAAATACGCTACTCATCGCGTGCATCGACTCAATCTACCAATATATTTTTTTATCTACAATCATCTTTAAGCTTCGATATCGTAGATCCTATAGAATTCAGCAGATTACACTGGTCTATTATTCTTGAATTTGAAGCTATAAATATAATGCAGGTGATTGACATTCACTACGTGGGCGAGCATAAAAATAACAATCGGCTGGTGCTGTTTGGGAGAGATAGCGTAAGCTGATTTTTATTCAGCGTGAGGTTGCAACGTGTTTGTTAGATTTTCAAAAATATATACCTACTATCAAATATGTTATGTTACAGACAAAAGGCACTTCCCATGAGAGTGACATCAACATTCTTACGAATGATTCTGCTATAAATTATATATACTATATAGAAGTTATAGTGACATAGGTAGGCATATGTATACTGACATATACATTAATACATGGATACATATACACACACTGGTATACATGGATAGATATATAGATTTTATTCTACTACATTATCTATGTAGCGGTAAATCCATGGAAGAAATTTGGTAAAAATACCCAAAAGGCTTGCCTGTGAAAACTATAATAATCACTGAAGAGATATGTAATGAAAAATCTTTCGTTAATGTCAGAGTGGAACATTAAATAATATTCTAAATAAACAAACTTTCTTAGTTTTATACTAAAACTCGGCCTAAAATAACTTGGATGACTTTTTGAGAAGTTATAGTTTTTTTTGCATAAATTTAGTGAAAAACTAACCTATCGAATTCAAAGGGTTTCCAACCCTTTTAGAGAATCCATTAACATAACAAATTATAAAAGGACCTTGAGTGTTATTTTAAAAACAGAATCTAAAAAATCATTAAAGTTGCTTTGGCTCGCTTTATCTATGTATATATCTGTGTATTTCTCTTAATATATTGAGAAATTCATTAATCAAACTTTAGTCGCTTGAAACTTTGGAATTTCATTCAACTATCATCCAACTAATTTGTATTATATTTGCAGTTAAAACATTTGAAATGTATACTTTTTACTTGCATTATGCAATGTGATATTTTGGATGGTACACCTCCTTAAATAAGTATGTTTTTTTCTTATGTACATATTTCGCATTTAAAAATCTATGGTTATAAAAAATAGTACCTGCGCCCTTTCATTTTATTCTCTGATCATTGAAGTAGCCAAAATCTTTTTTTTTATTCGTGCATCATTTAACTAAGAATCTTTGATAATTATCTAAAGAATGAAAAGAAGATTAATTTACGATTTTCAGAGTCGTTATTTTAAATTGTAAACTATTTTTTATGCAATTACTCTGAATTCATGTCAGGCCGTATGTTTAGAATATGACAGTCTTTATTGTGATGATTTTGTCGGGTATGTGCCAAAGAAACCTTTAATCAATACCACTAGCTACTTAAATTACCTAAATAATTACTTTTACCTATTAATTATTTACTGCTATTTATTGCCATGGTACGATAAAGAGTTAAAGATTTTCAAAATATTTTTCTGAGTATTAAAAGCTCGTTTGGTTTTACAGTTATGTTATTACTCGTGGTCCATGAATCGATTTATGACGTCACTTATTCATGACACGGCCCGATTTTTTGGTAATTCGTCTACTTTATTAATAACTGACTGCAAAAAAGGAGGTTATCAATTCGGTTCTATTTTGTAAAGTTTTCATTTATGAAACGATTAGGAAAATTCTCTTTTTAATGGAATACTGCCGGATTGCTCACATTTCTATCAAAATTCTGTTCTTGTAATGGGATCTATGATGAATTAAGGGAATTCTTCAAATATTATCATATGAAGTTGAAAAATTACATGTTGATTCAGATTCGATGACAATGGATTTTATATGGTAAACATGACCTTATTCTACACCCAGGGTTGGCTCCCGATGAAATAACTCTTCAACAGTCAACACCACAGACACAAAATGTTGTATTCGCATTTAGTTATGATAGCTCGTTCTAAGTTTCACCTAGACATGGTTGCTGCACCCAGGGTTGGTTCCCGACGATGGGCTCCTCAACGGTCAATAGCACAGACATGAAATATGCATATGACAGACCGTTCTAAGTTTCCCCAAGACAGAACTGCGTCACCCAGGGTTGGCTTCCTACGAAGGAACTAATCAATAGTCAACAGCACAGACACGAAATTTTGTATACACATTTAATATTGATAGCCTATTCTAAGTTTTACTATGACATGGCTGCTGCACTTATTAAAACAATGGAGTCTTTTTTTTAAGTTTTGTATTATATATGTTTTTTATTACATTTTATTTTTTAATGTATGCCATTGCACAGGATGACTGTCGAAACAGCACGCATAGTAGTAACTAATGTTATTTTAGCAGTTTCTAGGCACAGTTGTACAGTTAAAACAGCATTTATTTTCTTGAATAACACAATCTTGTTTCTAAAGTAATACTTATATCATAATGGTATCTCAATTGATTTACTCCCTGGATCCTGAACGATGCAATGTTCCCAAGTTATATAAAAAACATCCACTCTGAAAAACTGTACTTGATTTTCATCTCCTTTAAACATATATTTTTAACCACCGATGTCTTGTACAGTCGCGTGCGTTGGATGGGTCATTTGTTATCGCCGATGGATTAACAATCACCGATGGATTTTTTAAATGATGTACAACTTAGGTATTCCCGATCCTAACTAATAACAAGTAAATAAGTAAGTATTTGCGACTTTCGGGGGTCGTTTATTTTCATCAGGAAAATGTAATTTTTTCATACAATTACGTACACTTTCAGTTTTGACACTTGAAAAGGACAGGTTTCAAACACCACAAATGCATGATAGTGAGTTCGCGGAAAGCTAATTTTCCGTATATTTTTCCGTATATAAGTACATATCATTAAATACATACAGCATTTACTGTACTTATAAGTATGCGTATGTAGAATATGAGTGAATGTATTTTTCATAGTACCTATGAGTGAATGTATTTACTCAATATATCTTATAACCCATACTCCAAACGTATAAACATCTCAACAACTCATATTTCAAACGGAAAAATGTGCATTTTTTAAAAATTATGTTTCATACATTTTTGATTTTGTTTCTTTAAATTTTCATTTATTCATTTATTTGATTTTTATTAATTTATTTTAATTACATCAAATAGTGCTATCAATAAAAGGTGTGTCCAGAAAATCAGGTTGTTCTGATAACATCCCTAATTTGCAGCGTTTGTAGTAATTTCATATTCTTTATCTATTTTCAGTGTCAATTTGTTATTTTGTGTTTTTTTGTCCAATTTTTATATTGACAGCTGCAAATAAATATTTTATTAGGTGAATACTTTGCGAACAACATTAAAGTACGCAAAAAAATCGTTCTAAAATCTTAGAAATTTAAATCATAAGCAGACCTGTTGTGATCTATTTGTTCAGTAACGGTTGTACTCTGACTATGGCACCCGTTTCAGATGACAGATGGGATTACGCGGGCGACCAAAATGTTTTCATGATTGGGACATTGTTTTTTTAGCGAGTGAGTAACGCCCGGGGCGGTTGACTTTTTAACATGATATCTTCGACCGCTGGCGATAGTAATCTTTTACAATCGGTAGTGAATTGGCGAATATTTATGTAGATAGTTATTCGTTAGTAAATGCTTGTTAGAAAATACTCGTCACTTAATATGTGATAACAGATACTTACTACACAGACACAGACAGGTTTCCGGGTTCGATTCCAGGCTGCGTCACCGATTTTCGTTGGTATAAAAATAACGAAATTGCATTTCAATTCTGTCATACACAAACACACATGTTACACGCATACAAACATAAAACCACTTCATTGTAGGGTTGGTTGTGAGAGATTGTCGTATGATAATAATACCGCCCATTGTAAAAATTCACAAGAATTAATAGAAATTAACATATTATCACAAAACAAAGAACATATGCAGGCTGCTCCTCTAAATAGGAGTGACGAGAGAAAGATAAATTGTTTCATCGCGTATGGGCAGTTCCCTACGTGGCGATTTAAAGTAGCTTTATTCATAGTATTCGGTAGTGACTCTAGCTGTCAATACATTTTGCGATTATTTAATAATTTACACGTAAAAATCGAAGCAGCAAGAAGAGTAAGCCTAATTGCGAAGATCATTACATCGGCAAGCGTATTTATTTAAAGATTTTGTATATTTTTAAAGTATTTCAATGCTTTCGCTGGATATTATAGGCGCCCCATCTACAAGCGTGTTGAGCATATCTCATTTACAGATGGTAGGCTGTTCAAGATTTCTGGGTAGTAACCTCCCAAATATGTCTGTACTAGTTATTTTAAAAGTTTTATAGCTCTAATAAATTTTAACGTTGTGGTTTTGCAAAGAAATTATGATTATTTCGTGTTTTTTTTGTTGCTCAAGCTTATGTATGTCTTTTAAATATAAAAATATATTTAGTACGATAAACGACTAAATTAAAATCAATCTAAAGAGTTTCTGCCTACGGGAAACTGACTAGATGCAAATTGGTATTGAATTAGTGAGCGCATGAGTAATTCGCTTTAGCAACCTGTCAAAGACGTTCTAGCTGATATATTTTGTCGATATTATTTCCTATAAGTTAATATTCAGATTTATTTTATTAGTTTAAGGGTATACAAGTTATACATAATGTGAAGCGTATACATTTTTTATCATAATTAAAACGTTAGAAAGTATTATAATATGCAAAGTAAATTAAAATAAAAAAACGCAAGAAAATACAACTAAAAATGTAAAAGAGAAAATACAATATAAATGCAAAGAAATAATTTACACCTTACAAGGAAAATCATTAACACCTTATTCATCAAGCATTTTATTCCTCACACAAGTAATATTCCTCCAGCGAGTAAAACCCATTATCTGTGAGATATTTCTTTCTATAATAATTTGTTAAATTCCTATATTTATTTATTAGTTTTCTCTTTCGCTTCCTTTTGAAGTCATTGGACAGGTTCACTATTATTAATGTAGGTGAGACAAATTCTGATCTCCATAGTTTGAAACGATTCTAAAAATTTCAGATGTTTTCTCGAGTTTCAGAAACAAAATAATAAGAAAATAAAGATATTATTGTCTCAGATCTGTCATATTCTTTTATTATATTTTTCTCTTATAGAGAATTCATCAGCTTACAAACTTAGAAATTGATAATGGTGCATGTTATTTTACAAGTCCTATTCCAAAAATTATAAATCAATTTTGACTCGTTTTTAACAATATTTTTCCTCGTATTTCTTGTAATATATATAAAATATTAATACATAAAACTGTAAAGGGACCAGTGTTCCAACAAAGAGGGAATTTTTGTTTATAGAATAGGATCGCCATCTTACTGTCTGTCTGGGCAGCTACATGTGCTCTGAGACACTTTACAAGTTCACTGTACAAGCACACACTGTATAAGTACACGGTGTACTCAGAGACACTGTACATGATCACTGGAAACCTTTCCTCTTCATCTAACTATTCATATAAAATGTATACTTGAGAGATTTTTAATTATACCTTTTAATTTGATTATGGGATATTTTGCTTTGGCGCTTCCGCATATATTCTCCCCTTAAGTAGGATGTTACAGAAAATAATAAAATAATAATACTTTATGCAACCTGCGTGCGTCACTCGTCAGTGTATATGATTAGGTATAAAATATATTAAATATAATGTGCCGTATTTTTGTGTATATGTTTAATTACAATCCAAATAAATTTAGTCAAATAAAATTTAAGAACGATTGATTATCGTGATTATTATATAATATTATCGACAATAAAATTTCAATAAATACCATATTTAAAGAGCGCATAGCAATACGCTGTTAAGCATGTGTGTGTGTCGGAGAGAAAGATGTTTGATTGCATCGGAAAGGAGCGAGAGAGATGCTTGACAAAAGATGCTACAATAGTTTCCTATGTGAATTTTCGACTTGGCCTATCCATTTCAGGGTGCTCGCGGAAGTTCTCAAATCCATGCTTACTAGCTACTCGATACGCGGTGCTCGATATTTGCTACTTCATACACATATTTTATACTCTTTGCTTGATATTCGTTACTCGGATAGACGTCATTTGATACCAATACTCGATGTATCCCAGATGGTCGTTGCATTTGTAGGCGTCCAACTGTGAAACCATCGCAAAAGTGCACTGGAGCGTCCACGGGTATCCCGCAAGTTAACCCTCCATTAGTCGCGTGCGTATTCCGAGTCCGCTATTTTCAATGTTGTTAAATATCTTTGTCATTTAAATATATTTACACATATGTATCGAAATGATCCATGCTCTGTAAACTAGGCCGCCTATAGTAACCCTAGAAAGATAGTCAGAGTAAAATTAATGCAATCATGGGCAAAATATTGATCTATCTTTCCAAATATAAATAATCACGCGCCGTGCATTCCAGGTATCTCACTCGTCATTCACACCTTCAGCGAACCTGTGTTCGGTTCGCTGAAGTAAGTGTCACCAGTTTTGAAATATTGCCGTAAATGCGAAAAAGTTTTATGTCGAGAGCATAATATAAACATATGTCAAAGCTATTAAACTGATTTTTTAAAAATCAACTGAATCGTATATAATTAATGATGTTATATTTACCTAATACTAATGTTATAAAAACTAATTATTAATTAAAATATTTAATTTGAAATACAAGGCACAAGTTATGCATATTTAGTTCAATTTTGAATATGTTTATAGTTTTTGTTTCTTCTTAAAATAATTAATAATAATAAATTAGTACATTATTACTGCAAACGTCGTTTCATTTATGTATGATAAAAATAACGACTATTTGATTGTTCATATTAATATTACGTAATACGTTAATAATGGTAATCATGCTTCAATTTTACTCATGATTATCTTTTATGTATATCACAATATGATTATCTTTCTAAGGCTAAAATCTACTGCTTGTCGTGACTTAAGTAAGCGTCAATTTACAGAAATATCCTCTGACTTGCCTAACATCATTGTGAAATGACACTGTACATCAGCAGAAAAAAAATTAATAGCAAATGTCAACTACACAGAGGCTTTTGCGTGGCCGGAACCGCTGTATATCATGTTGACTTATACATTGACACTAAAATATGATATTTTTAAAATCGGAATCTGAAAATCAGTTTGCATAGTCATTTTTGACTCGTTTACAAATATATTTCGGTGAGTTTTTCTTAAAACGTGTATAAGATTATTACATAAACTGTCTTTACGTGAAATTTTAGACCTTTTTATTATACCTTTGTAGGTAAAACATGTATAATATATATATATATATATATATATATATATATATATATATATATATATATATATATATATATATATATATATATATATATATATATATATATATATATATATATATATATATATATATATATATATATATATATATATATATATATATATATATATTTGATAGTTTTGTGTATATATTCTTTTTAGAATATATACACAAAATATATATATATATATATATATATATATATATATATATATATATGTATATATATATATATATATATATATATATATATATATATATATATATATATATATATATATATATATATATATATATATATATATATATATATATATATATATATATATATATATATATATATATATATATATATATATATATATATATATATATATATATATATATATATATATATATATATATATATATATATATATATATATATATATATATATATATATATATATATATATATATATATATATATATATATATATATTTGATTGTAAATGTGTAAATTATTATTTTTTCAAATTGAAATTATGTTTATTACTAAATAAATGAAATGATAAAATAATGAAAGGGCACTTATCTGGTCTGTGGTGACCAGGAGTGACTCCACGCCTTATTCTTCTCTTCCTTCAGCGCTTGCTAGGTGTTTCCTGCTGTGGTATTTCAAAATGGCAGCGGTAACACAACAATGCGAGACGAGAATGAATGCTGGAAAATAATAGGCGATTAGTGTTTCTTAAATATTAATGATTGTTATAAAATGTATATCAATATTTCGGCTCAGCCGTCGTCAAGATCTTGACGACGGCTGAGCCGAAATATTGATATACATTTTATAACAATCATTAATATTTAAGAAACACTAATCGCCTATTATTTTCCAGCATTCATTCTCGTCTCGCATTGTTGTGTTACCGCTGCCATTTTGAAATACCACAGCAGGAAACACCTAGCAAGCGCTGAAGGAAGAGAAGAATAAGGCGTGGAGTCACTCCTGGTCACCACAGACCAGATAAGTGCCCTTTCATTATTTTATCATTTCATTTATTTAGTAATAAACATAATTTCAATATATATATATATATATATATATATATATATATATATATATATATATATATATATATATATATATATATATATATATATATATATATATATATATATATATATATAAAAATGGATGATTTACGTAAACTCCTCGATTAGTTAGATATTAAAAATAAAGTTAAAAATAGGTTAACCTGTCGGAAGCCAGTCGTGCTATAAATAAATTTTACAGATTTTAAATAAATACCAGATAATTCGTCCAATAAAGAAACTTCAAACGGCGTGGAGGCCACCCCGAGATTAAAATATGGTTAATATATTACATACTCGAATGGGGCAAGGCCGGGGTTCTGAGAAAGGGATGAGGGTTCAGAAATTACGACGGCCGAGGGTCTAACAGTGGCATAATAACAATAGACCAAGGAAGCCATACATCAGCTGGTAAACTGTCTCGTCCTCCTGGAAAAAGAAAAAAAAAAAGGGTCCGTCTAGAAACAAGAGCCGTAAATTATTGGCGGCAGCGGAGGGGTAGGTGCTCTGGGGTGGTCTTTAAAAAGGGGCATAATCAAAAACCAAAATATGCGATTGAAGCGCTATAAAGGTATTGTGTCTCCCACTCGAGTACTTGAGAAAGCGACCGACCCTTCATATAACATATTTTATAAATAAAATTAACGCTAGAATAAGTCTATGTTAAAACTTGCCTGTACAATTTAAATTAAAATGTTTCTCGCTCGTTATATGTAGCTGATATTATCTTTATAGTTATTTAGACAGTCGTTATGACCTAGCATATTATGTTTGAATTTGAAATATTAAGATTTTCTGAAAACACATTTAAGCCTAAGTTTCACACGCCCTCGTGTCTTCGAAGGGGCGTGGTATGTATTTTTTTTTGTTGCTAGCCGGTGCCGAGTATAGCCAATCCCGGACCAGGGGGCATAGACGAGTTGGTCAGCTGTATTTTGACGCTGAACTCGTCAGTCAGTCAGTAAGATTTTGAGAGCGCCGCAAATAGGTGGCCGATCGGAAAACTGTCTTAGCTCGTATAAAATAGACACTCATATTAACTCTGGGCAATAATGTTGGAAATGTGTTCAGTCGTGTATCGAGATTGATGTGTACGTGTACCTTGAATCAAATAAAGACATTAAAGTTCAGTGCAAGGTTTCGTCATTCATCTGCTCTCCTAATCACCATCATCGTCATCTACAAGGGAAAATCGGAGTTTCCGACTCAGGATATCGAAGAAGAACAAAGGCGTGAGTAATTGTACAGTCCACTAATTATTAATCAAAGGAGTCTCACGCCCTCTCCGCAACGAGCGGAGATGAAATAATGGTCGTTCCGGTCATTCAGCGAGAGGTCTGATCGGATCTGACCATAAGTGGTCATTCGCAGCCGAATGTGACGAAGAGATATTACAATAGATCCTGTTTCGAAAAAAAAATAAATTACTCAAAAAATCCAAGATGAGTTCTATAAACGGATCTCATGCAGCATCGAGAAGCAGCCAAAGGAGCGATAGGATGCAGGAGATAAAAGATGCCTCAGAGGAATTGAGAAGAGTGACACGGCAGCGGGCTAAGGTTGCAGCGGAAAAGAAGAAGATGGAAGCTCAGCGCGCGGCGGAAGAGGCTGACCTCAACGCAGAATTGGAAAAGCAGAGGTCACAGGAGGCGGCGGAGAGGAGGAAACGAGAGGCGCGACACGCCGTCGGACAAGCGGACATCGATGCGGAAATGGAGATGCTAGAAGCCGATAGCCAGCACGCGCTGCGAATGCTAGAAGTGGTATCTGAAGCATTTGGGAGCACTGAGGGAGGTAGCGCATGGGGAAGAGAGAGGAGCCTCGCCGAAGACGGAGATGCAGCCGAACGCACGACGCAGTGGGCAGACTACCATACGCCTACGGCAGAGGGAGGAAACGCAGCGTCGGAAGCCGCAGCGCGCGCGTCGGCAGGAGCGGCAGAGGGAGACGCCGCGCGCGCGGTCGAACGGGAGCAAGCGGAAGGCGCAAGGCGAGACAGGGCGGTGAGTCCGGCGGCGGGAGCCGCCGCACTTATCGCACCTGAGAAGACGTCGAGCGATCAACGGGGGGCGGCCAGCTCAAAGGCTGGCGCAACTACGGAGACCGGGGAAGAATTTATCGAAAGGGTAAGTCGCTTAATCTCAGTCGCTTCTTTAAAACCGCAATTTAATAAAGAATTACCAACCTTCTCGGGAGACCCGTTACACTTTATAGCGTTTAAATCCATATTTTTTCAATCAACAGAGATATTAAAATTAAGTGATGAACAGAATTTATTAAGATTACAAACCGCTCTTAAAGGTAGGGCACGCGACAGTGTATCAGGATTATTGATGGCTCCCCAAAATGTAGGAGAAATCATGAAGTCATTAGAATTGCTTTTCGGTAATGGGAACGTAATATTACAACGCACTTTAGCCGAGATAAGGAAAATAAGAGAACTTAGAGAAGGTTTAGATGCTGAAGAACTCTTAAGATTCGCATGTCAGGTAAAAAACTTGGTGGCGACAGTACGTTCTTTGGATAAAACCGAGCATTTGTGTAATCCGGAGTTGCTTACGACATTAGTATCAAAGTTGCCAAGGAACTTAGTTATACATTGGGTAGGAGATAGAAACAAATCAGGATTATCTGACCCAGCATTAGTTCAATTCGCGAGGTGGCTGGAAGAGATGGCGGTAAGGGCACTAGACGCCGGAATCAGCGCCGGGGACTCGGGAAGGAGAGAGGAAAGACCGCGAGAGAAGAGAGGCAAAGAGGTCCCTCGAAAAAATTACGTAATGCACGTTCATAACAAAAACTCCCCAAAATGTGCTTATTGTAAAGGCGAACATTATATCAGCCGTTGCGAAGGGCTGAAAGCACTTTCACTTACCGAACGCTGGGACGCTGCAAAAAAAGCAAGGGTATGTTTTAAGTGTCTAGCGACCGCGCATAGCCGCCATAATTGCCCGCTGTATAAAAAATATCCAAAAAACAAGTTTCACTTTCTGTTGACGGGCAGCGCAGAGGCGACGAACGACAACGGAAGTACGGTAAATGCAGACGGGCAACGGGATATTGTCGCAAATACCGTAGCTTATAACGGAGTACTATTACAAGTATTACCTATTAAAATAATAGGACCTTGCGGGGAAAAGAGTATATACGCCCTTCTTGATAGCGGCTCCACGATCACGCTATTAGATCAGGAAATAGCAAAAGAATTAGGAATCGGGGGTTTGAGAAGCTCGATAGAAGTTGCCGGAGTGAAAGGGATGAGAGTCACTACGCAAGATGCAGAGGCTGTAAACTTTACAATTAAGGGCGCATTGAGTAATCGGCCTTTTGAGGTGAGAGGATATAGCGTGAAAAATTTGGACCTTCCGACGTTAAAGTGTTTTTCAGGCAAAGGAACACGGCGGGCGGTCGTTGCCGCGTACGAGGCAAAACAGCTGATCGGCGTGCAACCTAAATTATTACTAGGAGCGGACTGCGGAGACCTGATGGTTTCGCGTAATGTTTCGCGCATAAACAACGAGTTACACCTATCACAAACAAAGTTAGGTTGGGTACCGATCGGGGGAAGTTCGTTTAATAGCCCGAAAGAGACGGTTTATAATTTCTGCATTAATGGAAACAGCGATGATTCGTTACTAAACGCTTTGCTAGAAGAAAATATTAATCTAGAGCAAATGTGGCCCGCTAAACAAAGGAAAACGGCGGCCGTAAATAGGGCAGAAGAATTACTGGAAGCAACCACTTCTCTAAAAGACGGTGTTTGGACAACTGGTTTATTATGGAACGATGACCGAAGACGACTACCTGATAGTAGACCGCTCGCGCTCGCGAGGTTGAACTCAGTGGAAAAGAAAATGGAAAAAGACCCGGAATATGAAAAAGCATATTGCCTAAGAATGAGTCAGTATATAAAGGCGGGCTACGCCAAAGAAGTACCTCCGGACGGTTTGACGGGGCGTGAAAATATTTGGTTTCTCCCTCACCTTGGGGTGAGCCATGCCGCCAAGCCGGGGAAGGTGCGAATTGTTCACGACGCCGCAGCACGAGTGCACGGGGTGTCCTTAAATACACAACTACTGCCCGGCCCGGATTATTTCAATAATATAGTAGGAATAATAGGCAGGTTTCGCGAACACGCGATCGGGTTTACCGCAGACATCGCCGATATGTTTTTACGGATACGGATAAAGGAAGACGATAGCTACCGACAACTATTTCTTTGGAGAGGTAACCGTAAAGACATCGAACCCATAACCTTTCGGATGAGAACCCTAATATTCGGGTCTCGTTCCTCCCCCGCCTCCGCCCAATTTGTGCGTATCAAAAACGCAGAGAGATACCGAGATCAATATCCGGAGGCTGCAGCAGCTATAATTAATAATTTTTATATGGACGACCTTATTCATGGAGCAGAAACGGCGAAAGAGGCACGGAAATTAATCAAAGAGATTAATTGGATTAATGAGCAAGGTAACTTTAAATTGACCGGCTGGGCGAGCAATGATCCCGAAGTACTGGATGTTTTGCAGCGGGAAGAATGCGGCAACAAGGCGATTGCGCTAGAGAAAAACGAACTGGGTGCTCAGCGTTTACTTGGGTTAGTGTGGATGCCGGCGACCGATGAGCTGGCTTTTAACCTTCGTATGGAAAAACTGGGCGATAATTTAAAGACAGGAATCGGGGTTCCCACTAAGAGAGAGGCGTTAAGGCTCATTATGTCATTATGGGACCCTTTAGGTTTGCTGAGCCCCATAACTTTGAGGGCAAAGGTCATAATGCAGTCAATATGGGCGAGTGGCGTGACCTGGGACCAACCGGTTCCACCAGAAGTACTCCATAGCTGGAGAGACTGGCTGAAAACACTGCAAATGGCTCAAAATGTGCGGATTCCGAGGCATCTGGGCACAACCCGCGATCCTACCGAAAAAAGAGAATTACACGTGTTTTGTGATGCGTCAAAACAAGCTATGTGTGGCGTCGCTTATTTACGAATTGAGCGAGGAAACGGAGAAATAATCGTGTCATTCGTAGCGAGTAAAACTCGAGTAGGGCCACTAAAGGGACTGACTATACCTAGAATGGAGCTGACTGCGGCGCTATTGGGGGCGCAGCTAGCAGACAAAATTATAAAGGAACAAGCTATAGGTATTCATGAAAAGATCCTATGGACCGATGCCACTAACGTCTTGTGGTGGATAAGATCTCAGAGTGAAAACCATCAACAGTTTGTGGCAAATCGACTAGGGGCCCTGGACGATTTAACGCAACCATCTGAATGGCGATGGCTCGATGGGAAAAGCAATGCGGCAGATGACGCGACTCGCGTCGTAACAACAATCGATATGTCTTCGAACAGCCGTTGGCTGAACGGGCCAAATTTTTTACGCGGCCGGCGGGACCAGTGGCCAGCTGAAATACCGCCACAGCCAAACGAAAGTGAAAAGAAAGCGTTAGAGTTTAAACCAACAGCCGTCCTCGCGCTGAGAACCGAACCGACTAGCCTTATAAACGTGGGTAGATTCTCACAACATCGTAGAATCGTACGTACGATGGCCTATGTAATGAAATTTTGTCAAAAACATAAGAAAGAGGCGGAACTGGGCGGTTTGGACGGGCTAGATATCGGCCGCGCTGAACTCGCTCTCATAAAAGAATCTCAAGTGAGGTGTTTTAACAGGGAAATTGATATGATAAAAAAGGAAAGGATCTTGTCGAAAGATAGCAGGCTGCACGGTCTCAATTTGCATGTCGACCAACGGGGTATAATTCGAATTAGCGGGAGAATTGATAACGCTCCCGGGGTATCGTACAATACCAAACACCCTATGGTACTCGACGGCCGAGATTTATATACTCAATTATTGATTAAAAGAACGCACGAAGAGACTTCGCACGGCGGAATAGAGCTAGTACTTTCTGTCCTACGTCAGAGATTCTGGTTAATAAGCGCGCGAGCCACGATAAAAAAACTTATATTTCAATGCGTACCTTGCACTATGCGAAAATCTAAACCAATGACCGCGATAATGGGTCAGCTACCAGCTGAACGTATCAATGCACATTCTAGGTGTTTCGCGTCGGTTGGCGTTGATTTTTGGGGTCCTATGTACGTCACGGTGCGCAGGAGGCCTGAAAAGCGCTATGGTTTATTATTCTCTTGTTTAAGTAGCCGCGCGTCTCACATAGAATTGGCACACGACCTGTCCACAAACTCGGCTATGCAAGCAATACGTAGATTCATAGCTAGGCGCGGTAAACCGCAAATCATTATGTCAGACAATGGCGCGAGTTTTAAGAAAGCGAGCGTTGAATTGAAAAAAGCGGTTTCCGAAATCAATAACGAAGAAATTCGAGATCGCCTCAGTAATGAACAAATTACGTGGAAGTTCATCCCGCCTGTTTCACCGAGTCATGGAGGCGGTTGGGAATCAATGATTAAATCGACCAAGAGGGCTTTAGGAGCCGTGTTAAAGGAAAGAGCTCCACCGGAGGAGGTTCTGAGAACTTTACTAGCCGAGGTGGAGTTAATTCTGAATATGAGACCGATCTCACACGTCACCGATGATAGTCGAGACGAGGCGCCCCTAACTCCTAATCACTTGCTACTAGGACATGCAGGGGGAACTTCAGCCATGGGGGAATATGAGGTCGATAAGGTAAACAGCAGGAGGCAATGGGTACAGACACAAGCGATGGCAGATTCATTTTGGCAACGGTGGAAGCGCGAGGTATTACCTACGATGGTGCAACGACCTAAGTGGAAGGTCCCGCAAAAATCTCTGGAGGTCGGAGACCTAGTACTATTGCTGGATCCCTCCATGGAGCGGGGTAAATGGACTCGGGGACGAATTGAGGCGATTTACCCAGACAAGCAGAAAGTCGTAAGGAGAGTAGATGTCAGGGCAGGAGGCAAGATTTATCGTAGAACAATAGGTAAATTAGTTAGGCTGACCACGGAAGTGCAGACATAAGAACGTAAAAATAGGTTATTATTGAATAAGTAAGGAAAACAACTTATAGTAACGTAAATAATCTTAAGAAGCTTTTGGCATCGAATCGACAAACAAAGATGCCAAAAGGGGGGAAAATGGATGATTTACGTAAACTCCTCGATTAGTTAGATATTAAAAATAAAGTTAAAAATAGGTTAACCTGTCGGAAGCCAGTCGTGCTATAAATAAATTTTACAGATTTTAAATAAATACCAGATAATTCGTCCAATAAAGAAACTTCAAACGGCGTGGAGGCCACCCCGAGATTAAAATATGGTTAATATATTACATACTCGAATGGGGCAAGGCCGGGGTTCTGAGAAAGGGATGAGGGTTCAGAAATTACGACGGCCGAGGGTCTAACAGTGGCATAATAACAATAGACCAAGGAAGCCATACATCAGCTGGTAAACTGTCTCGTCCTCCTGGAAAAAGAAAAAAAAAAAAGGTCCGTCTAGAAACAAGAGCCGTAAATTATTGGCGGCAGCGGAGGGGTAGGTGCTCTGGGGTGGTCTTTAAAAAGGGGCATAATCAAAAACCAAAATATGCGATTGAAGCGCTATAAAGGTATTGTGTCTCCCACTCGAGTACTTGAGAAAGCGACCGACCCTTCATATAACATATTTTATAAATAAAATTAACGCTAGAATAAGTCTATGTTAAAACTTGCCTGTACAATTTAAATTAAAATGTTTCTCGCTCGTTATATGTAGCTGATATTATCTTTATAGTTATTTAGACAGTCGTTATGACCTAGCATATTATGTTTGAATTTGAAATATTAAGATTTTCTGAAAACACATTTAAGCCTAAGTTTCACACGCCCTCGTGTCTTCGAAGGGGCGTGGTATGTATTTTTTTTTGTTGCTAGCCGGTGCCGAGTATAGCCAATCCCGGACCAGGGGGCATAGACGAGTTGGTCAGCTGTATTTTGACGCTGAACTCGTCAGTCAGTCAGTAAGATTTTGAGAGCGCCGCAAATAGGTGGCCGATCGGAAAACTGTCTTAGCTCGTATAAAATAGACACTCATATTAACTCTGGGCAATAATGTTGGAAATGTGTTCAGTCGTGTATCGAGATTGATGTGTACGTGTACCTTGAATCAAATAAAGACATTAAAGTTCAGTGCAAGGTTTCGTCATTCATCTGCTCTCCTAATCACCATCATCGTCATCTACAAGGGAAAATCGGAGTTTCCGACTCAGGATATCGAAGAAGAACAAAGGCGTGAGTAATTGTACAGTCCACTAATTATTAATCAAAGGAGTCTCACGCCCTCTCCGCAACGAGCGGAGATGAAATAATGGTCGTTCCGGTCATTCAGCGAGAGGTCTGATCGGATCTGACCATATATATATATATATATATATATATATATATATATATATATATATATATATATATATATATATATATATATATATATATATATATATATATATATATATATATATATATATATATATATATATATATATATATATATATAAATATTTGATAGTTTTGTGTATATATTCTTTTTAGAATTGATCAATAAGATGATTATAAAGTAAATAATTATAAAAGCCACTTACATCGTGACGAAGGATTCCCTTGAAGGGATTCCATTCAAGGGAATCCTTCGTCACGATGTAAGTGGCTTTTATAATTATTTACTTTATAATCATCTTATTGATCAATTCTATATATATATATATATATATATATATATATATATATATATATATATATATATATATATATATATATATATATATATATATATATATATATATATATATATATATATATATATATATATATATATATATATATATATATATATATATATATATATATATATATATATATATATATATATATATATATATATATATATATATATATATATATATATATATATATATATATATATATATATATATATATATATATATATATATATATATATATATATATATATATATATATATATATATATATATATATATATATATATATATATATATATATCGCTGCCTTAGTAAAATAGGGACCTAACTCTAAATCGGTCGTTTCACAGTTTAAGTCATAGATAGACTCCTTAAAGCATCCTCTATCGATTGGTCTGTGTAAAGTAGTTGTACGATGAAAGAGAGAGAAAATACGATGATTCGGTCTCTTTCCCACTGGTTGATTTTGGATGTCACGTTAGTGTAACAAGGACTGATTCGGTTTTGTGTCGGCAAAGAGCGAGCATGGTCACGTCAAACGTTGGCGCATTTCGAGTTAAGCCTGTCTATTACCAAAACTTAAGGTGAGTTAAGATTATTTTTTTGTGAAATAAAAACCTTCATCTGGTTTAGGTCTTTCTATTACAAAAATGCTTGGAAGTTTTATGACTTAAGTTATACTGTGTCTTTATTACACAACATTTATTAGAAATATCGAAGACTTAACCCTAATTGTGTCTCTTTATCAAAAATAAACTGTAATATGTTATTGTCCTATTATGCTTTAGGTCTGTTTATAATTAGGTTTAATTTATAAATTTTGAATTATTCATAGGCCTATTTTATTATTAGTCTCTTTTATGTACCCTGTTATACAAATTTAGTAGGTATTCTCAGGAATTAAGTCCATTTCATACTGAAAAACATGGTGATTTATTAGTTGCAAATGGGTGTCCACATGAAATTAAATTAAATTCAAATTTTTAAAAGTTATAATTATTTATATTGGACTATTTTTTCCCCTGGCTTTTGTTACTGAGAATATTTTTTCGCTAATATTTTTGGTTGTTTTAGGCAACAAATCATAGAAGAAGAATAAAATGTCAAGAATCAAAAATGCACGCATTAAAAAAAAAATTGAGAATTTAGATGCCGGAAAAACCAATTATGACAAGGAAAATCAGGTTTACGTAATATTATTCTACTTACATTATTTAAAATGTGATATTTTTGGACCCCATAAAAGTAAGTGTCTACTACTCTATTTTACAATAATAATTTGTTAACTTCTCAAATCTTAGTAAATATATTTTACTTAATTAACTATATTTAATTAACAGTGTTGGCCTATTTTAGTGTCTTTGTCAAGAAGAAAGACAAACTAAAAGTTTTACTACAAATCAAAATGAAGATTGGCTGGAAAATAACGAAGAAGAAAATTGGATTCGTGATACTTAATTATATCTTTAATTCTATCTAAAGTTATTATGTCGTGTTAATGACAACTTATTTTAAAAAAGGCATCAGACACGACTGTGCAGTCTCCGCAAACAATGCAAGAAAATATTGTGCCAATACCATCCACTGAGTTTTTCAACATCCCAGCTCCAAATAAGGCTTGCCTGCAAGTATATATCGAGGTACTTAAAGAAAATATTTTTCAATCAATTTATTGCCATTAAGATATTCACTTTATATGTACAATATTTTATTTACAGGAGGAAATACGATCTTCTCAAAACTATCCAGCGGTGTTAACACTTTTAAAGAATCTTCAATTGAACCAATATGAAAATCAGTGCTTTCCTGATACTCGTAGCGACATAAGTCATATCTGTGCTACTTATAAGGTATTGATGAATTTTTTTATTTGTTTTAATACTTGATTATAATAACATGTCTAGTTTTAGTTACTTATTTAATTAATTATTATGTTCAGGATGTGTCAGAAACAGCGTTTCAATTCGATATCGATATACCATCCATATCAGCATCAATACCACGAAATATGTCAAGGAAAAACTATAAGATCACACCCATTGATTCAGATGAGAGAGATGCGGATTTAAGTGACAATGATCCGACATACACACTTTGTGGCAATAGCAGTCAGATGATGCAGCCTAAGTCAAACAGAAGATCTTCATCCAGTGATTCTAATAGCAGTTCGTCATCGTCGACTAGCAGTTTGTCATCGCCCAATAGCAGCTCCTCGTCAGATAGCGTCAAGTCTGGTATGCATGAAGATCAAGAAAACAATGATTCCATGGTGTCAAGATTTCCCGCTTCAACAGCAACGTCAAATGTAGAGGAGAATGGAGAAAATGGCATGGAACAGCATATCAGATCAAGAAAACGTTCTAGGCACCCTTCACAGTGGAAACAAAACTCAGCTATACTAAAAAGAAACTTGGGACAAGCGTACTTAAGTTCAAATAAAGAAATTCTAGCTCGTGAAGTAAAACCTCCCTATTCTAGTAAATGCAGACTCAAATGCAATGACAAAATTGTAGCCGCACAAAGATTGCAGTTATTTGAGACATTTTGGGGTTTAGGTAACATCAACCTACAACGTTCATTTATTGCCTCTTGTCTTGTTCAAGTGGTTCCCAAATACAAATACTGAAACGTGGAAAAACCAAGAAATTCAAACCAAGCAATCTTTTTTCATATTGAAAATAAGAAGAAAAGAGTATGCAAAATCTTTTTCATAAATACTCTGGATATAACAGATGAAATCATAAGAACAGTCAAGGATAAAACAGATTTAAGTGGTTTCGTTGAGAAAGATTTCAGAGGAAAGCATGAGCAATATAAAAAACAGACGAAGAAATAATCCAAGATATGATTGATCATATAAATACCATACCTCGCGTTGAAGCACATTATGTCAGATCATCTACATCAAAATAGTACATTGAGGGATCAAGAACATTAGCCAGTATTTATAGGGACTTCGAAAAAATTCAGAAGGAAAGAAATAAACCAGCTGGAAAATATCACAAATTCAATGAAGTTTTTAATACAAAATTTAATATTTCATTTCATAAGCCTAAAAAGGATCAGTGCGATCTATGCTCACAGTATGTTAATTACAGTCAAGAGGAAAAAGAGAAACTGAAAAATAAGTATGAAACGCATATAAAAGAAAAAGAATTGTGTCGAAAAGATAAATTAAGAGATAGACAAAATATAGATGAAAACAAACAAACATTATATTCATAAAGTGCTATCATCTTTTATGATTATTGAGATACCTTACCAATTAAAAGATAATTGGAGAAGGCGCTAAACATTTTATATTTGTAGATCACATTATTTGATATAGGTAATTTTATTGGTAAAATAAATGTAGGTGGTAATATTAACCTTAAAATGCCAGTACTTTTGTACTATTATAAGAATAGTACAAAAGTTTATTTAGTATTTTTTAACGACTGAATAACTTTTGCTCCTATGGTTAAGTTAGTTGTTTCTATGGTTAAGTTAGTTAGGATGGTTTGATTGTGGTTATTGAGTAGTCGATAACCATATACAATCTTTTCTTTTGTTACTTTATTGTTCACCTATTTTATTTGTATTATAGCAACGTAGTGCTTTATCAAATTTGCTATTGTTAATAAAGTTAAATCGAACTTTTTACCTCTTTCTCTGTATACATACCATTTATTATTTCCTAAATAACATTTATTATTTCACCTTGATGATTTCATACGGATTGTGATGTGTGGAAATTGATAATAAAGCATATTCTATATTCTAAACTGACTCATTTGTAACTAAATTATTTTAAAATATTCCAGAAGAAAGACCCATATTGTTTTATGTCATATTTTTTTCCACTTTTCTAAAATTAAACGGACTGAATTCGCATTAGGTCAATTAATATTGATAATATTTCAGAAAAATAATGGCACTATAGGGTTTGAGTCGCCAGCTTATAAAAATATTTCAGAATTAAAGTGACCTAAATTAGAACAAACCCTTTTTTCTATGAATTAATAAATATGTTTTTAAAAATTACAAAAGTATTTAATTATACCATTAATCTCTCATGTACTGAAAAAAACTTAAGTCATGATCTTTTATACAACAAAAGTTATAAGCATTTTAAGGTGGCGCCAGTGATTTGCAAAACGTTTTTTGGCCGTTGTGAACAATCGTGTTTTTGGAGTTGAGTCACTATTATACTAAGGCAGCGATATATATATATATATATATATATATATATATATATATCGCTGCCTTAGTATAATAGTGACTGTATATATATATATATATATATATATAGTAAGTGAAGTGTATATATATATATAGAAGTGAAGTATATATATATATATATATATATATATATATATATATATATATATATATATATATATATATATATATATATATATAGACGTGGTATTAAGAGATGGTACCCCTCCTTAAATTGATTTACTGGCAATTGTAACATTTACTGAGAATTTCTGATTTAGAAATATATTCAATAAACGAGACTGCGACCTTTTTAAATCGGAACTCCATTTGAGATAGCTGTACAGGGTTACAACGTAATAAAAGCTTTATGAATACCGTTACAAAAATTCCAAAAGTACATATGGTAGGGTTTCCTACCAAATGTAACTTTTGTAATATTAGGGAGCTGTTTCATATTCCAACTTGCAGATAGAAAATTTGCTACATTAAAAAAAAACGTGTTTTGACGAAAAGTGGAGTTAGCACATTTGCAGATTAATAAATCGATACTCGAAATGTTTTGCGGATGCTCAATCTTTTAGCGCGCAACTACTGCAGGCTTAGAGTATAAATAATCCTCTAAGACTGCAGGGTTATAGCCGTAGGAAACCCTGCGGCTGCGGAGCAAAAACATCAGGTGCGGCACGTGGCATGGTGATTGCCAGCCACAACATATGAGGCGTATCACATCCGTCAGATGATGCTTGTTCGCTGTGCGTTGAACGCGAATTATTGCAGGGCTCAGCAAACATTGGTTCACCAATTGAGTCAATTGATTGACGTTTCAATCAGTATTACTGGTAGTGTTTGTGGCCATGAGTTTGGATTCTGGATTGATTTGTAGATGTTCTTGGTTCTTTTAACATTTACGTGCAACGATTAAAATTTTAGATTTACTATTGTTTTACTACAAAAATAATATTCATTAAGTATAGTTACCATTCATTAAGTATAGTTATTCATTAAGTATAGTTGTATGTGATGAAAAGGGGCAAGAGCTGTAATATGACCAGGGATACTAAAAATTAAATAGACTAAACGCTCTATCAGCTGCTACTTTAAGTTGAAAAGTTATTATCCTGAAGAAATATCTACCCCAACCTATAGATCTAGCTTGTTTAATTATGTAGTATTTGTTTATTAGATTAATCTAGCTTATTAGATTATCGGTATACATAGCAACGTATACTTCGTATTTTTCTATTTATTTCAAATCTGGACGCTAACTGATACATTTGTGAGAAATTTTGAGACTCTGTTATAGGGTCGACAATACCACACTTCGAAATAAAACCCACGTATTCTAGTGCAGAGACTGAAAGTATGTTAAATAGGTCTAGGAATCGCCCTAGCCTGACATGTAACTGCAAAAGGATTGATTGACCCACGCATCGAGTAAACGCTGTTCCGAGTAATCCACTTTAATAACCAAATATTATCAAACGCTTCACGACGCGACGTGCATGATTCAACCTCTCAACCTACGCATCGCACCGCACTATATAAGCCGTCCGAGAAACCCTTGCAGTCGGTGAAGATATAAAACAAGTAGGCACACATTCAACATAGTCAATAGATAGGCAGACTGCACGCACGCACCACTGCACGGGCAGCGCGTCAGCCATATGTTGTAACATGTTATAACGCAATAAATACATATGTTTAAATATCGCTGTGGGTCAATCGGAGGATTTCCTTGTAAGCTGGATCGATAGAGTCAGGAATAAAGATGTCTTAAAGCATCTGATCAAAAACACAGAAATATCGAGGACAATAAATATTCGCAAAATCACTGTTATTCAAAATACTACAACATCTTGTATTTCATTAGACAAAGCCAATTAGAGTAAAGAGATAACCGTAAAGGAGGTGCGGGACCAAGAAAAATATCCTCGCTCCAGAATTTTGGGTAATGGATCCAGAAATTCACTGCATCACTGTTCCCATCTGCAGCAACAAAGATGCAATAGCCAACATGTTAGCAAACCTGTGGAGGAATGCTAAGAGCGTGCAAAATACAAGACGAAACTACAAGCAGGCCACAAAAATCTACCAACTTAAGAAAGTGAACCAGAAGACGACGATACAGCACAAAATCACCAGAATACGTCAAGTGCCTTGTTCGCCCCATGTATTAAAGGGCCGACACGTCACCACACGAGCACAACCGTCTCCAGGTTATGCGAAATCCGGAAGCTGTACCAGCCAGCACGGTTATCGCATCACAGCTGTCATCGCTACAGAAGATGCTATATACGCTTACACATTCTATACTCGTACCTGCCTCAGGGCTCGTTGCACTGCGATGCTACACCCAGAAAGCCGGGTCAATGGGTCCGGCTCACACTCGTCGATTGTATCACGAACTGTCTAAATTCCACGATTTGAAATCCATCTCAGTAATACTTTTAGACGTTTGGGAAATAAGCGAAAGAAATGAAAGAATCATCCCGCACATTTGCGAATGGCAAGATTAAGAAATCTGTGTCTCGAGCGACTTCCGGCTGGACCGCAATCAATCAGTGTAACCCCTATCACAATTCCACTTCCAATGCCAGAGGAAAAGGATATAACGCCTTTATTTCTCCGGCGGGCGCGTGCGAAAGATGCGATATACCTGAGTGGGAGATAAGAGGAAGCGCGCGTGTTGAGGCGTGACACGTGGCCAGGTGCCGCTGACCGACATTCGGCACACGCACGACCAAAGAAGGTGCTCGTGAAAGATACAGCGATGAAGAAGTTATCACCAGGGGTCCCTCAACTTAGCAGTAGTACATGTATTATAAATATTTAAAAATAAATTTTATCGTGAGAATTTACCCAACTTCTCGGCGATATTCAAATGCCGATGTCTAGGGGATCCCGGGCCCATCCGTCCGAAAGTTTCTCCTTGCGGCACTGACGAGCAAAAGTATCGCTAAAGCGTACAGTCAGACAAAATATAAATAAAGTGTCATCATAACGGGTATATTGTAAACCTAACTTTATTAAATTTCATTTTATTAATTTTATTACTTATTTGTGTACTTACTGTACGATGACAGTTAAAGATTAGGTTACCGAATGTTCAACTGTAAGATATCGTTATAATGATAATTCCACCATTTTTGTATAAATTGTTTTTTTTAACCAATGTAATATTTATTATGTAATGTTACTTTAAGTAAATAAAGTTATTCTACTCTAGTTATTCTATTCTATGAGACCGACAACCTTATATTGATCATATCATTTTAGGTGCTAGTGCCATCTATTAATTACGAAGCTTCTTTTAGAATATTTTCTTCTATTCGTTAAAAAATCGAGTACGACGATATTATTTTAATTAGCTAGCTCCTTTTTAAAATTCTTCTTTTCTTTATTATTATTTTATTTCTATAGTTATTATTCGTTAAAATATCGAGTACGGCGATATTCTGGTCTTTTATATTCATATAAATATATTGTATTATATTTGGATATTCACTTAGTGGCCATAAATACGTAACCCGATTGTTGCGATTATTTTGAAAAAAAATAGTTTAAATTTACATTTGGTCTACGACGATATTCTGATTTTCACTTAGTTTTTCATTAATAATTACGTACAAACTTCCAGGGCAAACGGGCCCGGGAAAATCTTGGGTGGACCGACGCGAGACGTCATGACTTGCTGTTGGACCATGACGTGCTAAACAATGGGCATGAATTTGTAAACGTATCTACCATTTTCAATCCTTTGATTTTCAAACAAAATTTTATATTATTTTCGTGATTTGCCAAATAAACGAAGCAACCATTTTTTTACTACTGCATATACCTTTCTTCACTTTCGTCGTAAAATCGTCAATAATGCATGGAAGCATGCGTTCTAGATTACTGGATAATAATAAATTATTAATATCTTATTATCCAGTAAGCTAGAACACTCTTCCATAATATACGAATTTTAATCTATACAGTGTCATCGGGCTTATCGGTGCGTGCTGATATTGTGTTAGAAATATGGCAAAAAACTACCTTCTTTAATAATTTCTCTAAAAATTTTCTTTTTTGTAGGGAAGATTAGGAAGTTTAGGTATACATCTGGTCACGGTCAATGGTTAATTTCTTTTTTCTTCAAATTTCTAAATCATATTGTCGATCATATTAATGAAAAATAATATAATAATAAATTATAATACATCTATCACTTCACGATAAACTCTAGTTTAGTGGAGTTGATAAAATCAAACAAACCTATATTGTCTTTGTTTAAATATATGTTCTAATTTAATGCTAACATTTTACAACTTCATTTTGGATTTTTCTTAATAAATAAATAAATAAATTAGTCGAATTAATGAATAAATTAATATTGTTGACAGTGTAATATAAAACTACTTTTTCACGCGTTTTCAGTAATAAAATTACCTTTTTAGTATCAAATCATGATTTTTCTAACTCGAATTCATCATGTCTTTTTTCTTGAAGTGCATTCTTCAGCTAAAGAATTAAATTTCATAAACGGAATTACTTTTATATTATAATGCCTAATTCAAGAAAGTTTTAATCTTTGAATTATTTTCGATAAGATTAAGTTTTCGATTAGATGAGTTAATAAAAATCCGAAACCGAAGATGACGCATCCCTGACCCGGTGATAAGGAGCCGCGTTAGCCACGTGCCCAGGTGCCGTTGACCATTCGCCATCTGTCGCCCAGGTGAAGGCAAATGTGCGGGGGCGAGACCACCCTAGCAATTTGCAACCTTTTGTCCATGAGCAGCCACCGCCGATTATCATTTTACATTTATATGCGGGAGTAAATCGTCTGACGAATGAGACAACTCTGACTTCGATACTTACGAAACGGATAAACAAGAAATAATAAAATCGGTTAGGTTAAAGTTTGACTCTGTTTAGGGGCAATTTCTGGAACTATTTCCTCCCATTTTCAAAACTTTGTTGACAGAAAAAAGCGCATCCTAAGACTAAAAAAAAAGGACTGAAGAAAACTGTCTCTATGAACAAAAGTAAAGTTTATGTGAAAAAAAACATAATATACATATAGATAGATAGATAGACTATATTGGGATCAATTGTTATGATTTATTTATATTATTATTGCCTATTGATTCAATTATATATTGTGATAAAAATATTGGGATTGGTGTATTATATTTTTTCTATTATTCATTCAGATTTTTGTTAATTTGAAGTTTGTTATTATTGATGTAATTGATATTTTATCAGACATTGTAATATTGTTTGATTTTGATTTTTGATTGTGATAAATTGTACAATTTATTTATTCTTTAAATGGTGTATTTGTAAGTTGCTTTTTGCCATAACGCAGTGATATATGGAATTATTTAATAGATAAATACTTTTATTTTTTTTTTACACTTAATATTGTATAACACAAATAACATTAACTATATACATGCGATAATACAACATACCTATTAACACATGATTTCTACCCTAAATTGTCACAAAATAAAAAAAAACAACTTAATATCAATTCAACATATTCAAGAGTCTTTTGTTTTATTTTTTTATTTTATTATTATTAAGGAAACTTCCAGCTATTACAGGAGAAATATCTGAATTTTATTTATAGACTATAATGCCAGTTAAAAGCTTCCACTTAAAGATCGTAAAAATATACAGTCGCCTAGGAATGGTATAGGAGGAAGTGGAGGGGAATTAAAGTTATAAATTTTGTTTAAATAATATTTTATTTTATTATTTTATTATTAGGGAAATTTTATGGTTTATTTTAATATTGAAGAAAGAAAAGAAAGAAGAAAAGAAAAAATATAATATAATTATTTCACTCGTCCTTGAATATTGACTTTCAGAAGACCCGGAATAAGAGTCTTGAGCGCAGTCGCAGTTGTATTAAGAGGGTGCTGCACGAAATTTCTCAAATTAGGGTCTAGCGTTTTAGTTATTCCGCTAAAACTACGCTAATAAAAGCAGTGACAAAAAACACTCGTTTTTATCAATAAGTCATTTATAAGGTGAGATAATAAATTTGGCAACAGTTTGCGTAGTTTTTTATAAAAACACCCGAGAAAATATACAAAAATGGGCGCGGGGTTTTAGTCCTCACTGGGAAAATAATAACTAATTTGAATAACAAATTATTATAAAAGAAAGTTAAATGACATATCTTCACTATAAACTATTTAAATTTCAATTATTGTAATAGGATTTTATACAATAAATCCCAGAAAATCAGGTATATCAGATTCTCCATACATTTTTTGTATTGGCTAGCCGCGTTAATAAATACACAGGCGCGCTATGAAATAGATTCACTTCCCTGCTGCTATTGGAAGCGAGAGCACGTCTTTTTCGGTTAGCTCTTATCAGCTCCCGCTCACGTAATATTTTATTCTTCTACACCGCAGTACCGCGTCGTCACGCATCGTCACGAAAAGCAAACAGCAGTAAGTATTTTATTTTTTATATTTGTTTTTTTTTTAATGGATGTTTATGGCATCTTTGTTATAACTTATTATATTACTCTACATGTATTTTAGTTAATGGGGAAGCGCAAGAAAACATATTTCGTTTTTTAAGAAACGCCATAGATTCAGCGTGAAATTTCAGTCTAAAGACATGAGAAAGCGATGTTGTTTAAAATCGAAGACTATCGCGGTTGTTTGACATTATAAATAGGATAGAAAACAAATTTACCGCGTGAAATTTGTAGGACCCGACGTTTCGGTGACGTTGCAGCCGCCGTTGTCTAGGGTAGACTGAAGAGCTGTCAGTCCGTTGTTTTGCGGGTAGGCCGAAAACCGCTGCCGCCACTGCGTAGGTTATAACGGTGGTGGGGGGCCGGGCTCGGAGCGCGGGAATTTTTAGAGATGACGGCTACAAACTCTCTTCTACGTGGAACCTTCTCTTCTCTCTTCTTAAAATGTTCCCGACGCCGAACTCCGAACGCAAAGACGTAAAACAGGATACAGTGAGTGTTGTGTGCAAGACGGATTTTAAAAATTCCCGCGCTCCGAGCCCGGCCCCCCACCACCGTTATAACCTACCCTAGACAACGGCGGCTGCAACGTCACCGAAACGTCGGGTCCTACAAATTTCACGCGGTAAATTCGTTTTCTATCCTATTTATAGCGATGTTGTTTTCATTCCGAGATATATGAAAATGAGATAGTTTCAAACGCAAAGATTCGATCGGCGCTCATTATATAAAAAATAGATCGACTCCAATAAGCGTAAAACAATTGAAAATATTTTCTGAAGGGACCACTATTCGAAACTTGTAATCTCGAATAGTTTAGTTAATTTGCGTGAAAAACCTGAAATTCAATAAAAAACATACTGAAAGACGCATAAAACATGTACAGGTAGAATATTGATTTTGAATATTGATTTTGAAAAGCAGTTTCGGCATGCAGATGTAACATTTTCGTAAGTTGAAAATAAGTGGTTGGCTGTAAGATATTTAGCTTACAAAGAGCATTGATAGGATATGCATTGATTTAAGGTTGCGACACGTCATTTAAACCAGAAAAAGCACGGGAATTTTAAAATCAGTCTTTGAAAATATTTAAAACTATAGAATACTTATAAATATTTTGAAACTATAGAAAAATTAAATAATTTGAAAATCATTTTAAAATCAAATAGTCTTTGAAAATATTCAAAACTATAGAATACTTAGAAATATTTTGAAACCATAGAAAATTAAAATAATTTGAAAATCATTTTTAAATCTAATAGTTTTTGAAAATACTCAAAACTATAGAATACTTTGAAATATTTTGAAACCATAGAAAAATAAAATAATTTGAAAATCATTTTAAAATCAAATAGTCTTTGAAAATATTCAAAACTATAGAATAGGTACTTATAAACATTTTGAAACTATAGAAAAAAAATTTTTTTTAAACCAATTTTAAAATCAAATAATCTTTGAAAATATCAAAAACTATAGAATACTTAGAAATATTTTGAAACCATAGAAAATTTAAAAAATTTGAAAATCATTTTAAAATCTAATAGTTTTTGAAAATATTCAAAACTATACAATACTTTGAAATATTTTGAAACCATAGAAAAATCAAGTAATTTGAAAATCATTTTAAAATCAAATAGTTTTGAAAATATTCAAAACTACAGAATACTTAGAAATATTTTAAAACCATAGAAAAATAAAATCCTTTAAAAAACATTTTAAAATCAAATAGGCTTTGAAAATGTTCAATATCATAGATATTCAATAGTATAGAGTTTAAAAAAAATTGAAACTTGAGACAAACCGGTCGTAGTTAATGTCGCCGGTTCGGTATCGCCACTCGGATTGTGGCGTGTGGGAAACGCGACGGCCGATGCCAAATGTCACCAGTCTGCGGTCCGAAAAAGAAAGGTGCTCGTGAACTTTCCAATTGTTCATCCAACGGGCGAATCCCGGGGAGCACAGAGTGAAATCCACAAAACTCCTCTTCGAGACTGTTTAAAATTGGCATTCATTAATTTATTTCTTTATTAATTTTAATTACATATTTGAAGTTGTTCAAAAATATATAATCACATATATAGCCGCGAAATCTATCTGTACCTTCTTTCCGTCGGAAGTATGTAGTTTATTTATAAAGGTAACTGCTTTTTGTAAAAAAGATAAACAAATTGGTGTAGCTATTTATACCTATAATAATTACTGTTTTTTTATCCCTCTCGATATACAATTTATCCTCGTACTGATGAGAATAACAATGTTATAATTGTTTTAAGCATTATCCATTTTTATTTCTTTACTCAGAATCATAAAGTATCTGCTATCCTGATAGTGGAAGCGGTTCGTCTCTAATTTTGAAAGAATACTGTAATTTGTGATAAAAGCAAATCCTTTTGCACACGTGTATTCATTAGACCAAAATAGTCGATTTGACCTGCCGCTGTTAAGGCCAAAAAGGCTCGAAAAGGCTCATGGGTCATTAAAATCAGCATGAGAAAAATCATTTTGGTTTATTAGCGACCATCTTGAAAAACGGCCGCTATTTTGAGTCCGCTGGGCCAAATATGTCGGAACGGCGGGTCAAATCGACTATTTTAGTCTAATAAATACGTGTGCAAAAGGATTTGCTTTTATCACAATTTGCAGTTTTTGTTATTTGCAATTTGCTATGAGCAATAAAATGATAAAATACGGGTTACTTCGCTTTGGCGGGCGACCGTCTGTTCAGCGTTATCAATGTATACGATTTACTCATACATACGTGCGTGGCCGCTGCCGGCAAGCGTAAATTACCTACATTTGTGTAAAGGCATAGGCTCAGGACCCTCTTAAACAGGTCAATTTCACTTAGCTTGGTATTGCTGTTAATTGTAATTGAATTATCCAAAAATAATATCTAATTTGTAAATTACTTCACATAAATATCCGCAATGTAATGCTGAATTAGATTTTAGATGTATGATGTGATTTTATGCCCTATGGGTAAATTATATCCTTTTTTTTACATTCTATGCACATACTTCAGTTATTATTTGACACTTAGTCTTAGTCTTTTACCTATTATATTCGCAGAAAAAAAATCACAAAGTTTAAGGAGAATTCCAAATTTTGCTAAACCTGGGATTTAAACAAAATATTAATTAGAATTAAAGAATATTAAATGCTTGAAAAGTCTACGCCTTGTTTTTTTTACACGACCGCTCAATAAAAAGGAGTGTAATGTGTTCAGGATTCATCTATGTATGTTTTCCGTTTCTTTATTCCACCATAACATCTAAACGCTTGAACCGATTTAGATGTTTTGTTAGAATTGTTAGAATTGTTATGTCATAGGGTACCTTAACTGTCCAAATATCAAGTAAGTAGTAGTCTAAATGTACAAATGTCCAAATGTCAATAAATTAAGAAAAATATATCGTGTTTAGTGTCAAATGAAAGTTCCTATTTAGTACATTCTGTAAATATACATGTCTAATTTATGGTTAAAGACATAAACAATAAACACTTAATTAAATAAAACGTAATAAAAATTATTATAAATACAATAGTTCACTTTCTGTAACGGCAGTCGTAATTTTCATTCTTTTTAATATATTTACGTATTTAATATTTTTTTTCTATACGTCGCAAGGACGTATAAAACATTACGATGTTTTAGACCCCAAGGATTAGATTTAACGATGTAAGTTCGCAGAAAATCACCCCAATACATAATCTGCGAAGTAAACTCTAATTCGCGAACTAATTAAATCGTATTAATATTAACAATGCAAATAAAAACTAGTTGCTATCGTTGGAATCGCTTATTTTTATTTTCATAATATATCATCACCGTTTTTTTATGTTTTGATATGTAGGGTAGGTGGGGGTAAAGCCCCACATGGGGCAAATCCACGAACGGGGGTTTTCGGAGGGACTTTTTGTAATTATTTCGATAGCCGCAAGGTGGCTGACCCGTCTCAACAACTTCCAGTTCCACACCAATCCTCAAGAAGTTCGGTTGCACGTGAGCCTGGAAAATGCGGTAAGTCTGTTTTTTCGTGTTTTGATGTAATATTTCTTGTCTTTCAAAGCTGAGTTTTTCCCAAACAGAGTTCGAATTTTGAATTAAAACTGACATAATGTGAAAAAAACCGTCTCGCAATAATTTAGTTTTTAACACGAATAAAATGATAAAAGTGTGAAAGAAGTCATATTGAGTGATTATATTCGCAATCAAGTGATATTACATTGATTTGAAGGAATAAGTGAATTTCGTAAATAGTGCACTTAAATCTGATGTGGCGATATATTCATTTCGCTACCGCTTCGCAGACTTTACTTTAATAATCGGTGTAACTACACGCTAATCACGCAGGAAAGGCGTACCTAATGCTAATAGTGCAAGTCACAGGTATTCTTCTGGAATAGAAATCTCGGAAATCGATCCATAAACGGGTGAGTTGCCAGATATAATAGATATAATATGGCTAAATCAAAGAGCGATGAAAGCCACTTCCAAAAATTAAACAAGCGGTTGGATGACATCACTGGCATGTTACAGACACTTACATCTGAAGTTGTCTCGGTTACAAGGAATAATAGGGAGAGTTTCCAAAATGTTAATAAAAAAATCGAACAGCTGGATCGAAATATGAGAAGGATGAATGTAATTATATTTGGCCTCGAATCAACCTCTGATAGAGAAAGGTACGAAGACTTACTCTCTCTTGTTTGTGACTTGATACGAAATGGGCTCGGATTAGCAATAGACATGCACCAAATTGCTTTTGTTACCAGAATCGGGCCCCGCGCAACAAATTCGCCTATATTAGTACAGCTCTCTAATTACAGCATTAAGCTGTCTATTTTGCAAAATTCAAGGAAAGTACAGGGGCAAAACATTCACTTCTCCAAGGATTATACGATACAGCAGAGAGAGGTCAGACGTACCTTGATATCGCATATGATTGCTGCGAGACTCCAGGGACATACGGCTCAACTGAAAGATGTGAAGCTATTTATAAATAACAAGCTATGGAACAGCGAGAGGCTGGAAGGTGTATCAGCTGAATCTGAATCTGAGCTGCCTACCACCAACAGCATTCACCCGAAAAATGCGGTCAACTTCTACTCTCAAACTGCAATGACAAAGGAGAAGATCCACCACCACGAAGCCCCTGTGGCTAATCCTGGGCCGATAGCAACGAGTCGCGCCACTGTCACCGCGCGCGTTCCTCCTGCGTCCAATCAAACACTGACCGCGCCTAGCGGTGCCAAATTCCATAACCTCCGCCAAAGGAAGCTGACGCGTACGCAGTTTCTGCGCCATACTTCCCATGCTGGAAACTTGCGAAAACCACTGGTGAAGAAAAAGAACGACACCGGATCGGGCTATTCTCGCGATGTTACTGCCGCAGACGCCGGGGATGTTACGCCTTCCTTTCCTTCTACAAGAATGCCCACAGCAGCCAAGGGAAGAATTGCCGCGAATCCACTCAACACCTCGACCGACTCAAAGGATGCGGACACCATGGATGGCTGCAGTTCCGAACACCAATCTATCTTAGATATTCCTACTTACAATTGAAGTGTACGACAAAGACTATCTAATTTGGCTACAAACGAAGCTGTTAATAAATATACATTCAATATTGCAAGCATAAATATTCGTTCGATTAGTAAAAAGTTGGATGAGATCATAAATATGTTGTCTATGTACAGTATTCATATTCTTGCTGTACAAGAGATTTGGCTATCAGATGTCGATGAATCGCTCTGTCGTGTGCCTGGTTATGTTTTTGTACAATCGCCTCGAATGAATAGTAAGAGAAAACGCGGCGGTGGCGTTGGGATTTTTATTCAGAATAATTTCATGTTTAATATAATAGACTTTGAATACGATATTAGATTAGAGCAAATATGGATTCAGTTTACTTTTAAAAAACAAACATTTATCATAGGTTCAATATATCGTACTAGTGACTATGGCTGGGCAGGCTGCGCTCAATTGCTTGAAGATCGGTTGTCATATGTGTCGCCCATCATACTTATTGTTTTGGCAGATTTTAATGTAGATTTGCTGGCCCCTCTCTCTCGGGAAGCTACTATTCTACATGGATGTATCGATGCTTTCGGCTTACATCAAATAATATCGCATCCTACACGTGTAACCGACGCTCATAAGTCATTGCTTGATGTGGTTATAACTAACGGGAAAGCCGATTGCATTCGAGCTTCGGTCCTACCCATGCCACATCTAACCGATCACTCACTAATTTTGGCTTCTCTTAATTTCCATAAACCCACTAAGGCCATACGCACAATCGAGTATAGGCCGATTGATCGGATTAAACAAGACATTTTCATAAACCATCTGTCTAAAATCGATTGGTCATCTTGTTTAAAAACACATTCCCCTGAAGACAATCTCAACACTCTTAGCAACCTAATTATGTCTGCTTTTGATTTGTTTGCCCCGATACGAAATCATACGATACGTGAAAGAAATACACCGTGGATAAGTGACGAAATCAAGCAGCTCATGTTCCGTCGCGATAAACTTGCTAAGAAAGCTCGTATTAGTGAACACTATAGGAAACCTTATAATCATTTAAGAAATTATATTAATAGTTTGTGTAAGCGGGCGAAGAGTGAATATTTTTCTCATCATGTTAATACTAATTTAAAAAATAGCAAAATGTTATGGAAAGAAATCAATCACCTGACAAATGCAAACTCTTTTGATAGCGCCTTGCCACCAAACTTCGATGCAGAGTCGTTAAATGTATATTTCTCTGACAACTCAAAAATTTTAAAAGCGGACGTAGATTCTATTCAGTATTACAATATGTATCCTAATTTACGCAACATCAATACCTTGTAGTTTAATAAGGTGTCTTACAGGGAAGTCACGAAATATATAAATGAAATTAGCTCAAATGCGATTGGGAATCATTTCTATCAAAATGTTAAAAATCTGTTTGCCATATATAATTGAGTACATTACCTCTATAATAAACAAGTGCATCGAAACCTGTCAAGTGCCACGTCAGTGGAAAATTTCACTGATTCGCCCGATTCCAAAGAAAACACCTGTTTCTAGTTTTAAAGATCTCCGCCCTATCAGTATTCTTCCTTGCTTTTCAAAAATCCTGGAGAAGGCTATTTATTCACAAATGATTCCTTTTATCGCGAAAAATAATCTGCTTCCTGATTACCAGTCTGGCTTTCGCCGCAATCATAGCACCTCTACTGCGCTGGCGCACGTTACAAATTTATGTCTATCCAACATGGATAAAGGCAAAGCAACTGCCCTCATACTTTTAGATTACAGCAAGGCTTTTGATTCTCTGGATCACTCTCTTCTGGTGGCAAAACTTTTACATCTAGGCTTTTCTGGGTCAGCATGCGAATTGATACGTAGTTATCTGTCAGAGCGTTTTCAAAAAGTAATTTTGAAAGATGTATCTGGCCGTCAATCGATTTCCTCTCTTCGTGAAGTTAAAACAGGCGTACCACAGGGATCGATACTGGGCCCGGTCTTATTTGCACTATATACTTCTGACATAGCTGCAAATTTTGAAAACTGTCGCTATCATCTATATGCCGACGACACTCAATTAATGCATTCCATAGACACGAATTGTCCATTTTCAGCAGTCAGCCTAATCAATGCCGATCTTGAAAGATTATCCGCTTGGTCCAATAAACATGGCTTACAAATCAACCCTTCGAAGTCATGTTTTATGATTATTGGCTCGAAACAGGGCAGGACTAAAATTGCTAACAATGGCTCTCTTCCTATAATGGTGGACAGTTTGCCAATACCACTGGTCACTACGGCTAAAAATCTGGGTATTCTATTTGATGGAAAATTACGGTTTGAGGAACATGTCAGCAAAAGCGTTGGGTGGGGTTTCTCACGTCTAAAGGCCTTATACAGAATTCGGGAGTACCTCAGCGTCAGAATCAGAATACTACTTGTAAATGCCCTTATATTGTCTATAATGGACTATGGCGACTGTGTGTACGGCCCCTGTCTATATAGGCAGACTGAGCGGAGACTTCAGAGACTGCAAAATGCCTGCGCAAGATTTTGCTTTAGGATTCCTCCACGTCATCATGTGTCACCATTCCTTGCGAAAGCTTCCATGTTGAATATGAGTAAAAGAAGGCAGCTCCATCTTACGACCCTTGTACTCAAGGTAGTACGCAATAAACAGCCGCGATATCTTTACTCTATTATGACGTGGTCCCGTAACCGGCATGTTCATTCAACACGGGCACGTGAACAAGTTGCTATAATACCCAAGCACAAAACTACACATTTCCAGTGCAGCTTTTCGTATTATTCTGCGGTTGTATGGAATCGGTTGGGAATGGCTTTGCGATCGAAATCAATTGCAGTATTTAAGGACCACTTTAAAAGTTTATTATTAAAGGAAGATATTTAGATGTCATAATTTGATTTTATTTTAAAATAACTATTGGTAATTGGATTATTACTATTGTCTTCGTTTATTTATTAATTTGTAACCTGATTATTTAATGTTAAATATTTTGATTTTGATTATTTTTGATTTATTATATGTAGATTATTAAATTTATGTAATTACGTTATTTTCTTTAAATATCATTTGATGTTAAATATCTTGATTTTGATTATTTCGATTTGTGTATTTATTTGATTATGATTATTTGGATTTTTTGTTTTAAGATTTTTTTGATTTGGTTATTTTATTTTAAAAATCATATACCTATCTATCAATAATTAATAGGTGTGTCCTGAAAACCAGGATAAGAGATATCCTGAGGATACCCCTAATTTGCAGCGTTTGTAGCTTTATTTCATAGTCTTTGTCTATTTATAGTTTTAATTTTTAATCTGTGTGTTCTTGTTTTTTTTTGTATATGTTTTTTATAACAGCTGCAAATAAATAAATAAATAAATAAATGAATAAATAAGCTATTTTCGCAATTTTATTGAACTTACGGTGATGAATTGGTTTAGCTTCACATTCGAATGTCAATTTCCTCGATATCATTTGCTTACATAGTTGGAGACGACGCCATGTTAAAAGTGTGGAATGGTGAAAGTGCGTGGCTTTGCCCCATTTTTCGGGGCAACCCCCTTGCATTTTTTAAACTATATAATTTTAGATTTCTCTGAAACTGATGACTGAACATGCCTGATATTTTCAGGGGTTATAGGTAAGATCCTAACCTAAAACTCCAATATAAAACTGAAAGAAAATCTATCTCTAACTCTCCACAATTAAAAAAAAACGAAAATTGCAGGGACTTGCCCCCACCTACCCTACATATGTATGATAACTTGACACACCGCGCGCTCAAATGCCGCCATTATCGGCTGCGGCTGCCAGACTACATTATATTGTCGGTTTCGCCTTTCAATCTTCATTTGTTTGGTGTCGCTGAAATCTTAACTCCTCTCCACAATCTTCAGTATATTCGCTTTAGCTAAGCGATACTTGCTTCAAAGTTTTGAATACGGAAATTCGACGTAAGGATAGAGGCGTCTTTTGTATTTTCCTCCTTTCGGAGTCTTCGAAGTGCGCGCATACGCTACGAATGAACACGTTTAAACACGTTTGAACTTCTTGCATTCTACATTGCGTAAAAATCAAAGATAAATAAATAATATTATCCAGATACACGTTTCGATTATAATTTTAAATTTAAACAGCTCTAGCGGCCAAATAAAGAGATAGCATATACCTCGCCCGGATTAAAGGCAAAATAGATAAAGTCGGCGTTTATTATTAACAAAATTCAATAGTCCTGAAATCTACCAATAATCTATGCAAACTAACAGATAGTCTTACATTATTATATATGTACCTATGTATATATTTATAAGGCTGCAATATTTCAATTCTTCCTAATAATTCATAGAAACAAAATACTCACAAAAAGGATAAACATCTCTCGATGATTTCATATTATGTTACCTCAATAATTAATTATTATTCCATAAAATCCTATACTTAAGCCATTTTTAAAATCATCTTTTCACACTGTAAAAACAACGACTTTGTATTTTTTTCTGTGAATATAATAGTTTTTACGACATCACAACATGTACTATGTATAGCCCGTGCCCGCAGGGCACATTTATTAATATAACAGTTTTGGTATTCGTTTGACGTTTGTACTTTTTTGAGCAGAAAATATTAAATTTTTTGAGGTACGTTTTTTTCAATCACACTGCTCATCTAACCCCTCAGGAGCATATGTCTCAAATTTCAATTGAGTTAGCTTTTGTCCGCAGGGCACATTTTTATTCATTTGAACATTTTTTAATTTTAATTTTTTTTTAGAGAGAGAAGTCTATTTTGATCACCCTAAAATTAAACGCAATTCCAGTAATAAAATAGGCATTTAAATTAACGTATTAAATGCCGATTTTTTCTAATTATTCTATTCTATTTAATTCTATTCTAATTAATTCCGTTAAATAGAATAGACCTAAAACTAAAAGAAAGAGAACAAGAAAAGTATGAGAAAGGAAATAAAAGAAATAGAGAAATTAGTGAAAGGAAGTGTTGGGTAAGTGTTTGTACATATTCTCGATATTACAACAACGGTACGACGACGTCAGCGGTAGCTTCACGCTTCTGACCACCCCCAGAATATCCGATTCCACCGACAGAGATGACTGCCCGATAAGGGGCTATTAGGCACCGCTCATGAATATAAAGGCTGCTCTTTTACCGTAGAGATCTTATCAATCCATTGAGAGAACGCACAGCATTATTTTAAATTCAATTCTCACTTTCAAGGTAACGAAACATGTGTTTAACAATTTTTGAAGCTATGCACAGATGGTCTATTTTGGCTGGTCAGCGGACATGATAAAGCTGTAACAGAACATTATGATAATTTATTAAAGCAGGATGTGCACATTGTTTAATTTAATTTGGAGTTAGAATATCCGTAGAGGAAAATAGGGAGCAATTTAGCAGTCAACCTCGCCCTATATAAATAGTATGGCTGTCAACAATATCATAAATGCTGATGGTATAATTAGATATTTCAATTATTAATGAAAGGTATTTACTGTATACATGAAAATAAACGAAATTGATTGAAACTTTACTCGATTGAATTCTTATGACAGTTTCAGTCAGATATTTTATTAGTGTAATTATAAGTTTTGAATATCGCTTTTGATACGAAAATGTCCACAAGTATAAAGGAAGTGTCAAAAGCTGGTGATAAATCTTCTGAAAACTATTAAAGCGTCCCTTCTTCCTTTCGGTTTAAGTGTCTATGATGGTTTCCGTGCATTGAATGCACCGTAGCGTGAATCATCCACCCTTTCGAGGAAATGGAAGTGTAGGGCTACGTGACATATTATAAATCGCTTGCCCCGCCAGGAAGCAGTTCAAATTTTACCGCGCGTACATTGCCACCGCACGCGAAATCATGGAGTCAGACAAATTACTTAACTTTTAAGAACGCATACCATGTAAACGCAGAGCGGGCTTTAACACGTCGACCCGCCCGACAGTCTCAATTAAATCATCAGCAGAAGAAGTACCCTGCGTTTTACTCTTCCAAGCCTTCGGTTAAAACAGTCATCGGTACGTACACCACGCGCCACAAATGGTGGTCATCAGTTCTCTGCAACGGACCACGCAGTCGCGGCAAAGAGGTAACCCAAAGACTTCCAAAGTGGTAGCCCCCAATCATCGGTACAGGAGCATTAATGGTTGACATACTCTAAACAGTAATAATCAGTCTTTTATAATAATTTATAATATTATTTTACTAGACCTATACTACTCAGAAAACGGAGACAGACACAGATTAGATTGCAGACGTACGTAACAGATAACCATAGATTTAGGATTCTTCTGTACTAATTTAGTATGAATATTTAATTTAGTCAATAATTTGAATATGTAACAATTAAGAGTTAAGCTATTCAATGGTGTTGCAAATATTAAAATAAATATGCTATGGCCAGGGAGACAACAATGAAATAGAGGATGGAGTACCCTTGAAATATGACATTTTCCTGTGTCAAAATGCGTCTCGGGGTTTTGAAAGAGAGACTAGCAGCCAGAGACAATGCAGACATAACAGAAACTTAAGCAAGACTTTGAAACAAAGCGGCTACCTGAACAAACACCTCCCTAACCACACACTCTAACTTTGCGCGAACTTAAAGTTATTATTCGTCGAAATGATGCAAAGTTTTTATCGATATCGTTAAATCGAACGAGATACTGGAAACCTAACCCCTCACAGTCCGTTGGGCGCACTGACGAAATCACAGTCAATGTCGTGTATAGAAGAGGAGGTACTCGAGCAATCCACGTTCTTTGACGCACAACTAGCAATACTCATACACCCACCTTCTGGGAGCTAATGCAACTGGGAGATGTTGCAGCTAGGCCACTAAGACTTATGTGTAGGGTCGGCCAAACGCACGGGTCAACGCCCATCCGGCAGCCTCCACGCAGAAGTGCGATCCCGGGTAGGACTCTAGCCTGCGGACCAGTTTCTCCTAGGAGTCAACTTTTGGGCGCTCCTGGACGATTTGAGCACCGTGCGGGGTCAGTCAATCGATTGTGCATTCCGACCGACAGCCGGGAGAGTCTGGAGACAGTAATTTTTCTATAGAGCGGGGGTAGTTGTTAACCATGCGGCAACTGATTTTGAAACGACCGTTCGGCTACCCGATTCCGGGTGAAGAGCCGAACAAAGGATGCCGTGGTCCGCGATAGATTCGGTAGACACCGTATCACCGCTACGTGAGGGAGAGGGACGTAAAATCGACCTCGAACCTGTAACCGGGAGGAAGGATGTATCCTGATGGCTAATTCCACACAGAGATATCCTTCCCGACTGGTAGTCAGGGGGCGAGGTTGCCGTCTGGGTAACTTTCCCGGTGCATCGCCGTAAGGCGTTGGTCTCTGACGGGCATGTTGGCATAGCTAGACAATAGATTTGTATTCTTTCTTATTCTTCTACTCTTATCCCACGGCCTCATTTGTTTTATGAGAGAGAACGTGTTAAGTATTTTTTATGGCACATATTTTTTATGGTGTTGATATTTTTTTTATAATAATTATTCTTTGTTAAACCAAATACGCTATGTTCTAAAGTATGTACATCAATAAACCGTACGCTTGATTCGTAATTTAAAGTTTTTTTTTATTTTTATCGATTTGTGTATCCGTGGGGGAGCTACGCTGATTCATGGCGTTTTTATCGATATTGATGAATGGTCTAGGTAATACATAACTATCGTATTAGCCCAGAGGGTTGCTATTCTGCAAAACCAGAGTGTTGTAAAAAAGAGGGTTGACAGAGTCATTCTACGAAAAAAAACCAGACGGTTGGCTGCAATGCGATTATCTGGTGGCTACTTCATAGTTTCCTGTACATACAAAAGTGAATTTCGACCCAATTGTACTGAGTTCCGCATCTTACATATTTATATGATCAGTGGTTGTAGTCGACTCATACCCACATTTTGTTAAACAGCGCGCTCTAAATAATTCAAATCCATCGAAATGATTCTCTCACTCTTTTTGAAATTTTACTGAAGACTCTTATCAAGTCAAACGATGCTGTGGATACCGTGAAGTCCGCAGGCCATATCACCAGTATCAAAGACATAGTCACCGGGCGATAACATTCCGCAGCATCACAAAAAAGGACCATCCTCTTTGCTATTCAAATTCCTTCTGCCGCATGTGATGTTGTTAGTAGCGGAGAGAGTAATATCCCATTTGGTTTTCTCTTTGTGCAGCGCGCGGCCTCTATCGCGGGCGTAGCGCTGTAAGTGGCCTACATACACGTACTTGGCGCGGGCAAGATTGAAACTGAGAAATGAAGTGTCGAGAGGCGAGCGAGAGAAACTGCCTTTGTCGATAATAAAATGAACAATGAGGAGAGCTCGCAGCTTCTCATCGCACGGCAAATGCACAGACTAATCGGGAATGTGTGTCTTCGCAGCAGATACGACACGATTAGAATGTTGCCACCGGGCATTCAGATTTAATAGAATGAAACTGGTGTTGATCGAGCAGCAAAAGACCAAAATGGGGACTACTTTTAATTTATTATGATTCTGGCTATTAGAGCGGGAATAATAAAGTTATGAAAATCATACGATATCAGGTGCAAAACATTCGATTTTGTGTATTTTTTCTTACTAATTACAATAAAATGCCTTTATTACGAGGTCATAAATACTAAAATATTTAGTTGATTTATTTAAATTGTTTTTATTTCTAAGTTTAAAGCGATGGTGTATGTTTGCACATAAGCTTTACGCGAAATAGAAACAATATTGACTTATTATATCAGTTTGATGGCATTACTATAGCGACGTGTACTTCTATCAATGATCTGGGTGTGGTTATTTTATTTTATTTTATTTTTATTTTTATTTTTTGGAAAACTTACAGCGTTTTAAACTTAATGCTAACACATGTTATACAAATCTAAGGCCAATTAAAAGTTTTCACAATTAAACCAAACCTGTTGTTACAGTGCAACGAGCTTTGAAAAAAAAATGCAGGTTTAAATAAGGGGAAAGGGATAGAGAAGCCACATTATGAGTTATGTAGATGTATTTAAGATATATGATGATATATCTTACATATATACATACATACACGTGCACAAATAATAAATAATATAAATAATACGACAAGGTAATAATAAAATGTAAAATTATAGTTAATATAAATATATATATAATATAAATAACAATATACATATGAACTTTTATAGAAAATATTAGAAAATATTATACTGGCTAGAAAGAATTGTTATAGTGTAGTAAACAATACCACAGCCTGCGTACCTAACGGACGAAGAAATACCAATTAAACCCTAAGGCTGTTTATCGTATTTCTAATTTGTTCGAAGCAAGTATTTGAAGATAAATTAAAAATATCCAAATATTGAAAATTTAGGTTATATGATCGAAGTGCTCTATAAAAATACATATTTTGACCATAATTGGTATTGACTCTCGGTAGATAAAATAAGTCGCGAGCCCTTGTCTTATTATTTGGGATTCGGTAGGAAATTCTGCCAACAGAATAGGGACTGTCTATTTTATTATTAATAATATTGTACAGAAAACGTAATATCATGTTGGAGGCGCCTATCCTGGAGTGAGTCCAAGTTATGACGGTTAAGTCTCTCTGAGTAACTTTCGGAGGTTTGAAACGATTTGAAATCAAGATGTCTCATGAAGTACTTCTGGAGTCTCTCAACTCTATTTTTATACACTGTATACTGAGGCGACCAAATGATAGATCCGTATTCGAGAATGCTGCGTACATAGGAGAAGTATAAAATCTTAAGGGTTCTTACATCGCTAAACGGTTTACACACTCGCTGGATGAATCCTAACATTTTATGACCATTTCCGGTAGCATAGTCAATGTCTTTATCAAACAGCAGTTTATTGTCTAATACTAAACCCAGATCGCGCACCTCACTCTTTTCACTTAGGGGGATATGATTAAGTTTATAAATGAAATTTATTTTATTTTTTTTCCTTGTGAAAGTAATTTTGTGACATTTTGAAATATTTAATGTTAACTTATTCCTAACACAATAGTCGTAGAACCGGTCGAGATCTCTTTGGATAGAGACGCTATCATCGATGCTATTTACAGACTGGTAATTTTTTAAGTCGTCAGCATAGGAGATGTGAAAACTATTGGAGAAACAATTGCCTACGTCGTTGATGAATATATTAACGAGCAATGGTCCTAAATGAGACCCCTGCGGTACCCCAGATGGGACCGATATAAAATTCGACTTATGTCCCCCGATGACAACAGCTTGATGTCGATTGCTGACATACGAAGTAAACCAACGCAGTAAGTCACCATGTATACCGATGTTGCCGAGTTTGCAAATTAGAATCGCATGATCAACTCGATCGAATGCCTTGCTAAAACCGGTATATATAACATCGACCTGAGAGCGATTATCCATTTGGCAAGATATATAGTCTGTGAATTCACACAGATTGGTCCAAACAGAGCGTCGCTGTGTAAACCCATGTTGCTGTTGGGAAAGAGACGAGGAAATAACAGGATAAACTTGGTCGAAGATGACTTTTCGAAAACCTTGCTTAGAGTAGGTAAGATAGGGATTGGTCGGTAATGTTCGACTTTCGATTTGCATCCACCCTTATGGATTGGTATGATATGAGCTTCCTTCCATTTATCGGGAAATTGTCCTTCGTCGACAGATCTTGTGAATAACATGCTGACAGGTTTTGCAAGTTGTGCAGCACAGTAAGCGATAAAGCAGGGAGGAATCAAGTCGCTGCCTGCATCTTTCTTCTTATCAACTGCTTTAAGGTACTTATAAATGAATGCCTCATTTGTATCGATGCTGTTAATAGTCGGTATTGGGGAAATATTGCTGGACGCCATAATATGTGATGAAGATGCGGAAGTTGGGATATCCGCAAACACGGATTCAAAATACTGAGAGAACGCTTCGGATATTTGTGAGCCACCGCTAATTGAGTGGCTGTCATAGGTCATATGTTGCGGAATTCTATTATTCTTCTGAAGTTTCTTCACATACAGCCAGAACTTTTCCGGGGAACGGGTTATATCACATTGGCATTGATTTATAAAGTTCTTAAAACATTCTGCTTGGACGCGTCTTTGTCGAGCGCGTAACATACAAAAAGTGTCATAGTCGGAAGAATTATGGAATTTTTTCCATTTCTTATGGTATTTAGACTTTTCCTTCATTATTTTTATTAAAGGGAAAGAAAACCAGAGCGGATGGCTATTTCTGGAAGGTTTGCGAAGAGGGACGAATTGTTCGATGGCATCGTTAATAACCTGGTAGAAATTATCTAATGCATCCTCTAAAGAACAGTTATTGAGCAAAGTCTCCCAATCGACGGTCGCAAGGCGAGCAGTGATGTTTGAATAATCCCCTTTGTTATAGACGACAGGTTAAGCTTTCGGGCACATATCGGTAGCAATTGCTGAGAAATCGAATAAAATGGTTAGTTTTATAATTCGCGCATTGAACCCGTTCACTGACCAATTATTGTTAAGTTTATTATTCAATGCGTTTGTTGGATCCCACCTTGAGTTTTCCACGCCGATATGGACGACCCATTATCAAGTTTATATTAACAGACTACAAAATATTCAAAATAAGTTCGATTCGGATTTAAATTTCAAAATCAAAATTTATTATAATAATAATAATAATGAGATGGCCCTACTATTTAAAATATATTCGGCATTCTAGATACCCAACCCTTAACCCCTCCTGTTGCGAGGTAAAAACTCACCCATCACTTTTGCGCGCGACATTTTCGCGCGCGAAATCAACGCCAGTCGACGACCTTGATAAAAACGACCATAACTTGTAAACCACTATACGGATCGTAAAAAGAAGAACTGTAAAATGATCGCATTGAAATTTGACATATAAAACATTATAATCTTATCTCGTAAATCAATTAAGATAATAATGGCGACAAATTACAAATTTGGCGAAGTGAAAAAACTCGCCTATTTATCATTTCGATGTTTTTATCACAAAACACGAAAGTCTATGCGGAAATTGTATTTACAGTTATGTTCTTTATTAAATGCTTTACCAAAACCATTATTTTGTTTTACTTCTTTGCATACAAAAATATTTAGTTTTTCAGTCATAATAACCAAGAAAAATTTGATGTCTCCTCGTAAAAATTTTTTTTTTTAATTTTGTATTTCTGACTATTTAGGGACTTTATTTATATGAAATTCTTTCATAATAACTTTTCCACTACACTACACTTCTTATAAAATCATACCAGACTTTTCAACTTTGTCTGATATTACAGAAAAATCCAAACTTTTGCGAGTCGGTGACGAAAATTTGGTATTAATTTTGACAGGTCATAATACAAAAGTGGATAAAGTTTTTCAAATATATTGTGTTATTATGTGCTTATTATATGTCTAATAACTAATTATTATACTCTAAAGAGTCACATTTCATAGAAAAACTATAGGAAATCACACTCAAAATATGGTAATTCTTTCATACTAATTACGTAAACAAATAGGTATGCGCACCCCGCGATTTCGCGAATATCGATAAAATTAGGCAGCGCGCCTGTCTATGCAATATCGCCGCGGTGCGTGCTCATTTGTTTAGGCAAATTCGGAGTGTGATTTTCTAGTTTCTTCTATGAAATGTGACTGGAGTATAATAATTAGTTATTGGACATCTAATAAGCGTCAAGTTTTCAATACATTCGAAAAACTTCTAACCACTTTTGTATGCCTTTGCAATTATTATGAAATCAGACTATCGCGGTTGCTTCACATTATAGCTTTATAAACGAATTTACCGCGTGAAGTGTGTAGCACCCGACGTTTCGGCGACGTTGCCCAGGGTAGACTGGACAGCGGCGGCTGCAACGTCGCCGAAACGTTGGTGTCTAAACTTTACGTGGTAAATTCGTTTTTTAACCACATTTGTATCATGCCTTTGCAATTATTATGAAAAAGATTATCGCGGTTGTTTGACATTATAAATAGCTTTATAAACGAATTTACCGCGTGAACTATGTGGCACCCGACGTTTCGGCGACGTTGCAGCCGCCGTTGTCCAGGGTAGACTGGACAGCGGCCGCTGCAACATCGCCGAAACGTCGGGTGCTACAAACTTCACGCGGTAAATTCGTTTATAAAGCTATTTATAATGTCAAACAAACGCGTTAAGTTTTTGATTTTATAATAATGGCAAAGGCATTATACAAAGTGGTTAAAAAACGAATTTACCGCGTGAAGTTTGTAGCACCCGACGTTTCGGCGACGTTGCAGCCGCCGTTATCCAGAGTAGACTGGACAGCGGCCGCTGCAACATCGCCGAAACGTCGGGTGCTACAAACTTCACGCGGTAAATTCGTTTTAAAAGCTATTTATAATAATAATAATTATTATTATTAAAAAATCCTAGAAGAAAACTCAACAAACCATTTTTTTTTTATTTACTAAATTTCCAGTACAAAATTTTATAGTAACAACACTCATTTGATAAAAATAAAACAAACATGTAATACAAAATAAACAAATAAAACAATTGTACCGACTAAAATAAAAACTTTCATCAGTTGGATTAGGTATACATGTATTGGTTTCTTTATATACAAAGGAAACATAGAAAAATTTGACAAAAAAAATCTAAGTGAAAAAAGTTGACAAGATTGGATTTTATCAATTATATTTTATGCGACTTATGCTTTCAATTTTTTTATTGGTACTAAATTTCCAGTACAAAATACATGAACGTTTAAAAATTGCCACATTTGATAAAAACTTATAATGTATCACAAAAAACACATCATGTTACATCACAGCGTGATTACGTATGAATAAAAAAAATAGAATACAAACGAAACATAGAAAAATATAAACAATTAAAAAATTGCGGAGTATCGGCTTATTCAACGGTAGTGAGTAGTGAGCGACGGCGGCAACTTGTGGCTTGCCGATACAAACAAGCTGTACACTGAGAAAAATATAGCGCTGTAATACACGGAAATACGCATGTTTCAACAAGGATTACGTATATTTCATTAGGTGCGACTTGGGATCTCGCTTCTAACATGGCAGCATGTAGTAGTATACGTACGGTTAGTCGGACACATGAATCATGTTAAAATATAATGATACATATAATCGAGTAATGGAGTTTCATCAAAACTCCTTGTAATACAACAAAATTTCGAGTAAAACCTCATAAATAGAATAGAAAACGAATTTACCGCGTGAAATTTGTAGGACCCGACGTTTCGGTGACGTTGCAGCCGCCGTTGTCTAGGGTAGACAACGGCGGCTGCAACGTCACCGAAACGTCGGGTCCTACAAATTTCACGCGGTAAATTCGTTTTCTATCCTATTTATAATGTCAAACAACCGCGATAGTCTTCGATTTTAGAGTAAAACATCGTTATTCTATATAAAACATTATGTAAGAATCAATCTAATATTTTTCTCAGTGTGAGTCATACAGTTTATCAGTTGGTACATAAAATTATACCTAATGATGAAATACAGTTATTACCAAGTATCAGAGATGGATAACTTTTATTTTTTAGGATAGAAAACGAATTTACCGCGAGAAATTTGTAGGACCCCACGTTTCGGTGACGTTGCAGCCGCCTTTGTCTAGGGTAGACAACGTCACCGAAACGTCGGGTCCTACAAATTTCACGTGGTAAATTCGTTTTCTATCCTATTTATAATGTCACAACCGCGATAGTCTTCGATTTTGGATAACTTTTAGTTTGTATCGAGCACCGAGCCAACACCCCCCCCCCCCCCCCAAATTCTACAGATCCAATCAATCATCACACATCCATCCATCCATCGTACTGAAATAATGATACTATAGGTAAACTAATGTCAACTATTTTTATAAAAATCACTATAAAACAGAGAATCAGCCTACTCCAATGTATGGAATTCCTCGAAACAAGGTGGTTCCAAACACAGTGGCTTTAAGCACTTCTTACACTGGAACCTGGTTCTTGGTCCAATCTTACCTGGTACTCGAGGACGACGTAGTTTGCACCAGATACATTGAATTCGCGGAGTACTACCTGCAGCATTGGCAGGTATTAGCTCTGGGTAATGTCCATGCCCAGAGCCTGAAAAACGTACAGCTGGTAAGCGGACGTCTCTGGTTGGTCGTACATGACTTGCTCGAAGAGGGACATGAGCCAAATGCTGCTCCATAATCTCTTCAATCAAATTTAATCGAAAGTCCTTGTGAGAAATCATTCTCTTCTCGGGAAAACACTTTCTGAAGACAATGCAACTGTTAAATACAGATACATTGAGGAGTCTCTTGAAAAGTTTCTTGTACCACTTCATATTTTTTTTAGTTTCAACCAGGAAAGGCTCTAGCTGTTGATCCTTCTTGTCAACACCACCCATTTTGAGATTGTAGTCCGCAATAAGCGCCGGTCTATAGTGTGATGGACGTCCAGGTCTACCGTCTATTAGTAGAGACTCAGTGGTATGGTATGTTGACGTTACGTAAATCTGGTTCTTATCTTGGTAAGCCATCACAACAACATCCCCGGAATGCCGTGCTAGACAAGTGCCTTGATCAACCTTTGCCAGTTGGAGCAGTGCCGGCACATTTTTGCGCGATCTACGCAAAGTGCCAACACAATCTGTTTTGTTCCGCTTCAGAAACCTTGATAACATAGGCGAATTGAACCAATTATCCATGTACAAAATATAGCCTTTGTTTAGAAGAGGCTTCATGAGGCGTGCGACAATCTCGGTGCTCTTTGGAAGCGGAGATTGATCAGCGTGATTTTTACCCGTATAAATATGAAACGACCACAGGTAACCAGTAGTCGATTCGCAAATTTCAAATGTTTTAATGCCGAATTTGGCGGATTTAGTTTTAATGAACTGCTTGAAGAGCAGGTTACCTTTCCATAACAGCAACGACTCATCCAACGATATGTCTTGTTCCATCACGTAATTAGTTTGAAACTTTTCGTTGAAGTGATCAACCAATGGACCAAGACAGAAAGTCCTGGGTGAGTCGGGCGTGCGGGTAGACTTGTCTACAAAATGAAGGGCTCCGCTTAAATACCAAAAACGGTCTTTTGATATTAGATTTCTAAACACGGGGTTTTTCAACAGGGGATGATTTGAAAATTTATCATTTTGTGATGGCAGCCTAACAATGCCACTCAAAAGGTAAAATGCAAGAAGTATCATTATTTCATGCACATTTGTCTCGTACCAATCTCTAGCAAACCTTTCCGAAGCAGCCGACAGTTCTATAGCATACCGATTAGTTTCCTGCACGATATGCTCCAGAATTTGATCGTCCCAAAAAGAGCGGAACGCCTCATATTCACTTTGGACCTGAACGGTAGGACCAGCGCGACAATGAAATTCTTCCCGGCGGCCCCTAAAAGTATCCATAGGGAACCACTGGAATTGCATTGCCGTTCTATCTCCTTCGAACAGTTCCCGCGATATGATGGATTCCGCATCCACTGACAACTCGTTCTCGTCGCTTTCGTCCGCATTCGTGCCGACGTCCCGCAGCCGCAATAACCTTGCTGTCTCCCTAGCGCGCCGATCACGAGAAACCTTCTCCGCCTTATCCACTAACTCTTTCAATGGCGCGGGGATGTCTTCATCATTCTTACATACTTCAATAATCGGATCACCTCGACACCACACAGTCTCACCGAGCACAGCTCTGTTGGCGGCGTGCCTACCGCCTCTAAACCCCCTCGACCCCGCCGCCGCTCGCCCCCGTCGCCCCCCGCCGGCTGCCCGCCCCCGGCGCCCGGCGCCCGCCGCGCCGCCTCGCCCGCCAGCCACTGCGCCGCCTCCTTCGCCAGCCGCCGCGCCGGCCCGTCCGCTGCCCGCCGCTCCCCCCCGTGCGCCGGCTCTCAAGCGCCGGCCGCCCGCTGCTCTCCCCTGGACTCGCCCCGCCGCCGCCAAAGGGACGCTGAAAATTCAAATTTAAACAATGATGTTAGCTTACTGCAGATGCTGTTTTGAGTTGTGGAAAGTTAAGAGAAGCTTTAGATGAAATCACAAAATGGACTCAAGTCTGGGTTATTAAAATCAACCCTAAGAAATGCATCTCGGTATAACGATAACGGACAACTAGAAATGGGCAAACCATATTGAAAACATCGTAAAACGGGCAAACTCACTTCTATATTTGGTAAAGAAAGCTTTTCAAGTATTGACGATACAGACATTTCAAAAAATTAACAAAACCTACAGTCGTCCTCTGATTGAGTATTGTTTTCAAATCTGGAATCCTTATTTTGCCAAGGACATCGACCCGCTTGAAAGTATACAACGTAGAGCGACAAAACTGCCAAAAACCTTAAGAAAAACACCCTATGAACGTAGATTAAAAATCCTCAAACTGACAACTCTGGAGCGACGGAGATGCAGAGGAGATCTCATAGAGACATACAAAATACTGAGGCAACACTATGACTGCCTAGAGTTGGAAAGCATGTTTGTGTTCAATTCAAACCGTCACTTAAGAGGTCACAGCCTGAAACCGCCGAGCGACCGAGATGCCAATGGGGTTCAAAAATCTGGAATACGCAGAACGACTCCGCAGATTGCAGCTGCCTACACTTAAGGATCGTCGGACCAGGGGTGACCTCGTTGAAACATATAAGATCCTCAACGAATGCTACAATTGCCCCTAAATTGCAATTGCCAACATAAATTTCAATAAATTTGTTTGTGATCGTTTTGTGAATTTCTGAAAACTTACTCGATGGTGAAAACAAAGTAAAAATAAGATAACCTTTAACTGGTGACGAGCGTTATAGTGCGCTTATATAGGAGAGATTATGGGAGAACGAAGACACGTGCGACCCCGTCGCACTTACGACGCACAATGGCAAATGTAGTCTGGCCGCTTCGGTTAATTCTCGCGTTTGTACTCTGTCTACTGTCTTGATGTACCTACCCCCACCAATCGATCGATCAAAAAGTCAATATAAAATGAACAAGTTCTAACCTTAGAGCACTCGGCGACCAAACAGAGGCAGGTGATGATGTGCCAGAGCCAGCGGGCGAAGACCGAAGAGCGCGCAACGGAGACCTCTGGAAAGTAAGAATATTCCGCCTTTACTATATTTGCTATATAAGGATTACAAAATATGGTGCGTGTATGTATGTGTGGGTGTGTGTATCTGTAGTGCGAATGTGCTTGTGAGTGCTTGTGCATGCTAATTCAATCCGATCTGATAATCAGCTTTTCACGTACTTCCTTAACAAAGGATCGACTATTCTGATGGTTAAATATGTCAATATCGTTAAAGCATACATTGTATGCATACATAACGCGCGGCAATAACGAATTGGAACCATAGTTAGTGTTGAACCTTGGTACGTAAAAAGTTGAGTGAGCACGTGCGAGTCGGGAAGGCGCTCATATGCTCACCCTACTCCGGAGGTATGAACTGTCCAACCCAGTATGAACACTTGTAGCAATTTTTTTAATATTATCTTTTATATTACTTGTAATTTCTTCTTATAATGATTATTTATTATGATTATTTTCTTTAATTATGATTGTTTGCTTTGCTACTATTGGCCCCACTTTGGGCACCATTTTGTAGCGAATTATTTTTTATTTACATTACTTATTGTTGTTGCTTCTATTGGCCCCACTTTGGGCACGCCATTTTGTAGCAATTTTTTTTAAATTTATCTTTTTATTTTCTTTTATTGTTATATTTAATTTCTTGTTATATTGTTTGAGTCTATGGATTATAATTTTAATATCTATGCTAATCAATCTTCAACCAATCTTCAAACAACCTTCAAACAGCCCCACCAATTGGGAGACATTTGTAGCGTATAACTTTTATTTTTATATTATTACTTACTTAGACGTGCGCGCGATGTGTCATCAGCGATAAGCGCTTGATGAAGAAGATAAAATTGAACGGAGAAGTGACTAAACGAAGAGGAAGATGCTAATATATGTATAATGATATTCAAAGTATGCAGAGAATAAGATTTCAAGTGGATAGCCCTGTTTCCTCTTGTACGCGCTCCTTCATATGTGAATTTCTCCTGTCCTGACTAAAATGTATTCTCCAAAAGAAGAAGAAGAATAATAAGGAGTATTCTATGTGTCTAGACCAATTTGTTAGACCCTTATGCACTTGGTTTTAGATAGTTTGAATCAATTTGAGGTTTATAAGTTAAGATCGGCTTGTAACCTACACTTTTAAGATCTCGTCTTGATGAGAAATATTGATTTTTGATGTTCTATGACACAATTCTTATCTAGTGGATTATCAAAGGTGTTCTATAGTTAAATACTTCCAGATCAATGTATGCTAATAGTTTTAAGTCACTTTCTCAATATCGGTTGACGATTGCTCCAATCAGCTGAGATTTTTTTATTTTTTAAGGTACTTATAAGTACGATATTTGTCATTACTGAATATCCGACATCGTTTGATTTGTCGATGCACTATTTATCACACTGACGGATGCTACAGTCTTCCGTCAGGGCGTTGTGAACTCAGGAGTTATTTTTTTTATATATTTATTGGATCACGAGATAAATTTATACCAAGGCGCCAATCTCGCGTATTCCTTTACTGCGTTCGTTCATCCGTTAGTGCTGCATCTGATCTATCGAATCAATTTCTAATTATGATTTAGCTCAGTCTATTTAGTTTTATTTTATTTAGTGGTTTATTGCTATTACGCTTCATTTTTAACGAATATATAAACGTTTTATTGTTTTATTGAGTTTTAATCTTATTTTAATACATTTTATATTCTCTTGTCGGCATTTTTACAGTTATCTGCTTATCGACGGTAACATTTCTCGCTTTTCTTTTCCGCTAGATGTCGCTACAAGTTTTGAAATTGATTTAAATTTTAGGATAATGAATGAATCGACTAATTACTACTTTTACGCTTTGAAGACCATTCACCTTGCCTTCCCGTTGCTGCGTATAGATGGCAATAGGTGTACTTACTTGGCATGGTTTGGTTTAGATATTAAGTATTCTATTTGACAGGAGGCGTTCGATTTTATATCATTACACACTTTTATGTAGAAACGACATATCTGATACTACTCGCCGGTCCTCTAATGTCTCTAAACCGTAGCGTTGCAGACCTTCAGCGTACGACAAGCCGCTGGAAAATAAGCGGTAATTTAGATGACGTATAAATCGTTTTTGAATACGCTCAATCCTCAGCTTGTATGTAGCATACTGTGGAGACCAAATATTAGAAGCAAATTCAAGCAGGCTGCGTACGTATGCAACATAAACCGTTGTCAAAGAATGAGTGTTTTTAAGAGGTCTACAAACTCTCATGATAAAACCGAGGGTGCTGTAAGCCCTGTTGACGACTGAATCAATGTGCTTATTCATAAAAGCTTGCGATCTAAGATGACTCCTAGATCACGCACTCGATCTACTTCCAGAATTTCATCATTGCCAATTGTATATTTAAAGTTAATTATATATAAAAGTCAATTGTCTATGTATATTGTAATTATAATAAAAGCCAATTGTATATAAAAGAGCTATTAGCTCAACATGATTGACACGATCAAAGGCCTTTGAGAAGTCAGTATATATCGCGTCCACCTGAATACGCCGATCCATACGTCCCAAAGTATAATCAGTAAAATGAGCGAGGTTTGTAACAACCGACCGATTTTTAAGAAACCCGTGTTGGTGCTCTGTGAACGAGCTAGCGAGAGCTTGATATAGCTATATAGATAATGCTTTATTTAAGAGAAAGTAGTACAAAAATTATGTCTTAAAAACTACCCAACTAGGTGCACGTACTAGGGTAGATTCTTTTCTTTTAAATTAAGATGCGCACGTAATTTTATACTGCAATTATAGAACTATGGTAATATTTTACTTGTTTATATAATATTTAACATTATACATATAATATTCTCATTTATACATAAATATATACATTTACCTACTTCTATTATTTACATACTATTATTATTTACATACATTTGCATTTACGTACATGTATTTATTAGTAATCGAAGGGGGAGTGAATGGGTGGCAAGGTGAACGCTCACATGTGGCAAGACAGCTGTCCTAAACCTACCACAGCCGGTTCGTAAGTCCGGAATCCACTGCTCACCCCCCAGAAGTGTAAAAAAATAGTATTATGATGGGCCCGACTCCGGTCGGTGAATTCCATGGCAGCTCCGTTTGTATTTATTTATTATAATTGATTAAATTGATAACGTCGTTTTAAACGAGGATATTTTAGTCAGTTTCCCCTGGAAATCTACCTTCTGGCGCTCCTATACGGTCTGCGCACCGTGCGGCATAAGCCAATCGATCGCGCACTCTGACTAACAGTCAGGGGAGTCTGGAAGCAGTACTGTTTCCTATAGAGCGGGGGTGGTTGCGGACCTTACGGCGACTGCTCTTGAAACGACCATCGGCAACCCGATCCTGGGTAAACAGCCTGGCAAAGGATGCCGTGGTCCGCGATAGATTCGGTTTACACCGTCTCACCGCTTCGTAAGGGAGAGGACCGCGCAAGCGACCTCGAACTCTCGAATCTGGTCGCAATTGGAAGTAAGGGCGTGAGTGTAAGCCCGTTGGGTTACACTTCTGGCTATCTCGCGGTTAAGGCGTTGGCCTCTTACGGCTGTTATAAGTTCCACTATGATATAATATTGATATTGGAAAATATTGATATAATATTGATATTGGATAATAATATTGGAAAATAAATAAATATTTGTATTTCTTACCTCTCTGTAGCTTGGAGAGAGGAAATGGTCCGGCCAGTAGTAGGCCGTGCCGGGCGGCGAGCGCTGTTCAGTCCTGGGCGGCGGGCGGCGAATCGTCGGCCTCTTGAACGGCGACGGCGGCTGAGGCTCGGCAGCCGACGCGCCGGCACTGGTCGATGGTTGCGGGTCCGCCGACGCGCCGGCACTTGTGGACGGTTGCGGGTCCGCCGAGGACGGTGACGAGTGACTATCGAAAGATAAAAACACAATAAATAAATTGACTGATACTGTCTGACAGTCTGACTAGAGACTGACATATATACTTACAATTGTCGGAGAGTACCACCTGGGCTCTGCCAATCTATCGGCAAGTCGTTGAGATCGAGATGGCCCTCGATTTCAACGGCTTGCCGATCGATTGGCAGATCTATCGCCTGCGATGTGGCATCGAGACGTTCCTCGATATCAACATCGCAGGGAACGTAGGCGTAATCGTCGTCCAATTCATCGTCACCGTCCTCGTAACAAAATACCGGACCCGCTTCCTCGTCCGAATATTCGGACACGGACCCCTCCAGGAGCTCCATGAAGGCACGAGGAGGGGTCCGATCAGGGCTTAGATTGAATCTTCTTGACATCTAAAAAAACAAAAACACATTTTTTAAGAAAAAAGTCAAAATAGTCATCCCAATGCGTCTGTGCTTTTGACCGTTGAGGAGTTCCTCGCCCGTGAGTCAACCATGGGCGCAGCTACAGGCGAGCCCGTCACTTCAGGAAGTTATAAAGATATTAGATCGTTTTGACTGGTCAGGTGAGCATACAGAAGCTTTAGGACGAAACAGTCCAATTTTTTCTCAGTAAATAAGCCCAAATTTTGAAAAAACTTTTATGTTACTGCTGCATTTTTTATTTATTTATGCATGATAAGTTTTATGTTATTTTAGTTTCACTATAAAATCCAATATTCAAATATACAAATTTCTTCAAAAATAAAATATCGAAAAAAAATTTTTCGTCGGCTTTTTTTTTTAGTTCATTATCGATAGAAATACTATGTTTCACTATACACATTGAGAAATATCGCTTTTTGCCGCCAAATTACAAACTCAAAAAAACTGGTGACAGTTTCAAACACTTTGTATTCACAAAATACGTTTAATCCTATGATTATTTTTGATGTAAATGAAGTAATAACTATTTAATTAGCGAAATAAACAAATATTACGTCATATCAAGTGATATTTCGTCGTTTCAAAAGTGTGACGAAAATTACCAGCCATTTTGATAAACAAGGCGCCTGGCCGCACAAAGTTTTTCACTCGAAAACAAATGAAGAAAAGGAAATGGGCTACGCACAATAAGTAATGCTCGTTGATTAAGAGTTTTAGAAAGGAAATCACTCACTTTTAATCACCAAATCACACAAAATCGCACAAAAAATCACTTTTTAGTGTAGCCGGCTCGCGTCGCAGTTCGTCGGTCACACGTCGGTCAGAAATGATGTCATCGATGTTTTTGTAAGGGACGTAGTTATTCATAAAACTATGATCGCATGCGGCAATCGAGCAATTTCACAGTGAGACATATTTGGCTATATTATGGCATCATTCGATAGAATATACAATCGCATTTCGAAATTTAAACGACATTTTCGTAAGAGCCGAGCGCTATATCCAGTAGTGGACGTTTCAGAATTTCGGCGGCCGCCATTCATGTCCCCAAATGGATGTTACGTGCTCAGCGGGTTAAACTAAAGCTCACGCTCACACTCCACACTGACACACTCAACACACACACACACACACTAAACACAAGCCGTTTATCTAATAATTTTTATTATTTATTTAACTTTGATTAATTAGTTGTCAATGTGATCAACTATGTAATTTAATAAAGTGTACAATTTAATAAACTATTAATTGAATTAATAAAAACTCTGTAATTTTATTGAAATCCATCCATTTAAGAAATCCGTAATCAGTTATATTTTTATTTTGCTATATTTTTTATCGTAATTATTCACTAATGCTTTGTGATTTTCAAAATAAGGAATTGAATTGAATAATATAAATTGCACCATTAGGTTGTTTAATTTTACAGTCATTGTTTACACTTTTTCTTTGCATTCCATACCATTATCGGAACGCTGAGACATTTAATTTTACTGCAACGATCCATGTATTGGAAATTTACGCTTTATTTAAAATCCTAAATGCATTTAGAAACCAGCAGCAGCATAGCAGGGTGCCCGTTTTAGTGAAGCTCACAGACTTCTCTTAAACACAACCACGTATCGATCTAAAATATTTCTATATTCTGAAGTTTAGGGATTTAGCCATTTTACAGTTTTGAATACCATGACGTGTCTGGAATATCAGTATCCACCTTGATCTTAATCTGCGGAGCGGCGAATTGCGAACCAACGACGGCCAACTGGGTAAATATGAATAACCAGAGCTATGCAATCTTTACCGAGACACAAGCGCGGCTGAACTAAGTCAATCGTTTCGGTATTTCTGAAAATTTTTGCGACCCCGATGCAATGGTTAAAGATATTCTTGAGCAACGCTCGATGGATCAAAATTTTCATATGATCTAAAAATTCAAACTTACGTTGAAGAATTTCTTTCTGTTGAACAAGAACAAGATAAATTACATATGCAAATACGTAAAATAAAGCAGCGATATGGCTGTTTTCGCTGTGAGGTATTCAAACGAGGAAGTATCTCAGTATCAGACGTGTGGCTATGTCAGCAGCAACGTGACGATTTGGCGCATCTTTTCCTTTGCTATATACGAAAGACAATCTAAAGTTGCATACTTGGTAATTCTGGAAAGCGGAAAACGAGTGTATTTCAATCCAGAGAACTAAGCGCACAGAGAGGCACGGCCACGGCGGCACGGCCACCGTTGACATGTAATTGTAAAACACGACTGCCGTTGCAAAAAGTAAATTAAAAGAAGTAAATATATTAACCCGTTGAGTATGAGTCAACCAAATCTGGTCGCGAAACAATTATCCGTTGAGTACGAGTCGACCAAATCTGGTCGAGCGTTTTTTTCACTTCTTTGACGTTCTCATATTTATTCATAATTATCTAATTGTTTTACAAAATGATATTTCAATATTCTATATTCGAAATTTCAATGCAATCATTGTGCAGTTGTTCTTTTTATGATTGGTGTAGTAGTTTCGTAGTTATAGTACTTTAAGTCGAGCGCCGTCGATGTCGCCGAAAATCCTGCAGATGCATCCATGAAAATACCCATTTACTCCAAGGGTTAAAAAGAATAAAAACATGACTGTGTTGAATAACAAATGTGTTTTTTTTAATTATTTAACGGATATATACAATTTACAATTGTAATAATAATTATTAGAGACATTTTTAAGAGAATAAAGTTCTTATGGCAATATTCGTTGAAATACAATTAAATTTAAGGAAGCTCAGTTACGACTCTGTTGACGCATGTTATCGCTATAAACATGATTTTCGTCAATTTCTTTTTTGCGATCGGAATTGAGATAATAAATATAAATACACATCAGATATTTTTACATGCAACTGTAACGTGTACTTATAAACCTCCGTGAGAATTATTTGTCAGACCTTGAGTCATCCGCTAGCGGTCGCTGTCATAACTATTCGGTAGTTTATGTTAATGGCGTCAAATTCAAATCATAAATACATTGTTTTTTTGTACATTTTCTGTACGGCATTAGTATAGACATACACTAATGTTCTTGGTACACTTTTCTACTATAGATTCCATATTCGATATCCGACGTAGCTAGCGTATCAGACGTATAAAGCGTTACTTAGACGTAATTATATGGCGTATTAGACTGCTCAATGCGGTACTACGATTTAGAAGCTAGGAGTTTATTACGAAACGCAAAGTGTAGATTGTTTCTCTCATTGTTCCAAAAAATCATTAATATTCTCTTATGTTCAATATGGCGTTTGTGGTATAACAGTATGGCGGCGCTCTTTAGATGGCGATCTAAACACGCCTATCTCAAAATAAAATATTATAAAAAGAAAAAAATCTTTAAAGCATAGCTCTTATTATTTTATTATTATTGACATAAATATATTGTCATTTTTTATTTGGTATGCAGGTGTCAATACGTAATATTTATGCACGTTTAAGTTCAGATAGACTAATAGGTGACATGAAAAGCATTCATTATCAATATTATTATAGATGGCTTACTGAATTCGTATTAGTTTCACCGTCAATGCTATAAGCGTCACATGCATTTCGTCGTGGCAGAAGTGTTGCCAAAATGTACTATGGATTTTAGCATAATCAATACTTTTACCAAGCTCAGTCCTTCAGGCCGCATTTGGCTGTTCGAATTCGCAGCCATATATGGCGTGACTAGCAAAAATAGCGTACTTGTTTTCTTTTACTTCCACACTTTTGTTGGAATATCGTGACGGTCAAATCCGCTGCGCCATTCTACATCTAGACCAGATGATATCACTTCTTGGCCAGCATCCCGCCAGTTTCAAAAAGTCAGCTGCCATCACTGAAAATAAGTTTTAGTAAGAATCTAATAAGGAACAACTATTCTTCCATGGTGAGCTGGTCCGCTACCAGTCGTTGGCTCCCCGAGGGGTTCTTTGTTATTAGCCGCCCGACGATCCACGTATCAAAATACATTATCGTACAAACGCCACATTTTTATAAATTCATCACGCAAACCGATTCGCAGCTCATGATCTTTCTCCTTTGTCTGGAGAAATTGGGGCGCACACTGCTGCTGAATGGCTGGTCGGCTGTTATTAGCGCGAGCAGGACAATGAGCTAATAATTTTTTGAAACAAAGCCCGCGGCAAAATTGTGTCCTGCGTGTAGGTGTATTGAGGGATTACCGCCCGTAATGAAATTTGCTAAAGGGTTGAATGTTGACAGCACCCCTTTATTTTAAAACAGGCGTTTGTGAGGTATATGACTCAGAGATGGCGAAGAAAAACATTAGGCAAAAAGAGAGAATGGCACTTTGGACCCACTTTTCCAGTGGCTGTAAATCATATACCAATGGAAAGATCCTTTTATGTAGAATACTTATTAGTACAACAACTATACTCAATTATGAACCGTTTCAGAGTTATATCCTATTAAATATGGCTAATTACCTATATCCCTAGGGCACCTAGCACATCCAAGCATTGCATTTTTAATAACTATTCTAACGAAAAACTTCGCAGAATATCCGAAACGATATACGTCATACTCTGTGTATATACAAACTGTGTACAAACTACTACTCGTATATATATATATATATATATATATATATATATATATATATATATATATATATATATATATATATATAATATATATATATATATATATATATATATATATATATACATATATATATATATATATATATATATATATACATATATATATATATATATATATATAATATATATATATATATATATATATATATATATATATATATATATATATATATATATATATATATAAATATATATACTATATATATATATATATATATATAATATATATATTATATATATATATATA
>OX155953.1:34247816-34276220 GCA_944548615.1 Micropterix aruncella | reverse complement strand
ATATATATATATATATATATATATATATATATATATATATATATATATATATATATATATATATATATATATATATATATATATATATATATATATATATATATATATATATATATATATATATATATATATATATATATATATATATATATATATATATATATATATATATATATATATATATATATATATATATATATATATATATATATATATATATATATTTCACGAAATGTAATGCATACTTAAATTTCCATTGATATTGTGATTTAATAAATTTCGTGATATCTAAAAATTAATATTTTCTCCTTGCTGTTGTGCTTTGTCTCTAATATTAATTACTTAAAGCAGATAACCATTTGTATGTAATATATTATATATTTATATAACATTTTTTTACAAATTCAATGATTCTGCATTACGCCTAACAATGTAGAACCAGTACCAAAAAGATACCATTTTTAGCAATAGCAATTTAATATGTAATTTTATGAAAATATGTTGCTAAAGGTGGTTTCGTAATCTAAGATCAAAATGGTCAAAAATTTGTTACAGTAAAAGAGTGTATTATGAAATATTTATTGAATAGTCAGGAAATAAAAATGAAAACCTAATAGTTGTATTTAATAAAAATAAAAATATGAATTGAGTCTAGTATACATATACGTAATTTATATTGTGAGAGACGTTAGGCTGTGTACATTATGTTTGTATTGTGTATTGAATTTCAATTCTAGTCAGAAAAATACTCCATCTTGTGAATGTCACAGAATTGTAAATATTTTATATAATATAACTTGTCCTAAATGTACTAAATCTATCTGACGAGACAAATAAATAACATGAGACAAAATAAAATAAAACCCGATACAGCCCGCAAAATCGGCTTATGAATTTGACTTTTCTTTGTTTAGTTGTAGGTGGATAGCAATCGCGCCATCCTAAGCATTTTATTTAATCTGCCGGGTATAAGCGATGGTTGTTTGCAGTCGGAGCGAGAAGTTAAACCATGATTTATGAGTCTCAAGGGCGCGGAGGAAAAATTATTCGCAAAGATGGGCCAACTCGGCTGTTACCCTCTTGTACAATCTACGGGTCAATTTAACCCGGTCGAATCAGTTTTTGAACCCCGTTTTATTCCTGTGCACCTCAGCGCCATGATATCCCCAAAATTTTCATTTATTCTTAAGAGCTCTCCAGGAATGAAAGCTGCGTATCGAAATCGCGCGGCTGCCACAGAAGGCACTATGCTGTTATTTTAAATATTTTCATTTACTGCTAATGTACGGCGCGGCGTAATTTATTTATTTATTTATTTGTATCAAACATAATTATAAAACACATAAAAAGGTCATACCAAGTAATGGTGCGAAGAAACAACGGCCCACATAATGGGGGCGTGCAGCTGACAGGCAGAAAGCCTTTATTATGCATACGCGTGCTGTCCATACAATAGCGCGTGTGCCGCTTGATACGCCTTCAAAGCCTCTGTTTAGAGATCAGACACTTCTTTCCATCTATATAATGGAAATACCGCTTTGCGTTCGTAAAAATCTCGCCGAATTTCAAGTGAATGGCGTGCATCACCCAACAAAATTTCGAATTAAGCTACGTTTGATGAGTCATGCATTATAAAAATCTGAGAAGCTAGCACATTAGCCCAGTGAAGTAGGGAATTTTGGGAGAAATAACTGGTAATTGTACGAAGCTTGGCATAGCTGTTCATTGAGGCGTACTGTCAAGCATACTAAAAGTCACCTACTCTATCGGTTGCGCTAGAGCCCTCATCTTGAAAAAAACTTCGCTCCAATTCAGTTTTTTGCTTATGTATCGCTAACTGTTAGCTATATCGGAATCATGATTGATATAAAAAGCCTATAAAATTGTCTATATAAAAGTCATATATATTTTTTTCATATAGCCTATTATCAATATGAAAATAACCTACTTAACTGACAATTGAGAATAAAACTGGGGAATTAGTGTAACATATTGAATGAGAAACCTGCATTTTGTAATAAAAAGCTTACACTTGGCACAAATATTTCTTAGGTGGTCCTGAGTAGATTTAGTCCGGGAGCCATCGGTGGACACCGCGCGGGTGGCGAGGGAGAAGGGGAAATTTGATTCCGGCCCGTTTCACTTTTAACTCTATATCTCTCATACTATAAACTTGGATTTTATGTTAAAAATATTATCATCTTCTTCTTTGAGTTAGGGTTAGTTCTCAAAAATCAATTCTCTCTTACTCTTGTACTACTCATTTCCCCGCAGTCACGACGAACATGCTGCTGAAATACGGTATCTTAGTTATAATGTTCAAGTAAAGAGAATTGAACTTATTAAAAATTAGTTCCATTTGAATTATATTTTCTTTTGGCCCTTTCCCAATTACAATAAAGCAGCTACTATTATTGGGCTTGAATTTTTAGGAAATTGAAATTATGTTCCCGCCACTACATTTTAAATATTTAACTCATTGTTAAGTATTTTAAAAATGCACTATATACTATTAACCAAAAATCTTTAGGATAGAGATGATAATATCTAGAACACCAGTGGCGGCGCTAGACCACACTTGGACGTCGGCGAAATTAGGTTCGCGAGGCCTTTTTTATTTCCCAGTCAAAAAGAAAACGTTTGATTACATGAGCCGCAATATAGTGAAACTAATGCATGAGTAAACGAGTTTTATTGCTAATCAAATGATGTTAAAAATTACACAAATAGAAATTAAAATAGAATTTTTTGAACTTTTGAGGATTATGTCATAGCTAATACTAGCCGCTATTTCAGCTTCAATTGATAGAATTGATAACGCAGATAGTCTCTCTTAGGTCATCATGCTTCTCAAGTAGGTCTTAATCAATTTTAACGTTGAGAAGCTTCTCTCAGCGGAAGCTGTACTGACGGGAACTGTGAGCATGATTCTAATTGCTATGTAAACATTTGGATATATTTCTTCCAAATTATTTTCTAAAATGTACTGAATGAGTTGTCTCGCGTCGTTGACAGAGTCAAGTAAATTCGCTTTTAAAAGTTGTAGCTCTTTATATAGCTCGAAAGGCTGTATGTCACTGTTTTCGCCGTCGCCTTCCCGCAGTATTGTACCTAAATCATTACAATGCTTGATAAGGTCCTCTTTTGATATCGATTTCAAATAACTGATATCATAAATAAAACCAAATTGTTCAAAATATTCATTGAGCGCATTAACCCTTCAAATGAAAGGCGTCCTTTTGGCGATGCAAGTTTTAATACACTGAAATGAGAGGCGTCCACTTGGTCCAGTGATGACGACACGATGGGGGCCGTTTGCGAAAAGGCAATTATTATCTTAATTGATTTACGAGATAAGGTTATAATGTTTTATATGTCAAATTTCAATGCGATCATTTTACAGTTCTTTTTTTTATGATCCGTATAGTGGTTTACAAGTTATGGTCGTTTTTGTCAAGGTCGTCGATTTTGCGCGCGAAAAGGTCGCGCGCGAATGGGACGGCTGAATTTTTACTCCGCGAGGAGAGGGGTTAAATCGACATTCGGTGTCGACTATAATAGCATCTATCATTGTGTTAAAAAAGTTAACTCTGTAATGCATTTCAAAAGATTGAATAGGTTCATCAATATGTTCATAATCGAACATTCGTTTTTTCCTGGCTGTTCTTTTTTCTTTAAATTGGCACTGAATTTCAAAAGTACTTTTCTCCACAAATAAATTTTAAATAATTTGTAAAACTTTTGCGAGGTCCCCTCAGGTGCGAGGCCGTCGGCGGTCGCCGACGTCGCCGACGCCTAGCGCCCCACTGTAGAACACATATCAGAATTTTTAAACCCCTTAAAAGATAAATATATAGCGCATAACCTCCACATATTACAAGCATGGCTAACTGCAGCGAACCCTACAAACCACCTTTTTGTAATTATTATAAAAAAAAACTAACATATAAAACCGATTAAAGTGGGGAGCCTGATTTAGAAGGCCAAAAAAACGTGTTTTTATGTTTTTTTTCAAACTTAAATTTAAAATCTGATCGTGATTCTTTTATATCGGTTTGATTAACATTAAAAAAAATATATATTTTTTGCAATAGTGAAAAAACTATTTTTAGGCATTGAATCGCAAAAGTTTTTAAAGCTGCAAACATGACGGTATCGGTTTGCGCCGGTAAAAGCGAGCGAAATTTTGCCTGATACAAAAAAGTAAACTAAGATAATAATTTTTACATGTGTATTTTCTAGATGAACTAAAAAAAATACCAAAAACTATAATTGTTATAATTTTTGAAGATTTAAAAAAATTCATCGATTTTCTCCCAAAATGTTGTGTTTAACTAGTTAAAAAATATATATTAAAAGATCCTTTTCCGATTTTTTCAGTGAATATAGAAGAGAATTTGATAATCTTTATATTTTTTTCAATCACCAGCGCAGAACAGAAAAATATGGTTTTGAGAAAAACGCGTTTAAAGTTTTCTTTAAAGAACAGTAGTAAGTTTTATAAACTTACAACAATCTGAATCTGTCAGCGATTACAAAGGTAAAAGATTAATGAAAAGATTTCAACTTTAAGTTATAGAAAAAAAACATGAATAACATGTTTTTTTGGCCGTCTAAACCAGGCTCCCAGTTTAGACGGCAAAAAAAGAGTTACTCTTTCTCACTATAACGATATCCGGGTAAACATAACCCTTCGGTAGTGTTACTGGCACAAAAGTGGTACATAATACTGGAAGGTTAAGATATCTAAAAAGCTTCGCCGCCCCGCGGCTGCAAAAGAGACTAATTGAAAAAATTTGAATGTCCCGCGTTCCGCCTTTTTCGAGACAGACCGGTATGCATATTAATTTAGGACTTAATTGTACGAGTACTTTAGCCGGCTTATTTTCTTGAACCCATTAGTTTTAGAGGATATTATTGCTTAGGGTAATAGCGAAGATCCGGATATAGCTGCGGAAATTATTTTTTTTTTTTGTTTTTTACTATGTCCTGGCATATCCTGTCATGATAAATACGGTGTCATATCATTCTGGACATAACACGGACTCGAATATAATGCGACTTATATATTTAAAGCAGAAATGAAAGCAAAAATTCAAATATTAAATAAAAATGGCTGACTTAGATTGTATTACAAAATATATGTTTTTTTTATACAGACATGCCTGAATTTTCGTCAGTGTCACTTGAATGATAATTACTTGATGCATAATTTTCTACCCATAAGACGCCATTTTGATAATTGCCAAAAGAAATAGCAAGTAGTAAGTTTACACACAGTCAGTCACTCGTAGGTAGGTAAATCTTCAGGGTGTACGTACGTTATTGAAGTCATTCGGAAAAAATGCGCCATTCTCGCTAGTTAAATTTTTCCCGAAGACGCGACGTCGCCCTACAACGCAGTACCAGCCACTGATTATACATTATACCAGCGACTGACTGACTAACTACTCACCTCGCCCTTTACACGTGGTCAGTGCCGCTAGCGCATTGGTGGGGGAATTGAAGTCAGCACTGACGCGACAGCGCTGTAATTACTTGAAATCAATTTACACCATGACAGTACCGGGTCAGCGCTGACTTGTTTTGAGTTTGACGCCAGTAACTGACTCAACGTAAATTAGCCCCTTCAAATACTACAGCATCAACAGCGACCTAGCTTCTTCATATTTCTTTGTATATGAGAATGTTTAGAAGAAATATCTGATAATCTCTGTTTCAACCAGCATAGTTGCCAAGTAATTACTAAACATGTCGGATTATTATGGATACCTAAACTGTCCAAATATCAAATAAGTATAATTGTCCAAATGAACAAATGTCAACAAATTAAGATAAATACATCAAATGAAAGGTCCGATTAAGTAGATTCCGTAAATATGTAATATCTATATGGTGATGATGATGATGATGATGATGATGGATAAATATATAACACAAAAAAATATTATTTTAAAATCTTTTTATTGCTTGAGCACCCAGAGCAACCGACTGTGTGCGGCGGCGGTCGGCGCGTGGCTAAAGCGCCGATCTAGATTAGAGCGCGATCGTTATGAAATACCAGCCGTAGGGTGTGCAACCCGGCGACCTCACAGTCAGACATAAAGGTAATGGGACCGGCACACGTGAAATTTCGCAAAAGGGCAAATGCCCAGCTGAAGACTGTCAAGGGGCTTGGACAAAGCCCGACGAATATCCCACAGAAAGACGTTTATAGAGATATCACGCGGCAACGGGGCCGTAACGAAATTACGTAAATTGCATTTTATTTTAACGAACATTGTTTCAACAAAGGTTTTTTGACGTGATTTTTATTTTTTTTATTTTATATTCTTGTTTACCATCATTTTTATCGTTCAATATCTTATTTTTATATCGTGCGCTGCAATAACGGTGGACTGGTTCACAGAACTCCTATCTTTACGTCTTTTATTAGATTTAAGTGCGCCGACGATTATCAATCCTCATTGTAGAAGCTAACAGGGAGCCAATGGGCCCTCTTAGAGTTGGCCACAAACATCCATTCGTTCAAGGTCGGTCATACTCACGGGTCAACACCTATTCGGCGGCCCCCAGAGAGCCAGGGTAGGACGCTGGCCTGCGGGCCAGTCTCCCCTAGGAATTAACCTACGAGCGCTCCTGCACGGTTTGTTCCCAATTACATTTGAGAAGTTAGATATGTCTCCAAAATTAGAAACGTAAATAATATTAAATTTAGGTATATACATTGTCACGCGATTTCTGTAAATTAAATGCAGAATTTCCATAATTTATCGCGTGATGATTCCCAGTTCTCGCCATTGTTGATTCACGACACCGATCGTTTGACATATATGCAGTTTTGCCAATTCCATACAAGCGAATTTCGTCTACCAACCGCAAGAGTCGAAATCAGCGACTTAATATTTAATAATTTATTATAATTTATGCGATAAATTGCTATGGGATTGGGTTATTAAAATGCAAAATAAATAAAACATTGAATATTTAAAATAACAATTTTTATTTTGATAAAATACTTTTTTTTAAATAAAGTAACCATTTTACGACATAGAGTCAAGGTGGTCCTGTCCTTGTATTGAATTTTGGGATAAATAAATTCAAAAAGGTTTTTATAATAAAATTAATCTCGGTTTTGACTTCTTTATTAAATTAATAAAATTTAGAAATTAGCTACACAATTTACACTCAGCAAACGGTGAACCGGATATGATCGATTGTGTCGAGTACGATCTGGAAAATTCTGGAACATTTGATATGAGCCTATATGAAGCGCCAAAAACTCGTTTTCCCGGCATTTCAAATCGGAGCCGTGGCGCTAGTTAGTGGAAGTTCCGAGGTGGTCTTCATTCTCTGTTGTGTTAGACATTATATTTCTCGGTGAGTACGTTCGATAATTATATCTTGGTATTGCTTCTTGAGGGGTTTATCTGGCTGAGTTGGGGGAGCGAGATTCGATTTCCTCGGAACGCAGGGTGCCGTCTCTGCTTCCCTTATTTGCTCCTACCCCAACACCTGAATCCCTAGTCTAAGTGGAGGATAATTTCAGGAACTTCCACTGGGGCAAACCTCTGGGAGCCTTGCCTACGTCAATCGTTCCAGCCGTTTGAAGAGTACTTCCGAATTCAACCGTTCCAGCCGATCGGAGTACAAGGGTACGGCTGAAGAATACCAGAAATCGAAGAATACGCCCATTCCAGCTTTCCTGAAGATCATCCCGAGCCGGGTTGGTCGATCGCCAGCGCCGCTATTCGTCGCCGTACCGTACGATACGATTACGGCTTAAATCGTGCGAGTCACCGCCACGTGACCACGTGACGTCGCCGCGACCATCGAGCTGAAGGCGGGAAGTTTGAATCCATTTCCAGAACATTCTATCCCTGAAATTTTAATGTACTTACCGTACTGCTGTTTTCTACCTACCACTCGTCTGACTGTTGACCCTTCATGATCAGCCGGCCTTTGAGAAAAGTCCCATTGTTCTGAGCTAGATTCCAGGGTTTTTGAAATGTGTTAAATATTAATTTCCAAAGTTTTAATTGTTTTCAAAGTTTTTAATCGAATATTATAGTTGTAAACTTAAATTTCACTTCTAGAGTTCTTTAAAATTCATATTTTCTTTAATGTTATCTGCCTTTTACTAATTAAATGTCATCGTTCAAGTGACTTAATGTTTTTCTTTTATAATTTTAGTTTCTACAAACAAGCAACCACATCGATTTCTAGGTATCCTAAGTACCGAGAAATCGTGTCGGTCACAACATATAAATATACACTTACATACATAAATAAATATATACTTTATAAATAAATATAAAATAATACTATATATAATATATATACATATATTTCACAAATCGTGCTCTATTCTAATAGCCCGCGTAGACTTCCACAAAAAGTTCCTTACTGGAATCAGCCAGAATGGCACTGGTCTGGGGTATGGCAGTACAACCACGAGCGACGTGGACTTGAAGAAGTCTCTTTTGCGGGGAGATTACGACAGCAAGAGTATGGCTCATGCTATTGGCCTTCAATGCCAGAATGATTGGACAACAATTGGGGACTTTTGCATTCCGCCTCCAATGCACTGGAAGGTAATGCTCTATGACTGGACGCCAGAGATGCTGAAATTTTATTTGAATGCCTTTCAGCATACACTTCCAGACCCCAGTAACCTCGCTCGTTGGAGCTTTGCCGAGGATAGTTCTTGTCCCCTCTTCCCGGCTTCACTGTTCACCTTCACGCGGTGGAAGTTGGCGCTCGTGGCCTGCCAGCTAAATCTCTATTTCACCTCTTTAAAGATCTTGGCCTTTCCAGAAAAATAATCAACTCTTTCTTAGAGAAATTATCTAAAACTGCGATTTGAGCATCTCAAATTCTATGGCTTCGAAGGGGGGGTGAATGGGTGGCAAGGTGAACGCTCACATGTGGCAAGACAGCTGTCCTAAACCTACCACAGCCGGTTCGTAAGTCCGGAATCCACTGCTCACCCCCCAGAAGTGTAAAAAATAGTATTATGATGGGCCCGACTCCGGTCGGTGACTATTCCTAGATTTCAGTCCTGTAGGAAAAATACTATTCATTTTGTTGAACAGTCGAGGAGCAATGTAAGAAAACTGTTTTTGTGCAAAACTTGTTCTCTTTTTTTGGATTAAGTGCTGTCTGGTTGATGTTACCCGTGTTCCTTTATGGTGTGTTGAATATAGATGATAATTGTCATGATTATAGTAGTAGAGTAGGACTACCTTAGCGTATATTTGACAAACGTCAAGGACTTTAGATTCATTGTACAAGCTCTCAGAAAAATACCGGAAGGGTTTTTTGTGTATTACTCCTAATAGCGACTTTTGGGCTTTAATTAAAGGATCAAGTGCTTGCAGCGAGGCTCCACCCCAAGCTATGATTCCGTATGCTAGTAAGTTATGGGCCAATGCGGAATATATCGTTCGTACTAAATCTTTGGATACGGAATTTCTTATTAACTTGAATATCCTCTGGCGTCCTTTTTTCAATTTCACTTTGTTCAGGTTGGGCAATCTTACTTTCATACGCAAAAAGGGACCGGTCTATGTCAGGGTAGAAACTTTATAGCGCTCTCGCATCGAAGTTAAATCTTTTTATGACTTCGATTTCAATTCAGCCACTAAGGGGTTGTTACTTGACGCTGAAATTGATGCTGCTTTACACGATGTCTTCTTTTTTTTAACACGCTTTTATTAGGTCGACCTGTATGTAACTAACTATGTAATGGAATCTAAGGTAACTAATTTAACCATCTTCCAAGGATCGTAGCATCATGAAAATTGGCAGTTGTATGTAGTTCTGATGACAACCTGTCGAACTGATCTGATGATGGAGTCGGAAGATATGAACTGGAACTTCATGATGGAACATCGTATCATAGCTGTGTTTGGACTTGTCAGAAAAGTCTTTGAATGAACTTTGTCCACGATTAGGTTTCAAGGTCTTATGATGAAGCCGGTAGATAGTTACTGGCATTCCATGATGGAATATCGTATCATAGCCGTGTGTATGTGAATATCGTATCATAGCCTAAAAGCGTGTTTTTAGTGTTTTTTTTTCAAACTATTAATTTATTAATATTTTTAAGTTCCTTTTTCTTGTAGTTAGGGCTTGTACAACTAGAGCTTTCAACTACAACGGGAAAACTTGTCACCTCAGGAAGTATTAACGATAGTGATCGTTGTGTTTCCCGTGAGGTGAGCGCAGAAGACTTAAGACGAAAAACAATCCACAGTCAGAGGCCAACGCCTTACGGCGAGGCAGCGGGAAAGGTACTCAGCGGGCAGCCTCGCCCCATGACTACCAGTTTTGTAGGACATCTCCATCTGGAATTAACCTCCAGGTTACCTCCTAGCTCCTGACTGGTTACAGGATCGAGGTCGCTTTCGCGGTCTTCTTCCTTACGAAATGGTGATACGGTGACTACCGAATCTATCGCGAACCACGGCATCCTTTGCCCGGCTTATTCACCCGAGATCAGGTGGCCGAAAAGTCGTTTCAAAAGCAGTTGCCACAAGGTTAACCACCACCCCCGCTCTAAAGGAAACATTACTGTTCCCAGACACCCCCGGCTGTTAGTCGGAGTGCACAATCGATTGGCTGACGCCGCACGGTGCGCAGACCGTCCAGGAGCGCCAGAGGTTTGATTCCCGGGGGAAACTGGGATCGCCCCCCAGAGTCCTACCCAGGTTCGCACCCCGTGCGTGGAGGCCGTCGGATGGGTGTTGACCCGTGAGTGTGACCGACCCTGAACACATGGGTCATCGTGGCCAACTCATCATGGGCCCGTTAGCTCCCATCTAGATCGTCAATTGTATACCAGTCGCTGGCGGCTGTGTTACATCATATTAGTATTGACACATATTACTAAACTTTTATCGCTTTTACTACCTACCCCACTTAATCAAACGCCAAGCAACTGATCGATTACAATGTGCTCGTCGCTCAGTGTATGAAATATCAAAGGAGTTCTCCACCTAGTAAGACCATCTGCCGCTCTCGCGTCACTTCGACCTGAACGAACTCGGTTCATTTCACGTGCAGTCGCTCCGGCGGAGGATCGATCACAATTTGCGCAGGCGGCGTGCGATGACAGCTGCTCTTCGAAAATAACACTGAATAAATAAGATTAGGGGCGGAGGAATGAATTTCATCTTTACGAGTGCTTCTTACTGTCGCAGTCTCGATATAACACGATCAATAGAGTTTTTTTTTATTCTGCAATGCGGATACCTAATTTCGACTAGTCTAAAGGATGAAAATGAAATCAGTTAACCCCTCTCCTCGCGGAGTAAAAACACATTTTTAGAAACAAGTTTTTGTTTAAATACTCTGTCCCGAACCAACCGTGGTTGCAGCAGCCATGTCATAGTGTAACTCAGAACGGGCTACCATAATTTTTATTTTTTTTATTTTTTTTTCAAATAAGCCAGTTGGTAGGAATCCCTACTCTTGGTATAGTCAAGTTGAATAACTGGTATTATACCTTATGTGGTATAATTATTTTTTTAAATATTGAGTATTATTTTTTAATTGTAAAACAATTAATATTTTAATTTAAATTAAAGATTTAAGATTCTTTTAAAATAATTGGAGCTGCTTAAATACTGCAGATAGTCAAAATTTAAAATCGAAGAGTCGGTTATAAAACAGTAAAATTAAAATTATAAAAAATATATAATTAAATCAATAACAATGTCGCAATAGAAATGGTCAATATATTTTTTTTAATATTATAATCCATCTTTGTTAATCAATGATTGTATTTAGTAATGTAAATAATCAAAATTAGAAAATAAAAAAAAAGAATAAAAATAAGAAAAGATTGTAATATAAATCATTATGGAAGATTAGGAAAATCAATACTCTCAAAGTCCTTAACAGAATACATTGGGTTCTTAATAAGCATATCCTGGACCTTAATCTTAAATTGAACGTCTCCAAGACCCCTGACGCACAATGAATCTTGTTATAAATAATTTAATTAAAATAATTTAATGCTATACAGAATTTCGTGTTTGTGCTGTTGACCGATTAGAATCCCCTCGTTGGAAGCCAACCCTGGATGCAGCAGCCCTATCGCGGCGAAACTTAGAACAGTCTATTATAATTGTGTTATGTTCAGGACCGGCTTTTCCATATAGACGAACAAGGCGACCGCCTAGGGCGCCTGAATCCAGGGGCCGGAAAACGGCGGCTTGGGCTCCAATATTCGTCAAGTCTTCAAACATCAAATACATGCAATAAAATCCCCAAAACACTCCAAATTTTGTCGGAGGTATCTAATAGCCCATTTTTAATTGTTACTTCTTACCATATGACCTGCCCACCTCCACTTCAATTTTTTTATGCAGATGTGGCATGATTAAGTTTAGTTGGCTCCCGTAATTTTTCTACTTTTTATTTTGTCTTTTAACTTGATGTTGAGCATGCTCCGCTTCATACTGTGTTGACAGGTCTCAAGTTTGCGTATATTTTGTTTCGTTAGGCTCGACTAACAGAATACAACTAGCATGGAAAAGACACTGGATTCTTAAAGAAATCTGCAAAAACCCTCAAATACAATTTGAGTATAAAAAAAAATAAGTCATGAATTTTACCCGTCATGGCTTATAGGTGGTATCAAACTTTGAGCCTAATGGGTATAAAACTAATAAATAAATAAATAAATACTTTGGCTCCTACGTTTGGACGGAGCAACATTGCGGAGGACATGAAATCGAAGACTATCGCGGTTGTTTGGCATTATATATAAGATAAAAACGAATTTACCGCGTGAATTTTGTAACTCCCTAAGTTTCGGCGATGTAGCAACCGCCGTTGTTCAGGGTAGACTAGGGTAGACTAGGCCTACCCTGGACAACGGCGGTTGCAACATCGCCGAAACGTCGGGTGTTACAAACTTCACGCGGTAAATTAGTTTTTATGTTATTTATATTGCGGAGGACGTTTTTATCGATGTTTCAAAATAAATTGGAGAGCATTATCCTTGAAACAGGATTAAATATTTTAAAGCAGATATTTTTGCTTTCTAGTTTTTATCTTCCTTATTATATATTTAGACCTAAGATTTAGTTCATTTAGTTCGTATTATTTTTTATCATTTCTACAGAAATTAGAAATGCGGACAACGAAATATGGGTTTCCGGAAAACCAGGTCTAAACGCTCTTTACACGTTTGCAGTGTTTGTGACACATACACACACTCACAAAGCCAGTGACATTTTCCAGAAATCACTTTTTGGATTCCCTCAATATAAAATCCAATTCTAAATTTTGCTCAAAATCATGACTTTCCCTATTTACATACTTCCTGTAACATAATGTTTCTTTTGGGAAAGATAACCTATTTATTATTTTTATTTATTATCTTCTTCTTCGTCGTGTACTTTCTCTTCAGATTTGGATTACAATATGAAATTTCTCGCACTTCCCAAATCATTTGGTTCTCTTTTCTTTTTTTATACGACTGTCCAACAAAAAAGGAGTGTAAAATATTCAGAGTTCATATATGTATGTTTTCCGTTCCTTTATTGCACCATAATTTCTATACGCTTAAACCGATTTAAAAGTATGTGGTATTGTTAGAATCATTATGTCGACCCGAGTGTCATAGGGTACATCAACTGTCCAAATATAAAGTAATTAGTTGTCTAAATGTCCAATGTCCAAAATGACAATTTAATATATCGTGTATAGTGTCAAATAAAAGGTCTGATTAAGTATATTCCTTATGAATACATATATAAACGACCAATATTTTGAAAAAAAACCGTAATAAAAATAATTACAAGTAAAGTACTATAAATGATTTCAGAAGCTAACTGAAAATCGGGTACCTCAATGAAATATATTTTTTTGAATAGCTTAGACCTTCAGTATAATGGTTGATTATGGGAAAAAATCGCTCAATACATGAAAATGGGGTCAAATCGCTCTCATCAATTTTGTTTAAACTAATAAACACTAAATTACATCAAGCGACCAGAAATGCTACTAATGTAAAAATATAGTTGGAAAGAGTACATACAAATGAGTATAGAGGGCGTTAAATTTTATATAATTATTTGAGGTTTCAATCAAATGTCATTAAGATAATGAAAGATGTTCTGTATCAATGTATTAAATATAAAGAAGATAATAAAAAAATATCAGGATGAAAAGGAGACTAATTAAATATACTTTGATTTAAATTGAACATAACAACAAAATAAGACTGATTTTATTAAATATCTGTAGTTAAAAAGGAGACAGTACTTTACTGTACTCGTCCTCTCTATCTTGTTATAAATACAATGGTTCACTTTGTGTCACAGCAGTCGAGTTTTTTAAATTCTTTTTAATATTTTTACTTGTTTACGGATTGAAATCAAAATTTCTTCTGTGGCCTTCTTTTTCGGGTTTTTGCTGCTAAATTGTGAACATCTATGCAGTTCCGAATGACTGATTTCATCATAAGAGGATACAACCTATCTGGAAAAATAATTTCACGTCTTATATATAGGAGAATTGGAAGCATTATACGAGATAGAATCTCATTATTTAGGCGATGGCTGCTAGTCGTTACATTATGAAATACTAGTTGGCAATTAGCATACTCACAGATGTTGAACCATTAATATACTTGAACCATTAGATCCTTGTTGTGACATCGCTTACCTGAAACAAACAAGAAGAAAAATATATTAATGAATAGTAAAATGATCACGAAACTACAGTTTTTTCTGAAGAGAATATTTGGGATCAAATCGCTACCTTCGGGTCAAAAGATCGTATGTGCATATTCATCAATTTTAAAAAATATATGAGTTGACACAGAATTAAATTCTCTTATACAAGCCAAATTCGGTTTGTTACGATTGTATAGAAAATTTAGAAGAAATTCGATAAAACTAAAGCGCAACATTTTCCAAAATAATTATCATGCAATTGGACTAATGAGGACAGAACTACACATGCGCATTTTTTATATGACCAAATAAGTGATATTATATTATTATAAACTAGCTAACCCGTCGAACTTCGTACCGCCTAACAGTCAATGAATTTAGTGTTACAGATTAGCTGAACTTAATTTATGATTTAATGAAAGTAATACAATGAATACAAAATAAATATTAAGTTCACTACTTATTTAAAATAATAACACGAAAAGAAATATAAAGGTACAAAAATTAAGTATATCAATCGCGTGTCAGCAAGACATGTTTGAATTAAACTATTTATATATTGTGCAGCACGGGATGGACTCGGTTTAATTCTCTTTATTGAAGTACCTTGTGATATACGACATTTTTTGTTTTTTTATCAGGCGCAAGAACAAATAAAGCGGATGATTTGCCGACACGTGAACATGTCTTGTACAACTGACTATGAGAAAAACACGGATTTACATTTTGTATGGGAAAATGTTTTTCTTTTATTTTAATTTTTCGTCAACTTTTCAATTTTTGTTTTTAATTATTCTGCTATTCGGGACGGAGACAAATACTACAAATCGAAAAACATGAAAATCGGTCCAGCCGTTCTCGAGTTATAATTGTTCGAACAAGCCCGACTTTCTTTTTTATATATATATATATATATATATATATATATATATATATATATATATAAATATATATATATATATATATATATATATATATATATATATATATATATATATATATATATATATATATATATATATATATATATATATATATATATATATATATATATATATATATATATATATATATATATATATATATATATATATATATATATATATATATATATATATATATATATATATATATATATATATATATATATATATATATATATATATATATATATATATATATATATATATATATATATATATATATATATATATATATATATATATATATATATATATATATATATATATATATATATATATATATATATAGATAAACGCAAAGGGAATATATGAATTTTTCACAAGAAGTGCAATCTTTTAGCCTGCAATTATTTATAACGATATAATACAATATACTCATAGTCATAAGTAGGTACAATGCTCTACATTGATAAAAATATAACGTGGTAATACACTGAATTACGCATGTTTCAACAAGGATTACGTATATAAATCGGACTGTGGTCCATACGTAATAATTAACATGACGCGTAACGGTGTTGGCGTGACGGTAGTTACCGTGCCGTAATGTTAAAACATAATGTAGAAACATAATGTAAAACATAATGTTGAAAGTAGTTTATTTGTCAAATAACGTCAGTACTACTCAAAAAACAAAAGCAGTGTATATTGTATGCCCAGATAAAAGCAGTGTATATTGTATGCCCAGATACATGCTGTTCGGTCTAGTTAGACATTCGTCTAATATGATCGTTTGGGGTATGTTCATTTTCTTATTTCGTATTTACTTCGTATTACTAGTGACATATATTTTTTTTTACCATCACACTGATAACTGATAACCGGAATGTATACTAATAATAAATATTAAATAAATAAAATACATGTTATTTCATTACGTCGCGGCAGCATGTAGTAGAATACGTACGAATATAGTCGGATACATGAATCGTGATAAAACTACAGTATTTCTATATTAACCATACGGAAAATGTTGATACACATAATTGAGTAATAGAGTTTCAACGAAATTCGCTTCAATTCAACAAAATTACGATTAGAGCATCGTTATTCGGTATATAACCGTAAAAACAAAACGGTAATGGAAGAACCAATCTAATATTTTTATCATTGTAACAGGTCACGAGCGTCCTCTGAGAGTGACAGAACGATCATTATAGTTAACACTTCCTAGAGTGACGGGTTCGCCCGGTGTAGTCGACACCTTCAATTTTTATTATTAGTATTTTGAGATCAGAATATAAATCGGAGGCTATCGCGGCTGTTTGACATTATAAATAAGATAAAAAAACTAATTTAACGCATGAATTTTGTAGAAATTTGTAGCCGCAGTTGTCTACGGTAGACTGAAGTCTAGTCTACCCTATCCTAGACAACGGCGGCTGCAACGCCGCTTTTTCCGACTGTTTCGCCAACCTTTCCGACTTTTTCGACTTTTTCGACGTTTTCAACTTTTGCGACTTTTTTGACTTTTTTACTTTTTTCACTTTATTGACTCCTTTGACTTTTTTGACTTTTTCGACTTTTTCGACTTTTTTGACTTTTTGAAATTTAACACATTGTACGAAATGAATAACAGTTATGGATGGCGCAGCTGTCAACGAATACGATCGCCGCGATAGCCATCTAGAAAGTGGCCAATATTCCCAAAATGACCAATTTCGATTTTTTCGATTTTCAGTTGTTTCTTTGAGTTTTTCCTAAATATTTTTTTTAAACCACCCCTGAATCAAGGCAAACAAAACAAAAAAATAATAATTCAAATCGGTCGAGTCATTTCCGAGATCTTGCGAGACTAACGCACGGCGATTAATTTTTATATGTATATATATATATAGATATAGATACCTAGCCGGGGGATAATTAATTGTTGTTTTCGTCATTTTTTCTTAAGGATGATCGAAATTGACATTCGTAACTGTCATTTTCTTTTAAGGACGTATTTGCACACTGTCCTTAAAATAGTTATAGGCCGTCATCTAAACATGAATAGAATGATTGCGTAATTTAGCATCGTCGAAAAGTCTTGTTTTTATTCAAGCTAGTTTCAAGCGAAGTCTTATCGCTTCGCAGTTCGCTCAACAGAAATATGATATCCGATATTGATGCGCTTCTTGGAGAGATAAGATATTTATTTGTGTGTATTTCAGCTGCACGTTTTGACCATGGTTACTTTTCATTTTTATTATTTGTAATGTGTACATTTGGTAGATACCCGTAATAACCGATAAATTTGTTGGGAATGCGGTGGTCTTGGCATCTGCCGCGGCTATCTATGAAGTTTTGATAACAGCTGCTTGTAATGGGTGTCTGAACTGGAAATATGTTTATTATTTACTAGATATGAGTATCTTATTTTACAAAATAATATAAGAAAATCATTATTATTATTCTTAATGTGTACATTTGGTAAATACTTGTAATATTCGATAAATTGGTTGGCAGTGTGGTGGTCTTGGCATCCGCCGCGGCTCACTACGAAGTATTGATAACAGCTGCTTGTAATGGGTGTCTGAACGTATAATATATTTCTTTTTTATTAGATATGACTATTGTTACGATAGGGAGTTAATGGGCCCTTGCTGAGTTGGCCACGAAGACCCATTCTGTTCAGGGTTGGTCACACTCACGGGTCAACACCTATCCGACGGCCTCCACGCATGAAGTGCGACCCTGGGTAGGACTCTGACCCCATGGTTAGTTTCCCCCGGGAATCAACCTTCTGGCGCTCCTGTACGGTCTGCGCACCGTGTGGCGTAAGCCAATCGAATGTGCACTCTGACTAACAGTCGGGGGAGTCTGGAAGCAGTAGGTACTGTTTCCTATAGAGCGGGGATGGTTGCGGACCTTACGGCGACTGCTCTTGAAACGACCATCGGCTATCCGATCCTGGGTGAACAGCCGGGCAAAGGACGCTGTGGTCCGCGATAGATTCGGTATACACCGTTTCACCGCTTCGTAAGGGAGAGGACCGCGCAAGCGACCTCGAACTCGTAACCAATCGAGAGACTGGAGTAATCTGGTCACAATTGGGAGTAAAGGCGTGAGTGTAAGCCCGCCGGGTAACACTGCTGGTTATCTCGCGGTTAAGGCGTTGGCCTCTTACGGGTTTGTGGCGGAGCTAGACGGTGGACTGTTTTGTCCAAGTCTTCTGCGCTCACTCCAGGGAGATAGAACGACTAATCGTTAAAACTTCCTGAGGTGACGGGCTCGCCCGCTGTAGTCGACAACCCTAGTTATTGTTACGATAATAATGACGATAATAATGGTTAATGATTTTGTAACTTGGCCTTGACAAATTAACGACTACAATTAATTTACCTGCAGAAAGTTACCTGCGCCTGCCGGTGGATGACTATGATCCTGTAGCGGCACATAAGTAAATGATAACGAATGCAAGTATTCAGTCCGTAGAATGAACACATACGTCATCATATCTGCGCGCTCTCCACGCTTTTCTATTTCATTATAACTCGAGATTGATGTGGTTTTAAAGATGTGCTTTATTCACGAAAGAGAAGAAGAAAAAAAAATATTCAAAGATATTTAATTTTATAAGTTACATTCTTTTTGTGTTGAATTCTCGCTACATCACATGCTTTCCTTAAATCTATTGAAATGAATAATATATATCGATACAACTCTCCTCGGGAGACGTCGCGGAGGCTGGAAGAGCCCAAAAAAAAGAACACGACCTTTCACCCCAGCGGGTTATGAATATTATTTTAAATCTCGCTCTTTTATGGCGAACATAAATATTAAATATTTTTTTAATAATGAATGTATTTAACTTTCTTGTTCTTTTAGAAAATACGAACGCTTAATACTACTACCGCCCCGTATTCGTCGCATCCAATCTTACCGGATACCGTGAGAATTTTTAGAAAATTAGTACGAATAAGATAAGAAACGAATTTTTAGGGAATACCTATTTCAACGTATTAGGGAATCACGCACCATTATAATAAAATAGGGTACCTATTAGGTATTTTTTTTATATATACGGTAGGTCACACCTTTTCCGGAGACCCCTAAGTCAAACTTCGTCTACCTCGCGTCCGATTTGTATAACCGGTTTTTATATATAAAATCTAATTATTTTTCAAAAAAAAGTAAAGAAAGAGGAAGAACCAAGAACAGAAAGAAATGAAAAAAATTATATTAGCCCCAACCGGATTGTATCGCGCTACCTAAATAAGAAAATGTATTAACTACTTTTCTAAAAAAAAGAAATATTTATAGGGCCCTTCGGCCTGGCTAAAATTACAAAAGAACAGGACAATGTTCTGCTATTCTAAAAGAACCGACCTCACGTTTCGAGGTTCTATATTACTCGTTATGGTATCTGAAGTATGAGAAAACTGACACGGATTCGTGATGTCCTCGCGATTATAAAGAAAAATAAAGAAAACTAATTATAAAAAAAAAGATGAAAATGACAGATATGATGAGAAAAACCCCCAAAAAGAAAGAAAGAGAACAAAAAAAAGAAACCAAAAAAAGGAACCAAAAAAAACCAGTCCCCGAACCGTCGGTGCGTCTCTGTAAAGACAGAAATCACACTATATTTTCTGGAGAGATGAGCTAATTAGCATCTATATAATTAAATTCCTACCTTGGAAACTATTGAGCACTGATTCTAACACATTAATTTTTTTTTCAAATCGGCAAGACTAGTGACTCGGCTGGGTTTCTTCTATCTGTGATGACGGCCCGGGACACGTCAGTCCCGGACCGCCTTCAACCCAAAAAGTGATGACCGGTCGGTATATTTCTTTGTCCGGCTCGCAAACTATCGGATATGATTTCTACCTACCTAACGGCCTTCTAGAATATTCGAAAATGAATTAACGCGTAGAGCGCGTCTGATTTTTTTTATAGAGAGCGTTTGGCACTCATTGTTTGAACTTTAAATTATTTTGAACTTTTATATATTTATATTTAATATTATCTATTGTTTATAAGAGGAAATGATACATCGAAGATGGTTGCAACACTGGCTGTTGCAAACCCCAGCCCTTTCTAATAATACACTTTAATGTTTAGTTAGCAGCTCCCAAATTCACTAAGTTACTTCTTCTGTAATTTAACCCCCCCCCCCCCCCCTCCCCCCTCCCCCTCAGATGTTTAGTGGTAGGTGGCTACCCGTACAGTTGCCAAGTCCATAAATTTCGGCCTTACTAAATGATACGCCTCGCCCGACAATTACCGCTTCCACCTACATACAAGGCAATTGCGTGAGCCCTTTATTGAAAATTATATTGCGTGATTACCCCGCAGCGCCAGTCTATGGGAAATTGTTTTTGGTTATGAACGATGAGTAATATGTTTGAAGACGGTTTAGGTTAGAGAACGATCGAAACAACTTCTTAACTTTCCGTGGGGCGCAATACGACAGTCCCAAATTCGATCTCCCTCTTCCCCTCCTTCTTACAGGGAGACAAGGCTACTAATGTAGATTAGCTATCTTTTATATAGTGAGGTTTACTGTCGTCGCAAATGAAAACACAGTAACTTAAAAAAAGACGTTTTGAGAAAAACGCGGTCAAAGTTCACTTGTTAAATATTTGTTTTCATGAACAAAGTAATCAATATAGATTATTTCTTTTAATCTTTAATGTTAAAAAATGGTTAGAACTTCAATTCTGCTTAAAAATATATATTAAATTATAATTTTTTAATTAATTAAATTACATATTGTGTTTTAAATTAGGAAAATAATTTGATACATTTTATATTTTTAAGCTATACACCGTAACTGAGTAGTTACTGTGTTATAGGTAAATTTTACCCATTACTGTGTTCTAACCATGTAAAATAAATATATATATTTTTAAATAAATAAAAAACTCCATGCACCTTAAACACAGTAATTGAGATACTGTGATTAATTCGTGTATTAATAAATTAACTTTTACCAAAATTTTACCTAAAACCACAGTATCTGAAGAAGCCGTGTTGTAACCAAACAAAAATATTTCTTAAATGCTTATAAGAATTAAAAAAGATCACAGTAAATAATAGGTTACTGTATTTAAACTTAAAAACTTATACATACTCTGTTTTTTATTAAAAATATTCAGATTTTTTTTTAAATACTGTGTTTTTATCTAAGGTATCTCGGTAACTATGCATCGACAAACAAACCGAAAAATTTGACTTATAGCACTCCAACTCGTGATTTTAAAGAACCAAACTTGTATAAACACAGTAAATGAAAGTTCTGTGTTTTTATTTACGACGGCAGTATACATACATATGTTATATAATCAAAATACCTAATGGCATATCTGCCGATTTTAAAATGAAACCGAAGACTATCGCGGTTATTTGACATTAGAAATACGACGATGCATCCGATCTTTCGACGACGTTGCAGTAGCCGTTGTTTCGGAGTAATGTCGATCGTCATCCGTTACATATTCTAAAGGTAGGCGGCAAACTGCTGCAGATACTTCGCAAATTATAACGGTAGTGAGGCGGCGGGATCGGCGCAGGCGAATTTTGAAAAACCGTCATGCACACAACACTCACACTCACTGTATCCTGGATCCCGTCTTTCCGCTTGGCGATGGGCATTCAAACAAATTTGATTTATGAATTTGATTACTAATTATAAGGACTGTGTTTTTAAAATAAGTTGTTTTAAAGAACATAACCTAGGTACTTAAAGTGATAACTATAAAATTATGAAATCGAAGACTATCGCGATTGTTTGACATTATAAATAAGTACCCTAGACAACGGCGATTGCAACATCGCCGAAACTTCGGGTGCTACAAACTTCAAGCGGTATATTAGTTTTTATCTTATTACTAACTATCAATGTATGATTACTTATATTAGCTATACTTTTTGAAAAACCTTTTTATTTCATGACATACCTATACTTTTTGATGTACATGGTTATTTTTTCAGTCATAGGCTTGTTAATATGTCGCTATTCGTAACCTTATCCTCTACCTACAGGGTGAGTTTTTAATTAGTGACACCTTAAAGTGGGTTAAGTACGAGCAAACAAGAAACTTGTTGACTGATACAGAAAACAAATTGACTGATATAAAAAAGATTGACAAGCGTTGAGCGCGCTGCGCCATCTAGCAATAGGTAAAATATCGCGAAAAAACAATATTCGCGATTTTTTATCTACTGCTAGATGGCGCAATGCGTGCAATTGATTTTATAATATTTTTCAAGACATTCAATTTATAAGATTGAAAAAAAGCCTTTTTTTAAAGTGTTTTTAATCATTTTTATTAATTGAAAGTTGATTGTTTGCTCGTACTGTTTCACCCGCGTCAAGGTGTCACTAATTAAAAACTAACCTTTATACGCCGCGTAAATCCGAACTAAACTTAGCACGCAACGAGCATCTTATACGAAAACCCCATCGCCCCTCTCTTCCTTCACCCCACCTACCTACCCCTTTTCCTCAATTCCTCATCTAAATACTTCGAACGACCCTGAAAAGACTCGGAAGAAAGCCAAACAGTGCTACCCTCCATTGTTTATCTTTCCATCGCATAGGGGCCCGAAAATACGCAGACGAAATGCCGCCGGCATTAAATGCACTGCACTTAATGGCTTCCTCTAATTACAGACCCCGAGGGTAAAATTGATTGACTAATTCATTCATTCAAACGACCGACGCGCAACGGTCGAGACACGGGTCAAGTTCTCTAGGCTGCGGTCAAACGTCCATTACCCGAGATAGGTTAGTTAGGATAATAGTATAATTCCATTAGACGAAAACAGCGCGACGTCGAACATCAATCAGAATAGCTCCCAATTAAGTACTGCTCAGCTGTACAATGACATTTTAATTATTTGACCGATTCGAAATGAAATTATACAGCGCCATATCTGGAGCTAGTCAGGGCTCATACTTAAGGCCTTTGTTGTTGAAATTATTCGTCAATAATGTACATTAAGATGTTACATCGACTCATTGTTTTTTTGCTGATTATGTAAAATCGATTATAAAACGATTATGATCTGCAATTGTAGTGCGAAAATCGAATACCAATTACAAAGCGATTGAGCGCGTTCGACTGCTGAAACGCGCAGGGCTATAGATCGACATACTCCTACATAAGTATATGACTGTTTAAACCCCAAAGCGATTCGCGCGCAATAACGCAATAACGAAGAATCTGCAATAACGTAATAAATTGACAATAAAAAGTCCACAAAAAGTGGCAAAGTCGGGCAAGCGTCAGAATCACAAATCTGTGTCTACAATGGACTACGGCGACTATGTGTATGGCCTTGGCCGGGCTTGGCCTGTCTAGGAACTCTAGAAAATTCAAAATGCCCTCCCAAGGTTTTTCTTCACAATTGCAGTAATTTATGTAAAGTTGCTACATCGACTCATTTCTTAATGTTTGCTGATAAGTCCACTGGAAATGCAGTTTACAAAAGCCTATTTCGCCCATGCAGTAGCCCGGATGTACTGCTCTGGTATTAATGTAGTGCGAAATTCGAATAAAAACTCCAGGGCGATTGAGCGCGTTTTACTGCTAAAACCCGCTGGGCTTTATAGCGACATATTCTTACACATATAGCCCTTTAAACTCCAGAGTGATTCGAGCGGCCGCTCGCTGGAGTTGAATCTGCAATATCAAAAGAAAACGACAATAAAAAAACTCGATTTTTAGTCGAAATCCGGCAAGCGTCCTAATCAGAAAACTATGGTTAAACGCTCTAACATTGCCTATAATTGACTATGGCGATTGTGTATACGGCCCTTGCTTGTATAGGGGAAGGCTGAGCGGAGACTGCAGAGAATACAACATTCCTGTGCAAGATTTTGACTCAGGATCCCTCCATGTCATGATGTGCCACCATTCTTTGTCATGACTTTGTTATTAAGTATGATTAAAAAAACAGCTCCATCTTGCGACCCATATACTCAAGGTATAATGCAATAAACAGCCGCTATACCTTTACTCCCGTATGACCTGGTCCCGTAACCGACATGACCGTTAAGCAAGGGCGCGTGAACAACTTGCTATCATTCCCAAACACAAAACCACGAATTTCCAGTGAAGTCTCTCGTATTATTCTGCGGTTGTATGGAATCGGCTGGGAACGGCATTGCGATCGAGATCAATTGATATAATTAAGGACCAATACAAGAATATATTGTAAAAATCAAAGATAATTTTTGTTTTTTTCATTTGGTTTTAACTCTTTATCGGTATTAAAAATTTTGTTATTATTTGGATAATTTTTTAATTTAATTTGATTTCTTTTACATTTATATCGATTTGATTATTTTGATTAAAATTCAATAAATAATGGCGTCATATACCAACAAACGGTGTGTCTTGAAAACCAGGTTAAAATATATCTTGACGATACCCATAACTTGCGGCGTTTCTATTTTGAATACAAAGTCTTTGTCTATCTTTAGTTTCCATTTTAAATTTTGTGTTTTTTGTATCTTTTTATATTGACAGCTGCAAATTAATATTTATATTATTATTATTATTAATCGATCGCTTTGAGAGATATTTTTGCTATCAAGACCACATTTCATAGACTAACATACATGTTGAAAAATCCAACAATTTACAAGAAATTATCCAATTTATTAAGCAATATTTAAACTCAGTTTGAATTAAGGAACGTTATGTCGCGAAGAACAGGCTACAATCGAACGAAGAAAATAAGATTTCAGCGAATATCATTTATAACAAGACGACCTGTCCAGCGGTAAAATAAAGTCTAGTCGCCTTTCAAAACAATATAAATCCCGAAAAACACATCAAAATATTATTTTAGGATCAGATTAGAACGATAGAAAACGAATTTACCGCGTAAAATTTGTAGGACCCGACGTTTCGGTGACGTTGCAGCCGCCGTTGTCTAGGGTAGACAGTCTACCCTAGACAACGGCGGCTGCAACGTCACCGAAACGTCGGGTCCTACAAATTTTACGCGGTAAATTCGTTTTCTATCCTATTTATAAGATTAGAACGAGCCCAGCGCCAAATATAAAAAAAAACATTTTTTGAAGAATTGCATATTATTTCAAGCTATGTCCATTTTTAAGCAATATCCATTCAAAATTAAATTTGTCCGTTGAATTTATTACGACATATTCGATGTTTTAATGTTTAGACAAATACATTATAGGACATTTTTATAGGTACGAACCTCTCTTTTGAAGTTACCCGTAATATTAAATATGTTCATATTACAGGACTATTATGATGGCATTTTTTCTGGTTTAATATGTCAATATATCGAAGCGTGTATATTTTATTTTAAGCATGTTCCGAATCAAACAGTACCCCCAATATTTCATAACCTATATGCACAACAAAAAAGGAATGTAATGTGTTCAGTGTTCATCTATGTATGTTTTCCGTTTCTTTATTGCACCATTACTCTTGTACCAATGTAAAAGTATGTAGTATTAATAGAAACGTTAAGTCATCGTGAATGCCAAATGATAGGTCTGATTGAGTATACATATTTCGTAAATTTATACATGTATCTACATGGATAATTATAATACATAAAGCCACATTTCATAAAAAAAAACTGAATAATAAAAATCATAAAATAATTATTAATATTAATTCAAAAAATACGTTCAATCAAAACTAAAAATACATCTTATTCATTGCAAATTGAAATTACATAATAAAAAAAAAAATATTCAAATTAAAGTACTTAACAATATCTGTTTCTGATATTAAAAAAACAACATCTCTAAAGGTTTTATAATTTGTGTATGTATGTTCCCATGTATTTTTGGCAATTTTGATGATGTAATATTATTAAAATATTACGTAAATTTATTTAATGAGCAGAGACTTTTTTTAATAGGCCATTTCTTCAGTCCTATGGTTATACCCTTTCTCCTTCACGTTTTCCGGTAGGTGGTAATGGATTTTAAACATATAACATTTTATTTTTAATAATGTTAAATTGGGGTTTAGTGCTTGGAGCTCATTTTTATTTTTCGATTCGTAGCCGTGATCCAAAGAAGAATTGGCATTTTTGTATGAAAATTGTACGCAGGTGAAATAAGTAGTGTATTATAAAAATTAATTGTACTTGTGTAGAGAAGTAATAATATAAATATTTAACACATGAATCAATGTCGTATTCGAATTCTACCCATCCGAAGACTACATTAGTAGGTACTAGAAAATGGAAAATTTCAATTAATACTAAGTAAAGACAAGAATCATCTTGAGAACACAATAAATGCATATTTATATATAAATACATAGAGATATATATATATTATATATATATATATATATATATATATATATATATATATATATATATATATATATATATATATATATATATATATATATATATATATATATATATATATATATATATATATATATATATATATATATATATATATATATATATATATATATATATATATATATATATATATATATATATATATATATATATATATATATATATATATATATATATATATATATATATATATATATATATATATATATATATATATATATATATATATATATATATATATATATATATATATATATATATATATATATATATATATATATATATATATATATATATATATATATATATATATATATATATATATATATATATATATATATATATATATATATATATATATATATATATATATATATATATATATATATATATATATATATATATATATATATATATATATATATATATATATATATTATATATATATATATTATATATATATATATATATATATATATATATATATATATATATATATATATATATATATATATATATATATATATATATATATATATATATATATATATATATATATATATATATATATGTATATATATATATATATATATATATATATATATATATATATATATATATATATATATATATATATATATATATATATATATATATATATATATATATATATATATATATATATATATATATATATATATATATATATATATATATATATATATATATATATATATGTATATATATATATATATATATATATATATATATATATATATATATATATATATATATATATATATATATATATATATATATATATATATATATATATATATATATATATATATATATATATATATATATATATATATATATAAATATATATATATATATTTATATATATATATATATATATATATATATATATATATATATATATATATATATATATATATATATATATATATATGTATATATATATATATATATATATATATATATATATATATATATATATATATATATATATATATATATATATATATATATATATATATATATATATATATATATATATATATATATATATATATATATATATATATATATATTATATATATATATATATATATATATATATATATATAAATATTTGATTGTAAATGTGTAAATTATTATTTTTTTAATTGAAATTATGTTTATTACTAAATAAATGAAATGATAAAATAATGAAAGGGCACTTATCTGGTCTGTGGCGACCAGGAGTGACTCCACGCCTTTTTCTTCTCCTCTTTCAGTGCCTGCCAAGTGCTTCCCGCTGTGGTACCGGAACCCGATCAAACCGGCTTCCTACCGTCTCCTACAGCGGCAACACAACAATGCGAAAGACGAGAATGAATGCTGGAAAATAATAGGCGATTAGT
>OX155953.1:34205975-34247616 GCA_944548615.1 Micropterix aruncella | reverse complement strand
GTCAGAGTATATGGGGAGCATGCTTATTTCATGCCGTAAGTGCTATTTATTTATATCAGGTATGTTTGTGATATTTTGTGGTCACATATAAACAGCTGAAAAATTTTACACATCAACTTAGCGTTTACGTTAAACGAGCGATTACGTTTTGCTTCGTTTCACTCCGGTGTGGCAAGAATTTCCGCCGGCCCATTGGATGTATCCGGTTAAGAAGGGCACCTAACGAATTTGTTCAGGACGGCCTGTAATTTGAAAAGGCCGACGTTGCGAGTAATTGCCGCAGACACTTAATAGATGGCCGTCGAATTAAAAGAAAGCGCCCCGACACGGACGGCAAGGAGACGGGAAAGGGGTCAAACCCTGACACAGATTAAGAAGAGTTGTTTGCATTCCTCACAGATTCGACATGGAAAGGAATTGGCTGAATGAATGCGCTCCGCTGATTCTGTAATCAAAGATCTAGTCGCTATTAAGCGTAAACTAATGTATGTTTACACAGCATCGCTGAATTGCATGCACATATATCAATCTCATCGGTATGTATTCCGTTAGGTAATTAATATCGCACTGGGGAATGAAAGATCTTAATTAAAAGGCAAATACTCAAAATTATTTTTACATAGTATGTTTTGGCATGAAGTATTTTGTTACTCCTTTTATAGGTACATAATTACTTTCAATTACAGATTTGAACACAAAATAATACACAAAATTTTAACAAAAAAAAACCGACTCCAAAAATGTTTTATAAATGCAGCAGCAGCAGGTGATACTTAGAACGGGCTATCATAATTGAATGCGTATACAAAATTTTGTGCCTGTGCTGTTAACCGTTGAAGAGTTCCTTCGTTGGAAGCCAACCCTGGGTGCCACAGTCCTGTCTTGGTAAAACTTAGAACGGGCTATCTAATTGACTGCAATAATTGAATGCATATACAAAACATTCCTGTCTCTGCTGTTGGCCGTTAAGGAGTCACCTCGTCGGGAGCCAACCTTGGGTGCATCAGCCATGTCATGGTAAAACTTAGAACGCGCTATCATAACTGAATGAGTATACGAAATTTCATGTCTATGCTGTTGGCCGTTGAGGAGTTCCCTCTTCGGGAGTCAACCCAGGGTGTAGAATCAGGTCGTTTACTATAAAAATAAATACATTGTCATCGGAATTGAATAAACATGTACATTTTCGACTTCATATGATAATATTTGAGGAGTTCCCTCAATTCTTTATGGATGCCATCATCAGAACAGGATTTTGATAAAAATGGAACCAATCTTCAAGTAAATCCTTTCAAATAAAAAAAGATTTTTTCGAATCGGTTCATAAACGGCAGAGTTCTGAGGTAACAAACATTAAAAAAAAACATATTGTGTGACACATCCTAACGATGTGCCACACAATAACTTAGATATTGGATAATAAAAAATTTAAAAAAAACAAAGCATTTGGGTTATCAGCAGATTACCATAATAAATATATAGGAATTAATCCTCCGAATCGTATAAGTCATTATAAGTAGAGTAATAAAATATAAAGAGCTCACAATGTTTGCTTTTGAATATATCGTAATGCAGGGAAGAATCTTAGAAAAGAATGTGGCTTTAAAATGTACCAATAAAGTCTAACGATGAATATGAGAATAATAAATCAAGGAAACTCGGGTCAAATAAGCGTTGGGTCAAATAAATTCCTCTGAAAGCATAGATAATACAAACGATTTAGGTCTAGTCAATCAGATATTTTATAGAGCAGAATCAGTTTTCACCGCCTGTAAGACTTCAGCGACACTTGGATTCCAGGCAAGCGATCAGCACCCGATATGATTGAAATTGTTAATGGAAGAATAAACGACATCACTGACAATAATTAAAGGATAGCGAACGTTTGACTATTGTATCTTTACAACATATAATAGGAATATCAATTAATAAAAAATGGATATATATTAATATTTATTTACGCTTTTAATTATTATCATATTACTGCAAAATCATATTCGGCGTAATGAACAAACAATTCTAATATCTGTTTAGGTAACGAGTACTAGATTCACATATACATATTTTTTTCCTAATCTCATTTTAATATTTTGACTAAACCTTAATTTTTATAATTAGTTATTTTACTCTATTTTTAGTCGTTATGATTAAAAAAATACTATCTAATAGCACATTATTTTTGTTTATTCTGAATATGGTTAACAATGTTTTTATCAAATTTTACTTTGATTGTCTAACTAATAAGGATTGATAATAAAGACGTATTAGTGTATACATTCTACCAAATTTATTACGTTCTGTTGTTATTTTTTTTTATAGGTTCATACAAATATTTATAACCATTTAAATGTCTGCCTTAGAATATGCAGGTTAGTTATATAAAATAGGAATAGGTAGGTGATATAAAATAAGATCACTGGCAACAGTTTTTGGAATATAAATTTGTCAGTTTTTTGATACTGAATGTTGGTCTATGACATTCTATGTAATTGTTCATGTTGTCCACTTTACTGTGGATTATTGTAGTTTATAATTAAATTAAATTAACACAGATCAGGCCCGCAATAGTAAGAATCAGATCTCTTGCAATTAAAGGAATAGAATATGTTTTGATTGGATCCGTATCAGTCTACCACCCCCAAACAAATTGAAAAATAATATTTATAAATCGCGTCTTGAAAGTCGCTCTTAACTACTTGTAGCATATAGCCAACTATACTTAAAGTTTATCATCAACACAGAATGTCTAATTTCCACTGGAGGTTTTTTTTTGATATTCATGTAGGATAATTATTGGTGAAATATAGATCAAGGAGTCGTCTTCGTTCATTACGAATTACACAATTTTGCACTTCAGAACGTCGATGCCAAGATGCAAAGCGTGACACATCTGGTGTACCAGCGCCACATCCGTTTTAATCTGTGCATTTACTAAGTACCTAAGTAGGTGCTAGCAATTGACTCGAAAGACGATCTAATTGTCGTCTGCCAAAGCTGCTCGGTGAATCATTTGAGCACTTCATTTCACTTTAAATTGAAACAATTAGAAAATCGATTAGTCTGAGAGTCGACCCGCCGCTCCGGCCATTGGTTGGGGATCGACCGGGTCGAGAATAGTGGGATGAGTGTGAAAGCGAATTATCTTACGAAACGACTGATTTGTGATTCAATTAATTATGAAACAAACTATGTCCATACACGATTTGCGTAAATGTCTCTAACTAGAAATTAAAGCAAAGATGTCTTGTCGTATATGACCCTAGCCGATAGTAAAATTAAAACAATAAATAAAATACAAACGGAACTGTCTTGGAATTCACCGCCCGGAGTCGGGCCCATTATAATACTATTATTACACTTCCATTTTATTGACTATTATGTTATTATGACTATTTTATTTTCTCTCCTATAATCGATTTTGTATTTGTAGGGCCATATATTTCATGACAACTAAATTCATAGTTTTCACGTCAAAGTGTTCTAAATATAGCTCTTTAATACTTATTATGTTATTATTTTTTACTGTAATTGGCATGCCAAATAATTATCTGATTGGCTATGTAGTTTTGGAATCCAATAAAATATTATAAATAATGTGGTGAGACTCTTAAAATCCTTTAGTATCGATTTTCAGAACTATTTTCATCTCAAGCGGCAATCGAAAGTATTGTGAATAATCGATTGTGTCTAAATAACTATTTATAAGTTTTGAGGACAATAAACCTGATTTGATTTAATTTAAAGTGGTGGACTCCAGACTAATGGTCGGCAGTGATAGGTTTAATATAGCTATCCTGCCACATGTGACTGTAAACTATTACTGCTTCCTTATCACCATTGATTACAACTGTATTAGATTCCTCAACTCTATAGAACGATTTCGCAACCCTTTTGATACGGCGAAATGCAGGTGGCGCTGATATCATTTGCGGTAAAACTATTAACAATTTATTTAGTCGTTTACAAAAAATCGATAATAAGTGTTTTTTATAAAAGAAGTCCAAGAGTCCAAAAGAAATTCAATCGCATTATGTCGAACAAACGTGGCCTCAGGAATACTCTGAAAGGTTATGTAGAGCGGCTTTCTCACTTCAACCTAATAGACCTAAAAACACGTAGGACGATTACTGATATAACGTGTCTATAAGCTTTTGCACAATCGACTAGACAACCCAGCTAGTCTAGAAAAAGTTCAATTGCGTGTGCCACCAGGACTAACGAGGAGCTCTCAAACATTTTCTGTTGTCGCTTGCAATAGCAAAATCGCGTCTAATAGACCTCTTACCAGAATGTGTCGCGTTTATGATAAATCATGTAAAGGCTTCGATGTATTTTATGATTCCACTAATTTAATTAAAGATTCGATCATACCTAGCCTATCTCCTACTTTTTAAGATTTCACTAACTGCCATCCTAGTGTATTGTATTATATGACTATTTTAATATACCATATTATATTATTTATTATAAATGTTATTATCCAATTACTCATACTTCTAATTTTTCTTTATATGGCCCTTCTAGAACTTACCTTATTACAAATTTACCTTATTATTACTTTTTATAGCCTTATATTATTATTAATCTTATTACTTTTTTCCACTATCAACGTGTTCATGTTATTTCTATATTAATTTTTAATGCAACTGTTTGCAATGTGTTTTGTTTATTGTGTTAAAAATACTAGTTTTAAAAGTACTATATCATGTATTTACTATATGTAAGTTTACTATAAAATTAAAATAATACAAAATAAAGGAACGATTGATTATAAAAACCCAATAATGTAATCAACTATAACTATAATATAATATAATAACAAACTATAATAACATTCAATTATTAGTGGCGCCTATCGCATTTTGTTATATAGTCTGATTACATGACATAAATTATACCATTATATTAATTGAAAATACGGAGAGAGATAGAATGCCTTCTATTAATCTGTCTTAACTTTACCGCACGTAATTATTACATATATACTTGTGTACCAAAATGAAAATTAACATATTTATGTAACTAAAATTCAAATAAAAAGAGATAAGATTTAAAAATTCGTTTGTTAATATATTATTATTTTATACCGTGTTTAGAGCACTATCTACAGTGCGATGCAATACAATGAAAGTCACCATATTGAACATAACTATAGTCGATTTATCATTTTTTTTTACATTAGTGCCAACTACATGATATTCTACAAATTCCACAAAATTCTGGTTGGCTGATTGTAGTATAGAATAACTTTATTGTGCTATAAAAACATTACTTAAAGGCTCATTTAAAAAACAGAGACATATGTGGCTCATAAATAAAGGTCGTGAAAAGAGCCAAAAATTATTTGACTGTCTAGTATGTTTTTTTTTATTCGTTTTTTTTATTTACTGAGTAGGTATATCTATTTACTATCATTATGATTTCGATTTTTAATTATTTACTCGATAATTTTATGATTATAATTTTGAATACTTTTTGATGATATTTTTTAAAAGATGTTTATGGCCAAGACATATTTTATAATTTTTTGATATTTTTTTTTTTTGGAATTAATGATTTTATTTTAATTTCCATTACACTCTAATATTTTTACTAACACTCTCTTAAGATAATTTTGGAAATGTAATTCAGATGTTTATTAATTTGACATATTTTTGACTATATTAAACTAATTCTTTAATTTTAATTCCCATTTTAATCTATTTTTCCTAATCTAGTAATTTCACGATTTTTGATTGCATTATTTTTTTATGACTTTTTTAAATATTTATGAATATCTAATTTGATCTCTTTTCTTTTAATTTTAACTTAACGTGTGCCTAGGTAAAATATTGTTCTGTTATATCTGCCTTAGTACAGGCCTAGGCCTATTTAGGCGGTGTTGACATAGTGACCAAGATGAGACTTTTAATAAATAAATAAGTAGTAAATAAATAAATAAATAAATATTACACTGGTTTTATTAATAAAAAAGACAATGTATGCACAAATGGTGGACTTATCGTTATAGCAATATCTTAAAGTCATCCTTTTGTCTTTTTACAACCATTGTAGTAAGACGTTAAACAATCTAATACGCTATATAATCAATGTTTTCACTAAGCAGCTTATTAATAAACGATAATAACAATGACAAGCACTAAGCTAAGGAAAAATTGGCATTACGCTCATATTTTTAGTTTGACTTGCAATCTTTTGTACGACAAATACATATATGTACATTCTGTAACGTATTATATTCCGGCCCTCCTCGCCTATTTCGCGGCGGAAGACGAATCCATTTGCTGAAATATCCTTAGCCATATTTTTCCTGTTTCAGGGGAAATACCTGGGAATAGAGTGGCGCGCGAGCAGGGGCAAAAATCGTTATGCATACGAGGCGCTCGCACGAAACTTGTACGGTGGCCGTAACTAGCTATTCAAAGTTGAAGTGCTCTTCGGGGAGTTACAATGAACGGGACCGGTGTCTTTTTTTGTCGCCCGCGAAATACAGAAAGCGCGACACCCGCGGCCCTATCAACATTTTCCATCTCCATTAGAAGTGGGAAAACAAAGTGAATGCGCGGCGACGAGTTATCGGGGTAGGGATTTTTTGCCCGCAGAACTTGCCAAGGGGGTGCTCTTTTCAATATTTAATGGAGCGAAATATGAACAGGGATATAGCTCCCAAAGTTAGCAATAATATCCGGGGATCGTGACTTGTAACGGGCTATTTTAGCGCCTGCCTTCAACAAGCGACGGGCGTCGCGACGGCTGGCTATTAAATTAGAGGGAATATTCCAGCAATAGCAGACCGCATGAGAAAAAACTAATTAAATTAATTTAAATATTATATAATATAAATACTACAACGGAGAAATTAAAAACTCTTTTAGTATAAATTAGCATAAATATGTAAAAGCATTAGCATAACTATAACAAGTAAAAATTCTATTAAGCTAAATTAGCATTAACATCACTATGTAGAATAATTAGGGTAAACCAAGCTAATTAAGATAAGTTAGGTTATGTTAGGGCATAAGTATAGATATCTAGTATAAATCATTTTATTAGTGTAATCATTTGTTATTGTAAGCAAAGTAAGTACACATATTTAGTGTATACCTAGATAATTAGTATAGGTTAGGTTATATTAAGTTAGATTAGGAAGTAGGTATATTAATTTAGTGGAAAAGCATTTATTTACTGTAAATATTTAAAGTGTATATTCAGCTACTTATGATAGGAGATACAGGTTAGTTTAGGTTCGGTTAGGAAGTCAATACATCTACTTAACGTAAAAGTTGTAATAGCTACCCCTCGAATGCGAGGCGACCGATTCTGGTTGCCTACGGCAAAATGTATACAAAATGTATATAAATTTATATAAATGTAAATATAAATGTAAATGTGCGCCGCTCTATAATAATCCGCTATATAGTAATGCTATAGCTCTATAGTAAACCCCGCTCTATGTAAATGTAAATGTGTGTGTAAATATAAATTTACATACATTTTGCCGTAGGCAACCCGAGCTAATCGCCATTCATTTGAGGGGTTAATAAAAATATAATAGGTAATAGATAATATAAGTCTTAGTAAGGAACTGTGACAACTAATTTGTATCTTTTTATGAATAAAGACTACTACCAAAAAAACGATATAAACAATCAAATAGATATTTTTTGGATTGCAAGTAAAGATATTAAAAAGGTTTAAAAAACACAACTGCCGTTACAGAAAGGGAGAATTGTATGTATAATTATTTTTATTACGGATTTTAAATAAATATGTGTGGTTTATGTATGTATCCATATAGATATATGTATATTTTCGAAATATACTCAATGAGATCTTTTTTTTAACACTGAACACGATATATTTATGTTAATTAATAGACATTCGGACAGTGAGATAACTAATTACTTAATATTTCGAGAGTTAATATTACATTTAACATTCCTGATGACATAACAATTCTAACAATACTATACACTGTTAGGTTATTAACCTAGTTATCTTGCGGCCAGGCATAGGCTTACCACAAGATAACTAGAAAGTGGACTGTATTCGTCCGAAGTCTTCTACGCTCACCTCACGGGAGACAGAACGATCTAATATCGTTAAAACTTTCTAAGGTGACGGGTTCGCCCTTTGTAGTTGACAGCTTCAGTAGCTTGCGATCCACCGGTATAGTAGATGACATATATGTAAGCCGGCGTGTTATTAAGTGTTATAAGTTCGAGATCTTTTTTCCACCCATCGCCAAGGATCTTAATATCTAATATGTTTGTATTAAATCGTCTTGATCCGAATCGAATGACATTTAATATATGCTGTCACAAGGCGATTGCTTTAATTGCATATTCCATGCTTGAGACACACATTTCAACGGTGTACTTACGTTTTTAAACACTGTGATAACATCTTCCCGCCCTCGTTGTTCGTGCCCATTCTGACCGCTCGCGTGATTCAGTCGCCAGCCAGTAAACGCTACTTTTTTTGGGAGCTGTTGTTGAGATTTCGTCTATTAAACCATTCTCGAGTTGCGATATTGAGGTAATAAAGAACCCCACGGCGGTATTATTCTTCATGTCGATAATTCCCTTACTATAAATACAGTTCTGTTACATATACAAATTTATTTTACAAATAACAATCAATTAATATAATTATTGGCATTATGTAAGTATTGGTTAGGAATTTGGATACTGGGAAAGGCAAGACGGCGGACGACCTGTCATACGACAAGAAGGTATAAATAAGCAAGCCATAAGGCAGTTGATAATTTCAGCAAATGAAATTCAACCCAATCTCGAGTTCCGATATTGTGGTAAGGAATATAAATAATCCACAACGGTATTATTCTTCAGGCCAATAAATCCCATAATAAAAATATTTTTTCATTACATAAATAGCTGCATTTTAGAAATACCAATCAATTAATATAATTATTAGCGTACATGCATTACATACTTAGGTACTGGCTAGGCATTTGGATATGGGAGAGGCAAGATGGTGGACGAGGGAAGACGATAAGAAGGTAAAAAGAAGCATGCTAGAAAGCAATCGATTATTTCGCTAGTGATATATAAAAAGGGCCGAACAACTAGAACCGTCAACTACAACGGGCGGACCCGTCACCTCAGGAAGTTTTAACGATATTAGATTGTTCTATCTCCCGTGAGGTGAGCGTAGAAGGATTGGGACAAAAACAGTCCACTGCCTAGTTACGCCACTCGCCTGTCAGAGACCAAAGCCTTACGGCGAGGCACCGGGAAAGGTACCCAGCGGGCAGCTCGCCCCCTAACTTCCAGTTTGGTAGGATATCTCCGTCTGGAATTAACCTTCTGGATACCTCTGTCCTCTCAAGTAGTTACTGGTCCGAAGTCGCTTGCGCGGCCTCCACCTGTTGTCATGCAGCGGTAATTCAATTTGAATTTATCGCGGGCATGGGCGTCCTTTGCCCGTAGTGCATACGGGATCGGGTGGCCTATAGGTCGTATCAAGAGTAGCGTGACAGGTCAACATTCACCCCCGCTGCTTAGGAGACAGTATATTTCCATAGTCTCCAGACTCCTTCAGCAATTAGTCAGTGTGCACAACCGATTGGCGTCGCCGAACGGTGCGCAAACCGTCCAGTAGCGCCAGGTCGCAATCCCACCAGGAGAAACCGATCCACCAGCCGTGAGGCCTGAGACGCGATAGTCTTAACACGAGGAGTTATCTGAATAGGAGCTGAATCGTGAATTGAGCCGATCCGAGAACAAAATGGATCTTATGGCCTAAGCTGCACGAAACCATTCGCTGCCAAATTTTGGTATTCCGTAAAGCTGGTCACTTCTCGTGGGGTCGAAGCTCGGCGTGATATCTTCTTCTTCATACCAAGTGGATCTAATCCGTTATTTGTGTGTGCCATCAAAGGTCAAACACAAACACTAGTAATGAAATCTGCTTGTTCCGCATCGGCCAATGATAGCTAAAGTATTTTTATTTTAAGGCTAGATATAAAAGAAAGATTGTGGCCAGTGTCGATGGAGCCTTCATGTGTATCATCAGGTTTGTCGTTAGAATCCAATTGTAATGAAACAAAATTTATGCATTTTAACGTCACAACTGACAGTGTGACTTACGAGTGATCTTTCAAACTTTTAAGAACATTTCAGAGAATTAATAGCATGTGTATCCGAAATCAAAGCAGACAAAAAAATACTTGATATTTCCTTCAAAATATAACAAATGTTGCTAGAATTCAACATTAAACTTTTAAAGCTTAAGATGTAACTATACCAAACCACCACGGAATAGGACATTGAAAGATTATGTCTGCCTTAGGTGTGAAATAATAAATGAAAGAAAGAAGATTAAATCTTAAGAAAACAAAGTTATTAAATTCAATGATATATGAAGTATTTTAAAGTAGCATCACACAATTACTATCCCAGTGGTCGAATTATAAAAATCGGTTGTGTCACCCCAAGACTTTGCTGTCAAGTATCCAGGAACTTAATTCATCTGAATAATAATATCATAAATCCCACCTAAAACCCCGTACCCCCAACCTAGCGCCACCCTTTAACCATTGAAATCGAAATAGAAATCGACTTCGACTTCGACTTTTTCGACTTTTTTTACTTTTTTGGCTTTTTGAATTTTGTATCTGCTGTTGACCGTTGAGGAGTTCCCTCATCGGGAGCCAACCCAGGATACATCAGCCATGTCATGGTGTAACTTGGAAACTGTTGTCACAATTGAATGCTTACACAAAATTGTGGTTCTTTGCTGTTGACCGTTGAGGAGTTCCCTCATCGGGAGCCAACCCAGGGTACATCAGCCATGCCATGGTGAAACTTGGAAGTTGCTATCATAAATGAATGCGTATACAAAATTTTCGATCTCTGCTCTTGACCGTTGAAGAGTTCCCTTGTCGGGAGCCAACCCTGGGTGGACGGCTTTTAACCACATTTTTTTCAGCTCATGCTATGACCAAATGATGCCTGCATGCCAAATTTCAGCTCAATCGGTTGAAGCGTTTCGGCGCTATCGTCGGAGAATACATACAAACAGACACACAGAAGTGCGTCCACAATACTTTCTTTGACAGGAAAGTAAAAAAATACAATTTGCGGTGTCAACTACAACGGGCGAGCCCGTCACCACAGGACGTTTTAACGATTTTCTCGTTCTATCGCCCTGCAGTGAACGTAGAAGACTTTGGACATAACAAATCCAACGTCCAGCTACGTCACAACCCGCAAGAAGCCATCGCCTTACCGCGAGATAGCCAGTGTTACCTGGCGGGCCGACCCTCGCGCCCTTGCTTCCAATTGTGACCAGATTTCTCCGGTCTCTCGATAGGTTCCGAGTTCGAGGTCGCTTGCGCGGTCCTCTCCCTTACGAAGCGGTGAAACGGTGTGAACCGAATCTATCGCGGACCAAGGCGTCCTTTGCCCGACTCTGAACCGGGATCGGATGGCCAATGGTCATTTCAAGAGCAGTCGCCGTAAGGTAGACAACCGCCCCCGCCCTATAGGAAACAATACAGTTCCCAGACTCCCCCGATTGTTAGTCGGAGAGCACAATCGATTGGCTTGCGCCGCTCGGTGCGCAGACCGTCCAGGAGCGCCAGAGGTTTGATTCCCAGGGGAGACTGGTTGACCCAGTGTCCTACCCAGGCTCGCACCCCATGCGTGGAGGCCATCGGATGGGTGTTGACCCGTGAGTGTGACCGACCCTGAACACATGGGTCATCGTGGCCACCTCATCATGGGCCCATTAGCTAGTAAAAAAATACAGTAAAAATTAGGACCACAGTGGCCGAATAATATATCGAAAGAAGTGAATGTATCCTCTAGGATCAAAGAAATTTCCGCTTAAACAGCCCTCTTAATTTTACGATCTTGCTTTCAAAAAAAACTCCCAATCGGTTAAGAAAAAATACTTTTCATAAAAGATTATGTTGAAAATTTTATTACATCAGTCTCCTCCATATTTTTGATCTAGCTATCAAACTAAACAGCTGATTGATTGGAATTGGGTTACATATTATAAAAAATAAGTACGAACTTCGACAGGAAATTAAGAAATATTTGGAAACGAAGAGAGTGAAAGAGATGTATTCGTCGGTTGAAACAAACAGTTCCAGATGCGATAAGCAAGCACTCTTATGTCATCCCCAGCAAGATAACAAAATAGCAGGTGGCACTCTTTTCACCGAATGAAAAACACCACCTACTCGTATAAATAGCGCGAGCGCAAATGGAATTCGGCTGTCAACCGCTTCTCCGCCTAACGAAATAGCGAGACCATCTGTTTCTGAATCATAACCAATATACAAATGGTGGTAGGCTAGTGCCATTTGCTAAAACAATGATTGAATGTGGTATTTATGGCTATTTGCGTGTAATTTGTTTTTTGGCTGGTAGCCTACAAAAAGTTTAAACGAGACATTCAGTTACCGACCGGTACCAATAAGCTCACATCGGGAGTTCATTGAAGAGAGGGGAGTCTAAAATAGAAAATCAATAAAGTAAAATGATGATCACCAACATCTAAAAGGATATATGTTGTTTCCTGACATTTTCTTTCTAGTATTTCAAAGTTCAAAGTTTATTTAATTACAAAAACCCAGCAAGGTTATAGAACATACAATTAATCGATACATTATTTATAATTCGTATCTTAATGATATACCTGGCACAAAGAAAATTTAATAACAAATCTGAATGTCAATAAACTGTCAGAATCAATGATTACATTGTCTAAATATTGAAAAGAGAATTAAAATAATAATTAACAAATATCCAAGAAAGAAAATCTAATCTACAAGTTATCAAAAAATAAACCAATATATAGAATAGAATACAAAGAAAAATTTATGAGATAAACTAGCAAAGAAATAATAATCAAAGATTGAAAACAAAATAAAAATTCCTAATTCATGTTGCAAAATCAGTAAATAAATTGTCTATAAAATTTATAACGAAAAGTAGTCTAAAATCAAAAAAGCAAAACATACAATATTTTAGAAGTCTGGGTCATCATAGAGAAAATAAAACGTGTGTCAACTCGATATCGAAGGAAGGAATGGAATATTAGGACAAGCAAAGGAGACGGGAGGGTGAGGGGGGGGGGGGGTTATTCATGAGTTAAATAAATGTGTCTTTAGAGATTTTTTAAACCCGCTCGGGTTTTCAAGTAGTCTTATGGGCAAAGGCACGGAATTCCAGAGTTGGACTGCATGCGCTGTGAAAGATCTGGACATGAAAGTTGTTGAATGCTGGGGTATAGCCAGTAATATATTTTCATGAGAGCGCAACGGAAGGCCATGGGATGAAAGCGGAGATTAGAGATTATACTAATAAGAAGGCACGTTTGACTGTAGTACACGGAAAAGTAGGGCGAGTATGTGAAAATCCCGACATCGTCTAATGGGGAGACATTCTATTTGCCTGCGAAAGGTCGATATGTGATCTAACTTCTTCAGGGAATAAACAAGGCGAATATACGCGTTTTGAAACATTGCCAGCTTATCGAGTAGTTGTTCATTCGCGTCTAGGTAGGCCACATCAGCGTAGTTAATTATCGGTAAAAGAAAAGATTGTGCCATTTGGCGTTTAATACAAAGAGGTAGAAGATTCTGCACACGCTTAAAAGAATGAAGACTTGCAAAGACTTTACGACTCACCTCTCTTACTTGAGAATCCGAAGATAAGTTTTCATCAATAAGCAGGTCCAGGTCTTTCACAGTGCTGCTGTAAGGGCGTAGGATAAATGTTTTCACAGTGCTGCCGTAAGGGCTTATTATAAAATAAGTTTTGTGAATGAGCAGGCCCTGGTCTTTCACAGTGCTTGCGTTGAAGTGATACATCCGATTTTTATTTGATTGTAATGTGCCTAACTAATATTGATTGGTTCAACCATTTCTTTTCTCTCAATTAAATTCATTTTGTTTTGATTTGAATGGATGGGTGACAGGGGGACTATTTTGTCTTCGCACCAGGGCCTTTGACTACCTAGCTACGCCACTGGCCTCAGGGCAAAGATAGTAGGTACATCCCTAACGTTTTGTCTGTTTTTCTAAGGCGATTGGGGCGTTCGAACAATAGGAATTAGTGATCTGACCGTTACAAACGGAACAATAGAATTAAGTGCAACTTCGTCTAACCGTTCACTGGAAGCTGCGCATAAATTAAACTCCCCCGCTAAGCCTTTGAATCCGTCGCTCTCGCGGCCACCAATTTGCATTTTCAAGTTGTACGCGTCCCGCTTTTCAAGACCCGCAGAATCGCACGAAACATAAATAAAGCAACCCCAGAACAGGCGTCGAATGTACTTCAGGATCCTGGTCTTAGAAAGTTTTCGGTTGTTTAATAGGTACCTACCAATGCAAAATGACTCATAATAATAATACCTAATATAATAATAGTGAAGTGGAAAATACTCCAGGTCAATTAGCTCAAGCAGGTCTAACATCCATATTTACACGGTATTAAGGTGGTATTAAAAAAAATACTAACGAACGATAGATTATTACCAAAAACGATTTATAACCAAAAATTCTTAAATTTTGATATATATTGTTTGACAATGCAGTATATTAATTTTGACTTGGTACTATTATATAATCATTAATGACATACGGTATACTTAGATGGGGAGCTTGCGGAAAAACCCTCCTCCAGAAAGTAAACGTTGTCAAAAAAACAATAAATACAATCATGTTAAGGAACCTGTGGCGTTACCCTTCTGACGACCCATTTGTTGAGGCATAACTGCTTGATTTGAGACAGTTGTATTGCCTCAAAGCAATACTTTGTCTCAAATGCACCAATGGAGATGAATATTGTGTTTCTCCGGAAAACGGTGAGAGATCTGGTCCATTTTAAGAGAAACTTTAACGTGCCGAAACGTCTAACGTCTGAAAATTGTTTTTAAGGGTAAATTTATTCACATCTTTTTTTTAATGGTTTGAATTCAAAACGATTAAACAGCTGAGATATTCTCACATTAATTGATTAAAATTGAAGGCGAAAAGGTGCCGGTTGATCTGACCTTAAGAAATTTAATTGCCTCATAACTTATAAAAATTAGTAACGTCAAAATAAGTAATGATTGAGAAAGTATCTCCCAATATTCATACCAATTTTAAGAATCATGATCAGCTGAGTGTACGTGCTATTCTTACCGCCAAGAACAAAGACGCCTGCGAATTCAATATTAATATTCATTCTTATATAGAATATTTTTTTGATATACCTACACATATTTATATTTTCTCTATTTAAGTTACCTGAGGTGACGGGTTCGCCCGTTGTAGTTGATAGCTCTAGTCGTTTCTTTCTAGGAAAATTTTAAAAATCGGTTGTGTAACCACAAGACTTTCCTGGCAAGTAGCCAATCGATGAGTGCCCTCTCTCGGTCGGGGGTGGAACCTAGTTATGTCCAATTGCGACGCCTCAGTCGGCATGGTTAGCTTCTAGACTAGGAGAGTGCGGCGCGGCGTTAATATTTGATTAAAATATATGACGGAAATAAAATATTATTAGTGCAGCTTGTATATGAGAAAGTTCGTCTAAAATTTCACAGTGTGATTTCGACCCAACAATACATTTGTGTACCAAATTTTAAGTATCTAAGTCCAATATTTCGAGGAAGATTTATGACTAGTGCCCCCCCCCCCCCCCTCCCCCGATAGACTGATTACATTTTCGTCGTGTCCAATTGACGGCTAAAGACCGCTCTTGGACGTGTCAAAATAATTGGGTTAGGTAGTACGTTTCGTTACTACTCTTTACTGAACATACATGGGTAGTCAAAAATTAACTACTAGATTGCCAAACTATAAATATAAATAAACAACATAGAAGCCTAATACTTAAAGTAGTTAGTAATTCGAAAATATACGTAGTAAAATTATTCATCGTAATATTCAAATTGTCAGTAAAATGTTAAATAATCAAATTAAATCTACGCTATGCATTTTAAACTAAAAGTACATATATAAGACCGTATAAAATAATCAGACAATAAGGCTCTACTTTTTTAAGTAATTTAAATGGGCACAATATTTGAAAAATCATGGCCCTCAAATTCGGCCAGATTATAGAAAGGGTGGCCTATCAGCATCTCCTTGATGTTTTTTTGAATTTTATGACCTCCAGCTGTTTAAATTTTGTAGGGAGTGGATTATAGATTTCAACAACAATCTTCCCAAAGGCAGTAGACGAAGTTTCAACCCCCTCCCTTCCAATAGAGAAGGTGACGTAGGGTTTCATATGATTATCGAGGTAGAAAGAAGTTAGTAAACTTTCATATTGTGGACAACAAAATTTAATAAAGATTATAATACATTTTTCACGATGATCATTTTTTTTCATTTTTCACGAGCGGTATTTGGCACTACACAGGGCTCGATTGCGTTTCTTCGAGAACTAATATCGGAACAATGTTCATGCGAACGAGACAGAGCAAAGCGTTAGAGCTAAATGTAAAATGAACTATCCTATCTTTTCCCGCACAAAAACTACCCGCCGAACACAACCAACTGAATCAGTTTGAAAACATTTCGTCCGGTCTTAGATTATGCCGCTTTATATTTGATTGGTAGGTTTATGCTTGACATGTGGCATACATTCAAGCATAAACCTACCAATCATTCATTTGGCCTTTCTGTCATCCCCACGCATTGAGCTGTCTTGCTCGCATTAACTAATTCCGATTTTAGTTTTCGAAGGAACGCAACCGGGCCCATAACGAAAGGACTCTGAAGGTGCTAACTTACATGTAAAAATACTCACCGGTTATCTTCTATGATTCATCGACTATCGAATATGATCGAGTATCGAATTAAGTGTGTAGTAATAATGGAAAACTTGAAAACATACCTGGAAAAAAAAGAAAATAGGCATGAGATAACGAAATAAGCATGTGGGTTGTATAAATTAAAATAATCATATGTATATATATAAAAATGGATACTAATATAGCTGTCTGTCTGTCTGTCAGTCTGAGCTTAATAGACTTCGACACCGTTTGACCGACTCCCATGAAAATTGGCACATACATATTACGAGTTGTTGGCGCGTGAAATTTACTCGATGGCACCAGATTTTAATATTTTTACCGCCAACTATCTTTTGTTTAAATTGAAGGCTATTGATTATTTATTCTTATATGATTATTACGGTGAACCTCTAAAGAGCCCTTAAATGCTGATACGTCTAATAATTTTACTTTCAAACGCATTGGTTGTACTGATGTTGATTAGTAATAAGAGAATAAACAAATCTCATATATAAAAAGAGAAGTTATGATTCACTCATTCATTCATTCATTCACTGACTGACTCATCAACGCCCAGCCCTAACCCTTAGACCTAGGAAGCTGAAATTTTTAACATAGGTTCCTTTTAGGACGCAAACGCTCACTAAGGGCGGATTTTTCGAAATTCAACCCCTAAAGGGGTGAAAAGGGGTTTCACAGTTTGTATGGAAAACCTATATAGATGTACTTTTTAATTCGAAACTTTGAAAGACTACTCTAATAAACAAATAAGGAAATAGGTGTTTCAAGTTTTTTCAAAATTCTACCCTTAAAGGGGTGAAACAGGGTTTTAAAGTTTGTATGGATAAACGATTTTAGTTGGACTTTTTATTTCGAAAGTTTGTAAGATTACCTTAATAAATAAATAAGGAAACACGTTTTTCATATTTTTTTAAAATTCAACCCCTAAAGGGGTGAAAACGGGTTTCGATTTTTTTTATGAAGAAACGATATAGATGTACTTTTTACTTCGAAACTTTGTAAGATTACTCTAATAAACAAATAAGAAAACAGGTGTTTCATGTTTTTTCAAAATTCAACCCCTAAAGGGGTGAAACGGGGTTTCAAAATTTGTATGAATGAACAATATTAGATGTGCTTTTTATTTCGAAACTTTGTAAGATTACTCTAATAAATAAATAAGGTAACACGTGTATCATATTTTTTCAAAATTCAACCCCTAAAGGGGTGAAAAGGGGTTCCAAAGTTTGTATAGAAAATCGATATAGATGTACTTTTTAATTCGAAACTTTTTAAGATTACTCTTATAAACAAATAATCAAATAGGTGTTTTATGGTTTTTCAAAATTCCGCCCCTAAAGGGGTAATACGGGGGTTTAAAGTTTGTATAGATAAACTATTTTAGATGGACTTTTTATTTCGAAAGTTTGTAAGATTACTCTAATAAATAAATAAGGAAAGAAGTGTTTCATATTTTTTTAAAATTCAAGCTCTAAAGGGGTGAAAAGGGTTTTCGACTTTTTGTATGAAGAAACGATGTAGATGTACTTTTTAATTCGAAACTTTGTAAGATTACTCTAATAAATAAATAATAAAATAGGTGTTTCATGTTTTTTCAAAATTCAACCCCTAAAGGGGTGAAACGGGGTTTCAAAATTTGTATGAATGAACAATATTAGATGTGCTTTTTATTTCGAAACTTTGTAAGATTACTCTAATAAATAAATAAGGTAACACGTGTATCATATTTTTTCAAAATTCAACCCCTAAAGGGGTGAAAAGGGGTTCCAAAGTTTGTATGGAAAATCGATATAGATGTACTTTTTAATTCGAAACTTTTTAAGATTACTCTTATAAACAAATAATCAAATAGGTGTTTTATGGTTTTTCAAAATTCCGCCCCTAAAGGGGTAATACGGGGGTTTAAAGTTTGTATGGATAAACGATTTTAGATGGACTTTTTATTTCGAAAGTTTGTAAGATTACTCTAATAAATAAATAAGGAAACATATTTTTTGAAAATTCAACCCCTAAAGGGGTGAAAAAGGGTTTCCATATTTTTTATGAAGAAACGATATAGATGTACTTTTTAATTCGAAATTTTGAAAGACTACTCTAATAAACAAATAAGGAAATAGGTGTTTCCTGTTTTTTCAAAATTCTACCCTTAAAGGGGTGAAACAGGGGTTTAAAGTTTGTATGGATAAACGATTTTAGTTGGACTTTTTATTTCGAAAGTTTGTAAGATTACTTTAATAAATAAATATGGAAACACGTTTTTCATATTTTTTAAAAATTCAACCCCTAAAGGGGTGAAAAAGGGTTTCGATTTTTTTTATGAAGAAACGATATAGCATTATATAGATTACTCTAATAAGCAAATAAGAAAACAGGTGTTTCATGTTTTTTCAAAATTCAACCCCTAAAGGGGTGAAACGGGGTTTAAAAATTTGTATGAATGAATAATATTAGATGTGCTTTTTATTTCGAAACTTTGTAAGATTACTCTAATAAATAAATAAGGTAACACGTGTATCATATTTTTTCAAAATTCAACCCCTAAAGGGGTGAAAAGGGGTTCCAAAATTTGTATGGAAAATCGATATAGATGTACTTTTTAATTCGAAACTTTTTAAGATTACTCTTATAAACAAATAATCAAATAGGTGTTTTATGGTTTTTCAAAATTCCGCCCCTAAAGGGGTAATACAGGGGTTTAAAGTTTGTATGGATAAACGATTTTAGATGGACTTTTTATTTCGAAAGTTTGTAAGATTACTCTAATAAATAAATAAGGAAACACGTGTTTCATATTTTTTGAAAATTCAACCCCTAAAGGGGTGAAAAAGGGTTTCCATTTTTTTATGAAGAAACGATATAGATGTACTTTTTAATTCAAAACTTTGAAAGACTACTCTAATAAACAAATAAGGAAATAGGTGTTTCATGTTTTTTCAAAATTCTACCCTTAAAGGGGTGAAACAGGGGTTTAAAGTTTGTATGGATAAACGATTTTAGTTGGACTTTTTATTTCGAAAGTTTGTAAGATTACTTTAATAATTAAATAAGGAAACACGTTTTTCATATTTTTTAAAAATTCAACCCCAAAGGGGTGAAAAAGGGTTTCGATTTTTTTTATGAAGAAACGATATAGCATTATATACTCGTAGATTACTCTAATAAGCAAATAAGAAAACAGGTGTTTCATGTTTTTTCAAAATTCAACCCCTAAAGGGGTGAAACGGGGTTTAAACATTTGTATGAATGAACAATATTAGACGTGCTTTTAATTTCGAATTCCTGTAGCAGTACTCTAATAAAAAAATAACAAAATGCGTTTTTCGTGGTTTTTCCAAAATTCAACCCCTGAAGGGGTGGAAAGGGGTTATAAAATTATTATGAAGAAACGTTAGTGATGGTCTTTTTAATTCGAAACTTTGTAAGGTTACTCTATTAAACAAATAAGGAAACACGTGTTTCATATTTTTTTTAAATTCTACCCCTAAAGGGGTGAAACAGGGTTCCACACTTTGTATGAATAAATAACATTAGATGTGCTTTTTATTTCGAAAATTCGAAGGATTACTCTAATAAAAAAGTAAGAAAATACGTCTTTCGTGGTTTTTCAAAATTCAACCCCTAAACGGGTGAAACCCCTTTTCACCCGTTTAGGGGTTGAATTTTGTATATAACCCCTGAATATTTCTGAATAGTTGAATATAACCCCTTTATACAATTTGTATGGAGAAACGATACAGATAGACTTTTTAAATCAAAACTTTGTAATATTACTCTCATAATCAAATAAACAAATGGGTCTTTCATGGTTTTTCAAAATTTCGCCCTTAGAGGGGTAAAACGGGGTTTTAAAGTTTGTATGGATAAACGATTTTAGATGGACTTTTTATTTCGAAACTTTGTAAGGTCACTCTAATAAATAAATAAGGAAACACGTTTTTAATATTTTTTCAAAATTCCACAACTAAAGGGGTGAAAAGGGGTTTCGAAATTTGTATGGAAAACGATATAGATATACTTTTTAATTCGAAACTTTGTAAGATTACTCGAATAAACAAATAAGCAAATATGTCTTTTGTGTTTTTTCAAAATTCAAACCCTAAAGGGGTGAAACGGGGTTTCAATTTTTTTATGAAAAAACGATATTAGATGAACTTTATAGGATTACTTTAAAAACCATCTAAGCAAATATGTGTTTCGTATTTTTTTGAAATTTAACCCCTAAATGCGTAAAAAGGGGTGTTTAAGTTTGTATGGAGAAACGATATTAGATGGACTTTTTATTTTGAAACTTTGTAGGATAACTCTAATAAACAAATAATTAAATACGTCTTTCGCGTTTTTTCACAATTCAACCCTAAAGGCGTGAAAAGGGGTTTAAAATTTGTATGGAGAAACGATATTAGATGAAAATTGTATACTCTAATAAACATTTAGGCAAATACGTATTTAGTATTTTTTTAATTCAACCCCTAATGTGGCGAAAAGGGGTTTAAATGATAATAAACAAATAAGCAAATGCATGTTTCATATTTTTCTAAAATCTACCACTTAGGGGGTGAGAAGGGGTAAATAACCCTAAAAATCAAAATAGAAGTCGCGCGCGACGGTTCCCGGACGTGAGAAGGCGCTAGAACCTCATTATAAATTCATCATTTGTCTCGATAACATGCGTAGCGCAAGCACCGCGATCGTCACATCTTCACGCCTTAATTACTTAGTTGATCATCATGAAGTAAATATTGACAGGAGTACCTACAGAGAAGGACGTTAGATACCTTTATATATTACACGCAAAAACTTATCACTTGACTGGGAAAAAGGGATCTATCTTAACCCAAATTTAACGCGTGCGAAGCCGCGGGCAACAGCTAGTCTATATATATAAAACAAAGTCGGGTTTATTCGAACACTTATAACTCGAGAACGGCTGGACCGATTTTCATGGTTTTTGATTTGTAGTATTTGTCTCCGTCTCGAATAGCAGAACAACTATTAAAAACGAAAATTGGAAAATTGTCGAAAATTTTAAATAAAAGAAAAAACATTTTCCCATACACAATGTAAATCCGTGTTTTTCTCATGGTCAGTTGTGTACGTGGCATGTTCACATGTTGGCAAATCATCCGCTTTATTTGTTCTTGCACCTGATACAAAACAAAAAATGTCGTATATCACAAGGTGCTTCAATGAAGAGAATTAAACCGAGTGCATCCCATGCTGCACAATATGTAAATAGTTTAATTCAATCATGACTTGCTGACACGCGATTCATATACGTAATTTTTGTACTTTTATATTTCTTTTCATATTATTATCTTAATAAAGTGGTGAACTTAATATTTATTTTGTATTCATTGTATTACTTTAATAAAATCATAAGTTCAGTTCAGCTAATCTGTAAAACGACATTCATTGACTGTTAGGCGGTACTAAGTTTGCCGGGTCAGCTAGTAAATAAATAAAATCACTAATCGACTTAATCTTTTCGCAGTAATCTAGTGTAATTGTAAGAAGAGCAATTTTATTAAAAAAACAGATTTCAATAAGATTCACTATTCATTGAAGAAAGTTGCTAATTAATTATTTACAAATATTTTTCTATAATTATTTCACTTTTAAAACGGATATACAAATCGTCAGTTCAGCCACAGCATCATAAACAGGATTTGCTTTCAGAACATGAACTCTGGTGTGTATTTAACCTATAAATTATTCGCGAAGCTGTGCAAGCCGTATAATAGAGTGATTCGGCTGGCAAACAAGCACAGAACAGCGCACTATTCACCAGCGCTTCCCAGCCATTTGTTTATCAAAACAAACAGACGAAGAATATATCTAGTAAATTTTGTTTTTAGCGCTCATTTGTTTTCAGAGCGGCTGGAGAGCTTTTATTTGCGTGCTTGTTAAAGCGGCGCTCAGTGTGTAATTTTGATTGCCGTGTGAAAGCAAACGACGAGCGGTTTGCCTTACCAATTTGAGCGTACCACCTTTCGTGACGGGGGAGACCATAGCCCGCTAGTGCAGCCACAAGCCGTGGAGAAATTACGACAGGGTGTATATTTATGATTTAAAGTAGATAAGAATTGGTTTCGTAAGTTATAAATTTATTATCGTAACCGCTAAACAAGCATAACCTATTATATAAAATAGCGTAACCTATTACATAAAATAATAATAAGTGTACACATATACATACACATACATATACATATATAAATATTTCGATTTAATATATATTATTTTATTCCGCCTTATGTAATATATTAGATTATATTACATTATACTCATACTTTATATTTTTTATATGACTGCCCAAAGAAAATGAGTGTAATGTGCTTATAAAATAAAATAAAATATAATTTATAAAATAAAATAAATACATCGTGTTAATATAAATGAAAAGTCTTAACGTATAGATTCTCAAACTACATAGATGTCCATACGTATAAATACATCAACCATAAATGTTGATGAACCACAAATATGCAAACGAGGCCTAGTAAGAATGACTTTTCATTTAAAAATATATATGAAACATTATAGATTAATAAAGAATTTTGAATTTCGAATTTCGAAACATACCTACATCCTTGAGGCGGGTAAATCATGACGAGCAAATAAGCAACTAATGACAAATAAATTGTGAAAAAAATATATTTTTTTTTTTTCGAAAACTCGAAAAGATATCTTTTTTAATAAAAGTATAAACAGCGTCGATTGTGATGGGCCATCTAGCGGTAGATACTTTTTAGTAAATATTCTTAATTTACGATATTTTACCCTCTGCGATATGGCGCAGCGCACTCTGCGCTGCTCAAACTTAAATTTTTCATACTCTATTTTTTTAATATAATTTTTTTTTATTTTAAAGTTGTTTATTTGCTCGTACTAATTTACCCACTTCAAGGATGCCGGTTAAGTTAAACTCACCCTATATGTAAAGTCACGACTATTGTAATAAAAAACAAAAAAATAAACCATGAACTAGAATTTAAATTACGAACTACGACGATATCGCTGTCACACGGCTTTCTATACTAGCGAGTTTTAGAAATACCTTTGCGTGGCGTTGGTCGTGTCCAGTGTTTGCACATGCCGTTAGAGGACCCGCCCCAATCGACAATGGGCACATTTAGACTTTACCGTTTACCTATTTGCTTATCGACTATGTGTCAATGAAGATAATGGCTGCTTAAATTTGCTGTAGATTTTGTATTCAGTAGGTGTCAATTAGTTGGTGTTTAATTTGGGACCATTTTAAACCTCTTCATCTAGCCAGAGCCGTATTTCCGAAATAATTTCTAGGACCAATTGGGCCTCTGCCATTTTTACCTTAAAAAACCTCTACATAAAGGAGATTTTGATTCTCGCTAAGTTGATCACAAATTGGTAATCACAGCTCAGAAATTCAACTTAATATCCGAGGTGAATATTGCAAACAGATGAGGACGTCGTAGTGATTAAGACTCCCCCGGTAGTTTGCCGGTTGGACAGCGTAAACTAGCAAACCAGCTAGTGCACAACTGCCTAGTGCCGCCCAAGGGAGTTCTCTCTGGCCTTTCTGGAATGGTCCCTCTTTGGGGAGGCTACCTGATTGGAGATCAACCGGAAATCGGAGTGGGTGTCCCAATGTAATAGACGTTATTCCTGCTCAATCTACACAGTCCCGCATGGTCGCGTTTAGCCGAGGACTTCACGACGAAGCAGCGCGACGACTACCGTTTTCTTGCGCCACATCTGAGTGTATGTGTATAGTAGTAAGTCTATCGTCTTAGTGTATGTGCGTCTTCGCGAATGTGTATCTAAGTGAATGTACTTCTTAGTGTATGTGTATGTATGTTAAATGTGAGGAAGAAGATTAATTTCAGTACGTTCCATCGAATTAAATTCGATACAATATGAGACGTCACCTCGTTAGCATCGAAACGCTGTACCAACTATGCACGTACAAGCACAAACGCAGTCGAATCTATGAATTTCCGCCGGCATGCATGATCTGCCGCGCCGGAGAAGGAAATTGACCATATTTCATAGCCGAATGCCCGCCCCACGTTACCGGGCGCAACATTTGCAAGACATACGTTCCATGCCGGGAATTCCATTTCCAATCGACCTACTATTCCATTCCATTGTTTCCAAGATATGTCCATATGGCCAGCTGCGAGCTATGCTCAATAGCGGCGGGAATAGCATTATCTTGCGGCTTGTGGCCATTCTTAAAACAATAAGCGAATCATAATAAATGAAAATGTCGATTGATCATGTATACGCGGGACATACTGATATGATTGAGAATAGTAAAAACCACAAAGAGGAAATAACTGAATATATTTTTTTTTATGTACTTTAAAATACTTTTGAAATTAAACGTACTTTGAATTTACACACTCCAACTGTTTAAACCGAGGCTGATCGAAGTTGCCGGAGCGAAAATTTACCACAATCACTGCAAATTTATTAAGTAAACTCGAACTACCATTATATTTAAAACAAGATTTAAAGACAATTTAGAAGAATGTTTCGAATATCAAATGAATAACTATTTATAACAGGCAATCTATAAATAGGATAGAAGCGAAATTACCGCGTGAAATTTGTAGCACCCGACGTTTCGGTGACGTTGCACCCGCCGTTGTCCAGGGCAGACTTAAAGAGCTGTCAATTCGTTGTTTTGCGATTAGGCTGCATACCGCTGCCGCCACTGCGTAGGTTATAACGGTGGTGGGGGGCCGGACTCGGAGCGCGCGAATTTCGAAAATCCGTCTAGCCGACCCAAAATATAGCTCGATTTTTGAGGCCTGTAAAGGATGTAATACCACTGCGAACCCCGGGTGTGTATTTATAATAAATAATCAGCATTACATTAGTAACTTAATTGATTTATAGCTATTCCAAAATACGAACTCCTAGTTTATTTAAAAAACAAAAAATCTCTAAAACCTATAATGAGTTTATTCTTGGGAAATGACTATAAAAACACATTTTATGTTATTTAGTGAGTTTATACTGGCAACATCATTGCATTTTGTGTCATTGCGAAGCCGCTTTGGCTATATGTAACGGTCCAATTAACACCTCTTTTAAGGACTTCGGGACTTCAGGTGAATACAAGCGTGGAAAAAAATCAACTATGAACGAAGAAAAAGCTCAAGCTATTGAACATTTAAAGAAACACGTTGATAGTTTTCTCGCTTTAGAATCCCATTACTGCCGTAAAACATCGTCGAAGAAATACTTGGATTCTAAACTATCAATTTTAAAAATATATGAATTGTATGAGGCAGAATGTAAAACAAACGATATAAAACCTCTTTCGAAATATACGTACAGAAATATATTCTGCCCAGTTACAACTATGCTATCCACAAACCAAGAAAAGATCAATGCGTAACATGTTATAAGTATGAAGAAGCTTGTAAAGCAAACTCAGAAAATTTGGCAGAAATGAAAGAGTTATATGAGCAACACATTGAATGAAAAAATCAAAGCTAGTTGGCCAAAGAAAATGACAAGAAAAAAGGTACAAACGATCCTCCTTTTCGATCGAATACATTGGATTTACAAAATGTGCAACAGATTCCTTCTGGAGATATCTCCCAATTATATTATTCTAGAAAATTAGTCGTATATAATGCAACAATTTACAAAAGACAGCCACCAAATGATGCTTATTGTTTTATTTGGTTGGAACAAGAGTGGAAAAAAGGCAGCAGCAAGATAGGCACAGCTATTTATGCTTGGATCAAAAAATTACCTACTACTGTTAGGGAAATAGCCATTTATGCTTATACCTGTGCTGGCCAAAATCGAAATTAATGTATAGTTGCTCTTTGCATGTACCTGGTGCAAACAATTTCGGCCCTTAAAACCATTGAACTGAAGTATTTGGAGAGTGGTCACTCATTTATGCGCAGTGCCATTGAGCACGAGAAAAAGTATTTAAATATTTTTCGGAAGAAGTATTAAAAAGAAAGCGGAAATAAGATCTTTAAGAGAATTATATTTTTAAGTACAATTTATCAACAGTGTTTGTATAGGGGCAAACTTTGATTGACGAAAACTGAAATAAAATCAGTAGAAGGATCTTAATTTAAAATACAATGTGTCAACAAAGTCATTATTTGCTTTTGATTTTTATTATTAAAAAAACTAAACGTACATTTTACTTTCCTGACGACCTATCGGAAAGGAAAGTATTGTGATCGCGCTAAAAAAAATTTTGAGATGAAGATGGGAATATATATTTTGAGACTCCCTGAGACGATTGAGACTATTTCCAGACCGATCTCTGTCTGTATGTATGTCTGTATGTCTGTATGTCTGTATGTATGTATTCTTCCACGATAGCGCCCAGACGCTTAATCGGATTGAGCTGAAATTTGGTATATAAGCTTCTGTTAACCGTCGGAGGAACCCATTAGTTTTTGGAGTCCCTACGCCCTACGGTTGTGGTACCTCCCATGCAAATTTGGGGTTCCCGGCGAAAAAATTGTTTCCGCGATAGCGCCCAGACGCTTAATCTGTCTAAGTTAAAATTTGGCATAGAAGCTTCTGTTAACCATCGGAAGAACCTATTAGTTTTTGGGGTACTTACGACCAACGTTTGGGGTACCTGCCATACAAATTTGGGGAACCTTGATTACATATTGTCCCCGCTTTCAAAATTTCTTTCTCCAATCGATAGGTATGGTCAGTGTGAATAGTCCAGTTGATTTTGGGGTCTCTACGACCTACGGTTGGGGAAAATTAGGGGTACTAGAGTAAAAAATGTCGCTGTTTTTTCGCACCTCCCCGGATACTAGTCAGGAAAGTCTTGGGGTGACACAACAGATTTTTTTAAACCATCTGTCATAGATTGAACATTTAATTACTAAAAACTACAATTATACCTAGTTGTATTTTATTTCTCCTTTGTCTCTATTTAGTGTTTTCATAGTACAAATCAAAAAGTCACTAAAAGAAATTTTATGTAGTGTAAAATTCATATATAAATTCACTAACTTGAATTATATTTTTTTTCTCAATAACCATAAAAAAATTGATAAAATTTAAATGCAAACATAAAGAACAAATAAATTAATATTTTTTTCTTAAAATACAACGTCATTATTGTCTATGGATTTTTTGTAATTTCCGTTTAAATTCGATAAAATCTTTGTCGTGCTCTCCTGAACAATTTGATTACTGTGGGTTAGCGAGTTTATGATCCAAACCGACTATATATTGTATAATATGAATAAATGACTATTGCTATGATATATAGGTGCCGCGGCGAGAGCTGGCACGTTCACAGTACTCACACTAATGCAATGTCGTGACGCGCGACGTGACTTTCACTTGATGCGCATCATAAAAAGTCTTTCCGTCTCTCTCGCTCGCGGTCAAGCTTATGACATTGCATTAGTGTGAGTACTGTGAACGTGCCAGCTCTTATCGCGTGACCTGTACTGCGAGCAAGGATAACTCATGATTAATCCAAGATATTTCACCAGAGACCATGCTAAAACCAGCGTTTGATAATCGTTTGTTAAAGCGCCACAGAGTGGATCGGCACCAACTCTCACGAGCAGTTTTTTTTTCTTTAGTCATATGGTTATGAGGTATTGAATTTGTAATTGATTTATAGCTTAGCGGACGATGTAATTTAATATATGCTAATCCATTCGAATATCTAACATCAAAATATCTATTCTGTTTGCCATTCTCTATTTAATCGAATGTTAAATTATATTTATTGCCGTTTTTTTTAGAACCACATTTTAGGGCAATTTAGTGTTATTAGCATTTTACTAAAACTTGTACATAATTGTAATATTAGAGTCCTGTCCACCCTAGAACGGACTAGTTGGGTGACAGAATCAAATAAGCAACAGGTTAATTAAGGTTTTGCCATTCGGTTCCGGTTATTTTTGTAAGCAAAATCAATGTTTTATAGTAATTAATTCTTAAATAAATAAATTTCAAAAATATTTTATCGAAATTTCATTTCCGTTGCAACTCATATAGGTGTATATTTAATTAAATAACCGCTTTTTAATTGCTTTTAGCAGATTTTAAATAGTATTTATTCATACAGAAAGTATCAATTCTTTAAAATGAAGTTAAGCGTTAGAACTCGTCGTAGTTTCTCTTTTTTCTAAGATATTCAGTTGCTAATTAAATCGACAATAGACGAAAATAAATATTCCAACAATATTGGCTCATACTTCTCACCATCAAAATCAGGGCTATCGGTATCTACAAAAATTGACAGGGAAATAACGATGGCGCAGTTACATGGTTAAGATGATATATATTATTACGAGTATTTGATAATTTATTACTGATTGCAAACAATTACTTTTGACAAGGGAGCTAATGGGACCTTGATGAGTTGGCCACGAAGACCCATTCTGTTCAGGGTTGGTCACACTCACGGGTCAACACCCATCCGGCGGCCACCACGCATGAAGTGCGAGCCAGGGCAGGCCTTAGGGCTAGTTTCCCCTAGGAATCAACCTTCTGGCGCTCCTGGACGGTCTGCGCACCGTGCAGCGTAAGCCAATCGACTGTGCACTCCGACTAACAGTCGGGGGTGTCTGGAAGCAGTACTGTTTCCTATAGAGCGGGGGTGGTCGCGGACCTTACAGCGACTGCTCTTGAAACGACCATCGGCTACCCGATCCTGGGTGAACAGCCGGGCAAAGGATGCCGTGGTCTGCGATAGATTCGGTATACACCGTTTCACCGCTTCGTAAGGGAGAGAACCAAGAGACCAATCAAGAGACCGGAGTAATCTGGTCGCAATTGGAACCAAGGGCGTGAGTGTAAGCCCGCTGGGTAACACTCCTGGCTATCTCGCAGTTAAGGCGTTGGCCTCTTGCGGGCATGGCGGAGCTTGGCGGTGGATTGTTTTGTCCAAGTCTTCTGCGTTCACTTCACGGGAGAGAGAACGACTAATCGTTAAAACTTCCTGAGGTAACGGGTTCGACCGTTGTAGTTGAAAACTCTATATATAATTACTTTTGACACATTTACAATAAAATACGCAATGGATTATATGCACATTCGATTGCATTATTCTATTACAAAACACATTAAAATGCACACTCGTATATGAAATTCTGAATAAAAAAGACACCAGGGTGTGAAAAAAGAGAGACAAAAAAGAGGCGGGGCGCAAATATATCGAATTTAATAAGTATGTATTTACCTAACCTTACCATTAGGAACGATCATAGACAAACCCCAATGCTTCGTTTTTCCACACTTATAGACTACGAAATATTATTTGACAAAATTGACAGCTGCGAAACCAGTTTAGTTCGATACCTGTAATACCATATTTCCCAAGTTTCATTAGGAGCATTTCATGGGATACTGTGTCGGGGGCTTGCGCGGGGTCGGGAAGTACAGTAATACACTTTTTGTTGGCGTCTACATACCTAGTGATATGCTCTGACATTTTTAGTACTGCATCTTGTGTTTCCCATTTTTTGATCTGAAGCCGTATTGGTTTTCGGATGACATGTGATTGGTTTCTAGATGATTACAGAGTTGTGTAATTACTATTTTTTCCAAAATTTTTGCTAGAGCATCGGGTACTGGTATCGGTCGATAATTTGAGGGATCAAACTTCGGTCCATATCTGTCACCTGATACTTGATAAGAAAAATATTTTTTCGGTTGTTTATGTTTAAAAAAAAAAAAAAAATTATAATATATTAAATATATTAATTATATTAATTAATTAAATTCACAAGTATATGTGCACAGTAAGAAACCTTTTTAGGCTACTGAACTTAATTTATTGGTCATTTTAATTATATATTAATCTATATATTTATTTATTTTACTTATCTATAAACTTAAATATGTTCTTTTTCTTTATTTAATATTAGTTCTTTATTTATATACACATTTATATATTTATAATAACCTTAAAATTTATAAGAATGAATAAGCGATCGGAATGAATGAGAAAAAAAAAAAAAAAAAAAAAAAAAAAGAAAGAAAGTGAAGTCACTATGATTAAAGTGAAGTCTTAAATACTATCACCCCAGAACAGATATACAATCTAGTGGGGGGATAAAATCCACACAAATGCAATCTTATCTGCTTCGCAAAAATCAATTGTATTGTTTTGGATAATTTTATAAAATAAAATAAATAAATAAAATAAAATTGTCATTAAAATGTCATAAAATAAACAGTGAGTCCCAAAAAGTTATGACCGTTGATTTTACTATGGAGATCGATTCTACCTGCGTGGAACACTTTAACAAACGCTTTAAAGGCACAAACTGACCGCTGCACCGGGTTCGATCATAACATCTTGAGCTTTATACCACCAACGATCAGAGTAAATATTGCAGTATAGGTACCTAACAATAATTGTAAAATGTGTATTTCAGACATATATATTAAAATACGCACTAAATACTGATGATTTTGAAATCGAGCTGTTACTGTTACACTAATTAATAGTCTTAATCGGTTAGCTACTTACCATGTTAAATTCAGTGATTACCAATTTCGATTTTACACTTACAACAATAAATTTTAAAATGTGTACTTCATACAGATATATTAAAATACACACTAATTACTAATGATTTCGAAATCGAACTGTTAGGGTTTCATTAATAGTCCTAATCGTTTATCTACTTATTAAGTTAATGATCATTGCGTTTTAATATTTTTTATAAGTAAATTTTGTCAAATAATTTTGTTACTTTTTACTAGGTACAATAAAGATTTTTCCTAAATAAATTCTATTGCTTATTCAGCTGTCATTGAAAGATTCAGAAGAAAATGTTATTATTATTTTACTTGAAAATTGATACGTATAAATAATTAATATTATTAAGCGATCAAGGCGTTTTAGTCTAACCATATCAAGCCATTAGACATTCGACGATAGGTGTGAAAAAGGTCTCGATCGTTGTGAAAAAGGTACCAATGTGCTAACGACACTTTTGTCAAACAATATTTCGTAGAGTATAATAGTGACATCTAAGAGTTTATCAGCCCGTATAGGTACGAACACTGTCTTACAATACTCACCTTTGCCTTTGCCACCTAATATCTGCCTTTGAGCCTTTCAGCAATTTTGCCCCCTTATGAAACGACAATTTGAATAGAACTTGCTTTATTAGTACTCCATAATAAAATAGAATGAAGGCCCGATTTTATAATCAGACATCTCTATGTGTACAGATGTTATCATAATTTGATCATCGCGATGTATGCGTCGACCCAACTAATTATCCAAAGTATCTAGTTTATCGCAACATCAAATTACCGAAATCTAGATCATCGTTCTCAATTTGAACGCACCGCGTTTGATTAATATCGTAGCTAATGGGATACTTCGCTGACTAATGGAGCATTCCTGCGATGCCGAACTAAATAATTCAGTAATACACTATTCCGACTTGCTACTTTCAATATATCATAAATATACCTATAACATAATGTTATACATTAAAATACTATTAATAATTTAGAAGATAATTTAATTATAGAGCAAAATAAAATAGTAAATAAATTCAGAAAAATAGGAAATAGAAAGAAATAATCTCAGAAATAATCCTTCGCAAAGCCAGAGCAATACACCCTCTCAGCTGAGTCCCAGACAAGTTAAGGGGTCTATAGTGAGTGGCTTAGGGTGGTAAGAGCCCTTCAGCAAATTACGAAACCCTCTATTCAAAGCTGATTCATCGTTTTCAACAAGCGTGAAAGTAGTAAGTGGGAGTACGATCAAAGTACGATATATTATTATACCAGACAACGCTCTTGACAGACAACTTTCGAACACAACTTCTTCAGACAACTTTCGAACACTGTTCTCACAAATATTTTATTATATAAAAATTTTTGCAAAATATCATGTCGTTTGCCAAGAAATGATAAGACACTAGCAGATCAAGAATAATAAAATAATAAACATAAATATAATTTAATATACCTAATCTAGTATAATACATAGGAGGAATAATACAATACCTATATAATAATCGAAGACTATCGCGGTTGTTTGACATTATAAATAGAATTTAAAACGATCTGCGAAAATCGGCGATCTGCGAATATATATAATTGCATAGCGGAAGTAACCACTGGATGCAGTTTCACAATCCCATTGTGCTATCCAAGGAACAATTCTACTTTCCTCGCATGATCCGGGAAGCCATTGAAATAAGAAGAACCCCGAACTTCAATAGAGACGACGGTTACAAACTCTCTTCTACGTGGAACCCTCTTATTAAAATGTTCTCGCCGCCGAACTCTGAACGCAAGGACGTAAGACAGGATACAGTGAGTGTTGTGTGCAAGACGGATTTTCAAAATTCGCACGCTCCGAGCCCGGCCCCCCATATAACCTACGCAGTGGCGGCAGCGGTATACTGCCTACCCGCAAAACAACGGATTGACAGCTCTTCAGTCTACCCTGTACAACGGCAGCTGCAACGTCACCGAAACGCCGGGTGCTACAAATTTCACGCGGTAAATTAGTTTTCTATCCGATGTAGAATATATAATAAATTGTAATATTTATATATGTATATATGTTTGTTATCATATTTCATTTTATCAATAATTATTTAACTTTCAAATATCGAAGAGGTACATGTTAATACTTGAATATGATGAAAATTATCCTTAGTTAAAGTATACGTATACGTCAGTTAGGCTACTACACCCAACAGTCAGGTAATACGTCATATGTCCAGATACAGGCCATATTCGGCCTAGTTGGGTATGCGCCGAGCATGGTCTTTAAAATGTTGTCGTCGTTTACTTAGTATGACCACTTTATGTATTTCCGTTTTTTTTTAGATAAATGAAATAAATACAAAATTTTTAAAAAAACACACCCTGAAAGTTGCCTCGAAACGGGCACAGCAGTTAAACTGTCCTTCAAACTCCTCATAAAAATAATATATTTTACATAATCAACGATGACATTCGTGTCGGTTTAACGTTGACATTAAGTTTCGTTGTGATTTATTAATTCTGCGAATAAATTTTGAAGACGAGCTTTGATGAGTTCATCGCAAGTTTTTAAATTGTGAATTTTGCACGTTTGACGTCGTCCTTTCATTGCATGTTTGTTAGATTTATTTCTTGCACGATTTTATCACCAATATTTAATACTAGCTGCGCCCAGCGGTTTCACCCGCGTGGTGAAAGAAAATTGTGATAATGATGATAGAAAAACATATATCTTTATAAATTATAGCCTATGTGTTATTCTGATGTGTAAGCTATATTATTAAAAAGTTTCATCAAAGTTTTTGCGTGAAAGAGTAACAAACATCCCTACATACATACAAACTTTCGCGTTTATAATATTAGTAGGATTACCGGATATAAGCACTATAAATCACCAACAAGCTTATTTACTGGACAGATGGCATCTATACCACAACAAATATATTAGCTAAAGCTACAGTAAATATATTAGCGCCGAAAAATTTTTTTTTTTCGGCCAGCGACCGCAATAAATGGGCGACCAGTCGATGACGATCGACCTGTTGGCGACAGTTTCAACAAAAAAGGAGTGTAATGTATTCGGGTTCATCTATGTAGGTATATATGTTTTCCGCTTCTTTATTCCACCATAACATCTAAACGCTAAAATCGATTTAAACGCCTGGGGTATTGTTAGAATCGTTATGACATCCCGAGTGTCGTAGAGTACGTTAAATGTCTAAATATCAATTAATTGTTTGTTTCAATGTTCAAATGTCAATAAATTAACATAAATATATCGTTTTTAGTGTCAAATCTGGTTGTTTTTAAAGTCAAAATAAGGTATTATTGAGTATATTCCGGAAATATAAATTTATCTATACGAATAAAACATAAACTACAAAAAATTATTAAAAACGTAATAGTAATAATTATAGATACAATAGTTCACTTTCTGCAGCGGCAGTCTTGCTTTTTATTTTTTTTAATATATTTTCTTGTTCATTTCTAGTATTATATTACTATTTTTTACAAATGATTTTACTTCACTAGGGAGTTATTAATCCCACGAGGATTGAACAAGTGTTTCATAGCATGGACACGTTTGTTCCCTTTCCCTTACCTCACTTTTATTTCAATAACTAAAATATGTAGACTTCTATTAATATTTAATTATACAATGGACACTATATAAAAACATCTAATAATTTTACAAAGTGTATTGGATTACAAAACAAGTTGCGACTGTAATTATAGAAATGACAACAGCCTCGCTTTTTAACCCTACATATTTTTAGAGTCGTATATAGGTCGCAGAGTCATAGAGAGTTTATAGTTAGAGCTCGACCACCATATAAAAGTATTGAGAACAATTGTTATACCTAATAATTTATATTTATATATTTTACAGACCAGCATATAACTAAAATCCAGTATTTCAGCCATCACCACCCGCTGATAAATTACTTCACTGTCGTAAACGCAATAGTACTTTCAGTACGTGGGCTCACCCAACACCCCGAAAACCGAATTCGCTGGCTACAAGTGGATTTTTGTGTTTCTGTCGGCGTGTTATCATGATTTGAGCGTATTTTCACGCTTATCCTTGTTTAATGCTATTTCGGGCAGTAGCAGTCACAGTGTAAATGAATGGGTACCTAGTCCTACTATTAATATGCTTCTAGGAGTAGATACAAGAAATACAAACAGATTGCACAAAACTTAAACATAGTCACTTAGTAGAGATTAGTCATTGAAGTCACCGACTACTATATTCATCAAGAATAAATTAAAAGTAAAAAAGGGTTTTCAAAAACAAGCTTTACTTTCCACCAGAAAGTTGCAGTGGCAATCTCCCAGCTCCATCTTCTTACCCTCGTTATCATGTGTAATCGAAAGTACTCAAGACAACAAAACAAACGAACTCACACTTGACTATCTTAGCACTTTCCATTAGGGAGTTCCAGTGGTAATCTTCCGGATCCATCTTCAGACCCTCGTCATCATATGTAATGGAAAGTACCTACTCATGATAACAAAACATACTAGCCCGAATTCGACTGTCCTACCATTTGCTAGCAGGGAGTTCTAGTCCCTACATCCCGCCTCCATTATCATATCAGCTCGGTGGTTCTATAATATTGCATTGTCACGGAACTTACATAAGTATGCCAAATTTCAGCTCAATCGGACAGATACCAGCAAGTGGTTGAAAAATGGTATGCAAATTTTGGAACGGACAATTTACATACGAAAATTGCAAGTTAATATAAAACTCGTAAAAATTACGTCTTTATTATACTGGCTGTAAGTATAGACGTCTGGTGTATCCTGAAATCCCATCCCTTCTTATTTATATTAATTCTACTATGTTTTTATCGCTTCCATTTATTACGTATCTGTGTAATACGTAGCATTAAAACACAGTACGTATCTGTGTAAATTTTAATATGTATTAACGCAATAACAATAACTACGGCAGAAAATTAGATCTCAGACACCGTGATTTTTCGCTGTGTCTCTGACAGAGAAAATGTAATAAAATGTTTCCCGCGAGTGCCACGTACTTAGGGAAGCATTATCGAGACCTGCACCGGGGTCTTGGATAGCTACCTAACAAAAGAGCAGCCAAGGAAGACCAGGAAGAAGCGCTGTTGCAAGACATTCCTTTTCTAATTCCCTGCTGTCCACACTTGGCTGTCCAGCTCTTACCAGCCCTTGCTTCAGGATATCGACCACAGGATATCCAGATAAAATTTAAACGTATTGCGTAAAAATGCAGATGACCCCCCCTCCACCGGCTAGACAGAAGAAGTTGTGGGTAGAACACCGGTCCCATGGTCCGAGCTGGGCCAGTCTAGATGAAGGAAACGGACAACCGATCCGGATGGAGACTGATTGGAGGGGCGTATGTCCAACGGTGGGCGAATGCGCGCTGATGAAGAAGAACAAAAAGTAGATGATCTCCTTGATAAACACAAAGGTTAATAGGTTAATACGAGGAATATCATTGTGTTATTTAGGATCGACATGATGTAAAGTCAAAAATATCACTTCAAGGGATAACAATTGCTGAAATATTACGATACCTAACTTTAAAGTACACCATGGCCCAAAATTAAAAAATTAAAAAAGATGGAACGCTTTGCATTGACGTTTATTTTTCGTTATTATTTTTAATAGTCTTGGCGGAAAATTAACATTGCGTGACCAAAACTATTTAAAATAAATGGTTTTCACTAGGTCTTCGCAAAGGGGAGCAATAATAGTTTTATATGAAGCAAAAAAGGACATTATGAAATATAGTACACATTCTCAGCGTCAGTAGTCAGTTATATTCTTCAATTATCGGACTATACAACGAGCTTGATCATATCGGACTGTTAGGAGGTTTATTCGCAATCCACAGACCATAGTGAGAAAGATGCCTCGAGATCTCCGGAGAAGTCGCTCTATGGACCAACGTGTTGTCAATTACATCTTGATGGCATACAGACTGAGAAAAGCGCAACTTCTTGCGGACAAAGACAAATAGTTCGACTCGACAGATGGCCTTTTCATAAACGACGCGCCAATCCTGAAAATTTTAAAAAATATCGTATTTATAAACGTTTTTTTTTATTTGTTTCGAATGCTAAATTTGTCATGATTTGAGGTAGTAATTGCGCTACAGGCAACACTCCCTGTTTTGTTGAAACGGGCCCTTGTTTTCGTTGAAAAGGGCGTCAAAAAAACCAAGAGGGTACCAACGAGATATTCTCGAAGCTGTGGTAGGTCCTTGGAGCTATGTACATTTCACAAGACCGGTCCAGCTTGCAACGCCTTAAGTGTTCAGCACAGGTGCAAATACATTTTTTCTGATTCCATCAGCTCTCAAGAATGGCTACTCTACTTGCCCGACCTGAATCCCATGAACTACAGCATATGATCAATCTCAGAAGCAAAGGCCTGCAGTAGATGGCATAGAACTTTAAATGAGTCAAAGTCAGTAGGTACTTACCTGGGAATGGATAAAATAACGATGGAGGAAGTACAGAATATTGCTTCGAATTTTGTTAAACGTTTGTAGCTGTGCATTAAGCCAAAGGAGGCAATTTTGCGAACTAATTAACTTTCTTGCTTAGAAAGAGTTCCATTTTTGCACCAAATTTGACGCCCATTCATAGAATCTGGTAAGCATGGCATTGCACAAAGAAACGCGTCTCGTTTTCACACGACTGCCCGGAAAAAGGAGTGTTTTGTGTTCAGGGTTCATCTAAGTATGTTTTCTTTTCCTTTATTCCACCATAGCTTCTAAATGCTTGAACTGATTTAGAAATGTGTGGTTCTGTTAGAATCGCTGTCAGGTCGATTGTTAAAGGGTACGTGCGACGATCCATTGCTCTCATATAAGGAGAATGCAGCGTCTTCGATATAATTCGATGTTAGTTACAGGACAGTCTTCATTTGACAATTTATTATTTTTCGTTCTTCTTCTTCACGGCCGCCAGAAATAAAACAGGAATAAACAGGTCCAGTAACGAATATAAGTTGTTAGAATATTAATTTTGCAAAAAAAAATATACAAAATGTAATACCTTAAATGGCCAAATATCAAGTAAGTTGTGGTCTAAATGTGATATTATTATTATTTGTTGAGTGGGGCTTTTCTAAGGTCTTTATGAGCCTTGTAACACTGCGACCATTGCTGATCTATTGCGTTCGCCACCTACTATATTTCTGCACTAAGCCTCGTGTCATTTAAAAACCGCAGCAGGCTTTTGGCGCCAGATTGATTTACCTCCTCAGGTTGGAGGTAGTGACCACCCAAGTGGGTGTATCTTTTACGCATCAGCGGGCCACACTCACACATGAGGTGCTGGGGAGTTTCTTCTGCCCCTTGGCAAAACCTGCACATTTTTGTGTCTCTGAGTTTGAGGTTGAACATGAGTTTGTTCAGGCCACAATGCCCCGTGAGCGCCCTCACCAGTATGCGTAGATTGTTGCTATTTAGCGATAGGGCCTCACGGGCCGTCTTACGGTCGTAAGCCTTAATAAGCGCTTTGGAATGATTCAACCCTGGCGTGTTGTTCCAGTGGTTGATGGATTGTTCTAAACACATTTGTTTGAGCATTAGGTTTGTAAGGCTTTTTGGTACGCCACAGCAAGGTTCAGGACCGTATAACGTTCCCTTTGCTCCCGTCCTAGCAAGTTCGTCGGCTTTTTCATTTTCGTCGATTCCTGCATGACCGGGAACCCATCTTAGAATTACCCTGTTCTTTTCGCCCAGGGAATTCAGTAGTGATATGCAGTTTTGCACTAGATTTGAATTAATGGTATTCGAGGCCAGTGCCATAAGAGCTGCTTTGCTATCCGAGTGGATATAGATACGGTGGTTGGCGTAGTCTTTGGAGGTTGATATCCGCACATTCAATAATGGCGTAAACCTCCGCTTGGAATATGGAGGCGTATTTTCCCAAGTTTACACTTCTTTCGAAGTTTGGTCGCTCTCCATATATACCACAGCCTACGTCAAGTCCCGATTTGGACCCATCAGTATACCATTTAAGGCTACCGGCTTCCCATTGCAGTTGGCTTTTTAGCCAGTCGTCTCTGGGCGGTAGTTCCACTGTAAAAAGTTTTCCAAGGTTTAGGAGTGGGAACATGGTGTCTGATACATGGTGTCTGTTGAGGGTTGGATTTTCACTGACTGAGTCAAGAACTGATCTTAGTGCTTGCGAGATCCAGTTTACCTTCTCTCGGGCAGGTAGCCTGTACATGCTGGCTTTCGCCACCTGTTGCAAATGAATGTGTAGGGGCGGTAAGTTCAGCAGTGCATCTAGAGCTGCTCCAGGAGTGGAAGACATTGCGCCAGTTGTCATGAGGCAAGCCGTCCTTTGGATATTGTTTAGTTTGGTAATCACAGTTTTCTGGTTGGCTTTGTTGCACCATACCATTGAGGCGTACGAGATTATCGGCCTCACAATGGCAGTGTATAGCCAGTGGGAGATCTTGGGGTTAAGGCCCCAGTTTTTCTCTGCCAGTCTTCTGCTTATACCCAAAGCACTTTTAGCTTTTTGAATTGTTTTGTCTAGGTGGCTGTTCCAGGTGAGTCTGGTCGAGCGTGACTCCAGATACTTCACTTCCTTGGAGAAAGGAATCTGCCTGTGGTTTAGGAATGGCATTTTTAGTCCACCTAGTTGACGTTTGTTGGTAAATGGCACGAGGACGGTCTTATCGGCGTTGACCGATAATTCTATCTCTCTGTACCAATTGCTAACGATTGTTAATGCTTTCTGCATCATGTGTGAGATCATGTTTTGGCAGAAGCCCCGGACAATGACTACTAGGTCATCAGCATAGCCCTGTGTGTCTATCCTGGCCTCTGCCATCCTATGCAGGAGTTGATCTATTGCAAGAATTGTTAGTTTCGGAAACTTTCAGTGTGACCTATGCAGATAAGGATATAATATTTATTGTATGACAAACCTGTCGACCAGTTTAATTTACATCACCTACTGAGTTGAATCTTCCACATATTCGTTATCCACACATTCGTAACCAGACTAGCGCCAAACAGATTCTGCTCCATGCCTCCTCGCTCGGATTCGGGGTGGTATTCCCGAACACGCGTTAAAGTCGGTGACAAATTCCATGTTGGAAGATGAAACGAGTGGCATTTATATACCGATCACGCGTACCTCACGTCCCTGTGATGTATTGATATTAATGGTGACAAACAGATGTGCCAGCGCCCGTCACATCGACCTATCTCTCTCGACAAAGCCTCCGCCGAATTTAGACACTCAATATTATTTTAGGGGAACATTATTTATGACATCGATATTCAATTCACGCCCTTATGAAAACTGAATGATATGGCGCGGCATCATACGTATATAGCAGACGTGGATCAAATCCCTAAGCTTTCGTTTGAATTTCGATATGGAAAATACTCATACAATACAAATTACTCAATTCATGACAAACATTAAATCGTGATAATTACTGTATTAAACAGTTTTCTAAATTTAGTCGATCAACACCAATGACGTGATCTAACTATGCCAAGTTTCATGATCCTGCGAGTTAAATTGCGAGATTAATATTAATCCGTCACATACTATCGTAATATTGTCAATGAGGAGCTAGAGTCCTTTCACGCTGCTGCGATTATTACAGTATCATATGCGTATCTTATATTGTTGTCGTTTACGCCATTTACCTTTTTGATTACACTTCGCTTTATTTAGTGTGTAGAGACTTCGTCCTACATATCAAGTCAACAAAAGAAATATATTCTAAAGAAATCCATAAACACAAACACAATCGATTCTACACGTGTACTGCCATTAAATTCCATCTAATTTCGGTAATTAATGCAGTCGCAGCCGGTGACTCATCTCAATTTCCTCTAATCGATTCAATCGACACACTTATTACCACCACTCTTTCAGCATTGCTCACGCAATATAGTATATAAACCAGTACATTCGATCAATCCATTATCATTCCTCGAAGCTCCTTCCTCGACTAGTCATCCGCGAACATCATTCCTCGAGTGGGCATCGACTATCATACTTCGAGTAAACATCCGCGATCATCATTCTTCGAGCACTCACTTTCTAACCGCGCGCCGCGATCAGATATTCGGAAGCGTTATAACTGGCAATCTTCAATCAAGTACATCAATAAATATCTTCAGCTCCATCAAGGACGCCTTTCATTACGGAGAAAACCCCAAGATGACATCACCTCCTCACAACGAGCAAATTGGAGTCTAGTGAGGAGTGGTCCCTCACAAGTGCATCCTCATATATGAAATCAGTGTAAATATTGAAGAGCAGAGGTGATATTATGTAATCCTGTCTGACACCACGCTGTATCCTATTCAGAAATATTTTGGACAATTTTGGTGTGT
>OX155953.1:34155975-34200975 GCA_944548615.1 Micropterix aruncella | reverse complement strand
TATATATATATATATATATATATATACCTATATATATAATATAATATCACAAACATTATATATATATATATATATAAAGTTTTGTGAAAACTGATTTAACTTATTTTGTATATATTAATATTTCAAAATTTCATTATTTTATTATCTAACGCAGATATATAAAACATACTAAAAAACGTTCTAAAAGAAAAAAAAACAAATTGAAAAAGTCGCCATAAATACATATTGTAATTATATATTTAAAATCACCAGAGTTCGTTGGTCATTTGGGGTTTTTAAAAAAACACGGTATATTATTAAACAATATATTTTTTGCTTATATTAAGATTCTGATGTCTCAATAACATGTAAAAATATGTTTTATAAATTATTCATATTTGATATTTATAAAATGATTTTTGAATTCATGGGACACATTAGGTATGTCCCATGGTCCTTGAAGGGTTAAACACACTAGAAGATTATTTAAATTTGGATCTTTGAGTGCCATCTACACTTTGCATTAGGTAGTAAAATCCTAGCTGCCAAGACATACTGAGCATCGAACAATCTAATACCCGATAATATAAGGCCTATATAATCAATGCTTCAACTAACCAATTGTAAGAGCTGCGGTTCGCCAAGATCCGTTACAATATCAAAATTAAAACTTTGGCAATCACGATATTTTTCGTTTAAAGTTCTATTTATCAACGTACAAAATTAAAAAGTGTGCTGTAGTTAGTATAGTGAGTAATTATGACGGATATATTAACGTCGTCGAGTCAACTTACCGTAGCAGGGGCATGGCGTCAGCAGTATTTCGGTGCATACATTATCGCCTTAGGAATATACACGCAGTGACACAAATGAATGTAATAAGGGCGCAACGAAATAATATACTTAACTAATAATATAATCCAGCGATACGAATCCTCGTGAATGTGTGGTTAAAATGAGAACTACTATTTTCCTACCACAAGACCCGGTGGTGTGCAATTAGGAGTTCGCCTGACCTAAGCATCATAATAATTATCATTATTATAATCATATAATTATATTATAATCATATAATCATATTATAATCATATAATTATAATTAAATAATGATTATAATTATTATAATCATTTATATTATTCGAAAAAGACTAGGTATCTACCATCAATAGGTAGATACATAATCTGGTGGAGTCCTCAAAAAAATACATATTAGGAACATAACTGCATAGCAGCGTAATAATATGTCACATTACATTACAAAACAATGTGCCTCCTAATAGCAAATAACTGTTATGTTTTCATTTCGAGTAGTTAAAACCTGCAGAGTTACAAATCATCCAGTAATGTTATAACAAATCATCCACATTGTATTCGAGATTACGATGTTAAACAACGGCCGAATCGAAATGTCAAATGATACATAATATATTCAATATCGTGAACAAAGATTAGATATGGTAGAAATAGTCTTACAGCGAAAACTTGAAAAGACAATAGAAAAATGTCATTAATGTCAAATGAAATAAAATAGTTGAAGACACAAAAAAAAAGAAACAGACAAACAAAGAAACATCCGGGTTTGATTCCTGATAGGGTTACTATTTCCGTTAAACATTCGAATTCCGAGCGAGCGACACAACGAAATGGTGATTTAAATTTCGAATGTACGTCGCGAGATATAGAAACGCGCGATGCCGTAAAATTAAATATTCCTCCATACATTTATATGGCGGACTGAGTATTATTTGTGACGCTTTTATTTGAGATAGTCCAACTAAAATTAATATCACAATGTGATTGCAGCCCAACAAGACACCTGTATACCGAATTTCAAGTCCAATATTTCGAAATTGAAGTATGACTAGCGTGTTCTCTTGTCCGGACCGATTCCAACCACAATCTTCTCAACTATTATCATGCCAAATTTTAGCTTAAGGCGATTACCTCTCTCAAACAGTGAAAATTGACATTTTACAATAAAATTTACGTTACTCCCGCGGGCTTTTAAATAATAATAAAAATATGAATCTTGTAGCAAATTTCTCAATCTTTCGTAATATGAGGCCGAATTTCAATGTTTTGATTTTTTTTCTAATAAAAATAAATAAAATCTGAAGTCATCACCTTTTTGTAATTAGCATTTTTCTTGGAATCTATAGGGGTAAACATCTTGAAACTATATTGGTAATACGTACCAGGTAATGTATAAAATGTGGGGATGCTTAATTTTTGTTGTTTGAAATTTTCTTTTATAATCTGCCAAAAAACAAAAAAATGTAATATTTGACAAGCGCGATTTCAGTAGAATAGTCAAGCAGTGCAAACGAAAATAGGCCTTCCGTCTATGGCGCTCCGCTGCACTTTCGTGTGGCAAGTTCATTGCGCGTTTGGTCGTACGCCAACGCGGTCGTAGTAGGCCCCGCGTCGCTTTTTTTTTTTACTTCCAGAGCGAGATAGCAACAATGAAGGATGAAGCTTTTGAGCGCTATCGTGGACGAATACACACAGCCAGGCAGACTTCAGTCTGTAAATAGTCCCAATCGTATCGGAGGGGGGGGGGGGGAGGGTAAAATGAATATATCCGGCTTCATATATATAAAAAATGTGCGTCCACAATACTTTACCTCCTCGTCGTTTGGCGGAGAGCGGTAAAGTAAAACGTCATGATTTAATTCCAGAAATAATCAGAGTAATTCATGCCGCTAACGTGTGAACAAACGACAGTTAATTCCGCATATCACAGCCAATCAATCTCTCGCCTACATAACTCACCATTATCAAACGATTCAGTTTAACGCAAACGCATTAGATGTATCAAATTTACTCTGGCCGGTGGAATTCATTAAGGGGGAGTATGCACGGAAGCCCAGAAGCAACATTTCGTAGTACCACTTTTGCAGCAATGTAACGTATTATTTAAGTTCAATTTATATTTATAAACTTATTAATGTTATATTTATTCTATTAATTTATAAACTTATTAATGTTATAGTATTTATGTATGCTAGACAGCACCTAGCAGAAACACCTATTAATGCAGACATTCACTCGCATCATACCCGCGGTAGCTCCCTTTTATGCCTACCCCGAATACGACTGGCAAAAGTACAGAAAAGCTACTTGTACCTTAGCATTACATTCTATAATCTACTCCCTACAAAATTTAAACAGCTGGAGGCAATAAAATTTAAAAAAAACATCAAGGAGATGCTGATGATCCACCCTTTCTATAATCTGGCCGAATTTGAGGGCCATGATTTTTCAAATATTGTGCTAATTTAAATTACTTAAAAAGTAGAGCCTTATTGTCTGATTATTTTATATGATCTTATATCTGTACTTTTAGTTTAAAATGCATAACGTTGATTTAATTTGATTATTTAACATTTTACTGACAATTTGAATATTACGATAAATAATTTTACTACGTACCTTTCGAATTACTAACTACTTCAAATATTAGGCTTCTATTTTGATTATTTATATTTATAGTTTGACAGTCTAGTAGTTAATTCTTGACTACTTATGTATGTTCAGTAAAGAGTAGTAACGAAACTTACTACATAACCCAATTATTTTGACACGTCCAAGAGCCGTCAATTGGACACGACGAAAATGTAATGTAATGTAATATGCAAAGGTCTATAAAACTCTTAGGCATCATTTAAAAGTCTTAAATATAAGTCTTATATAGAGGAAGTCAGAGAAAATTTTCAAAAAAACTTTCTTTCCCACTTAATTTATTTGTTGGCAAAAGCAACCTATTGGATCTAAAGTTAATTAATAAGTCGAAGAGCGCTTTAAATAAACTGATATCCTATCAGGATGCACAAGTTTTCCAATGAAATTCGGCAAAAAATCATTCTTTTTAGTTTTTCCAATTTTATTTTTGTTCCTGATGTTTTCGGCTGAATTTTACCGAAAAAGTGCTGGAAATTAAAAAAAATAGTCATTCTTTTAAAGGATTTATCAATACTAATTTATAAATTGACACATATATGTTATTTTTAAAATCACATTTAAAGCGTTTTTCTCATAATATATAGAAGAGTAATAAATTAAACTATAATCACATGAAATTCTAGATCTTCTTCTAACTCTTCGCATAAAATCTGGAATAAATAGGTTGTTTTAATAAATGCTTCCGCGTATATACTCCCCTTAATGAGTGATGTACAAAGTGGGCGGCACATTAGAATTAGAATCATTGAAATTCGGTAAGTACTAATTAGGCAATATTTTTATTACAATGCTTTATATTCAGCTTTTAAAGTTATGTATGTATACCTAGGTACCATACATTTTATTGAATAGGGGAAGGGGACTCAAAGCAGGCACCTTAAAAGGAAGGTAATAATATTTTTATTACGAATGACCTACTGCAGCTTATTTTTACCTTGATAAGCTTGATTTGTGGCATTTGAATGATGTTTGGTAAAAATTGACAAAACGCTAAAAACAAAAGAATATAAGGCAACTTTACAAAATCCCATTGTGCTATCCAAAGAACAATTCTACTTTCCTCGCATGATCCGGGAAGCCATTGAAATAAGAAGAACCCCGAACTTTAACAGAGACGACGGTTACAAACTCTCTTCTACGTGGAACCCTCTTCTTAAAATGTTCCCGCCGCCGAACGCCGAACGCAAAGACGTAAAACAGGATACAGTGAGTGTTGTGTGCAGGACGGATTTTCAAAATTCCCGCGCTCCGAGCCCGGCCCCCCACCACCGTTATAACCTACGCAGTGGCGGAAGCGGTACGCGTCCTACCCGCAAAACAACGGATTGACAGCTCTTCAGTCTACCCTGGACAACGGCGGCTGCAACGTCACCGAAACGTCGGGTGCTACAAATTTCACGCGGTAAATTCGTTTTCTATCCTATTTATAATTTACAAACTCCCACAAATGCCCGCTTTGTCTGAAGGGGGACCATAAAGAGGGCACGTGTTTTTTTCGAGACTAAGGAATTATCATCAAGAAATAACCTTAAACTATCGAGACAAGTAAAAGTAAATACAACCAAATCACGTCAATAGTGAATGAGTAGTATAAATAAAATACCTCACTGACTATGACAAACCAGGTGACTGTGATGTGACTGATGACTGTGACAAGCCAGGTGAGGGGGGCATGGGGTTTACCCATGCGGTACTAAAGCACGCCAATTTTTAAAATGACTGTATACTCCAGGGTGCCCGATTTAGGCCCTGTGCTCGCTTTTGGCCCCCTTTCCCTATTTTTTATGCATACGTAAATAATAATAAACAGTTTAACCATCATAATAAATTGGTATTACTGCGTAAAACAACGATTAAAGTTAGCTGTAAGAAATTGCTTTTAGCAAATAAAGCGTTTATTATTATTAAGTTAGTTATTATTATTTGCTGTAAATGGTTTTGTTAACTTGCTATATAAACTAAAGAGCTGGCTTCCTTGGAACGAGTCCTGGCACTTTTATTAAGTACCCGTGTGCTAATGCTCAATTTTTGTCGCAATCGGCCGTGTTCATTTTTTTTTTAATATGAATTAATGTAAGGTACTAATTTATAGGGAATAGCATTATTAGTAAGACAAATATGCTTTGTTAATTTATTGATTAATTAAATAAATAAATTAGTTAAATAAAATGTGCGTGTCAGCCGACGAGCGACTGGAGTTTAGTTGGAAGTGCGATTGTCATTGAAAAACAATAGGCAAAGGGGGTAAATAAACGCATCTCCTATAATAATAAAAGCACGTATATGCTTTAATTCATATAAATTACTTGCTTGCTTGATTGATTGATGAACGTGTATTACTATGTTACCAAAAGTTGTTTGATTTTGAAATATTATGCTTAGATGGCGCTAACAATAAATCATTTATAAAAATATAATGATTTTTGTTAACGCATTTTACTACCTATCAAATTGCCGTACCGGGGGCTTTAAATAAAACTTTTAATAACTCTAATAAATTATCAGCCTGTAAACGGGACTGAAGTCTTGTACCAAATATCGCCCAATTGCAGTTATCGTAATCGCATTCGATATATCCATCGAATCAATTCCGGGCCCCATTTATCCTGCGGGCGGTCAAACGGCAGGCTGAGTCACAGAGTAAACAAAAGCGTGACACCGTCCATTTGTAACGAGCTCCCCCGATGGCATAAATGCGTACTAAAATAATTAACGAGACGTCGGGTTCGCCGTGGCACTGCATCGACGGTCAGCACGCCATGTCACGATTTGCGAAAAGTGATTAATACGGCAAATGATGGCGGAAAGAAAGAAAGGAGGGGGGGGGGAAGAACCGATACGGCTGTATTACGGGTAAACGCGACAATAACACGCAACGCGCGAAAAATAACCACCCCATTAAATGTTTAAAAGAGGGGTATGATTCATGGAGACTATTCACAGTAGCAGACGGTGGCAAGTATGGAGAATATGGGGCGGAACGGGGTAGCGGGGCAGAATGGGAAACAAGATTTACTCCCACCACGTCCGTCTAAATTGCCCGAATCTCACACAGAATGTTTTAGTATCTAGAGGGCCACTGTCAGGTGCGGTCGTACTGCTATTTTTCCGTGTCAAATTTTGCGGTTTCAATTCTCGCAAAATCTTCTACTTTGTTCTAAAACTCGTTTAAACTGAGGCATGGAAAGTTGTCCGAGTTCTTTTTATTTTTAGGAGGGGTGTCAATGTACTACGGTCGAACCACGATCCCAGGAAGTAATAACTACATCGTGCTATTCTATTTCCCATGAAGTAAACGTAAAGATTTAAAAGAGGTCTTTTGAATAATAGAAATGGTATTTATTTATTAACTTTAATATTTACCTATATCAACGTAAGATTATTTACTTATTTGTAAATTGTAACATTTGGAAAAGGACAAATAACAAAAATGGTGGCCGAGCCACGCATAATATTGTGAAATTTAGGTTTACTTATGAGGACTCCATTCTGCCACTCTTATGGGGCAAAATGCTTTTTTTTTATTTGTCACTTCTTTTGTAACAGTTTTTGATTTGTTTTCTTGGATGAATAATAAAAGAAAACGCTGAAATTGTTTAGTCATTTCCAAATAAAGCTTTATTGTTTTTCATTAAAGCCTTTATAGTTAGCTACCCTATTCCGCCCCAAGTCCCCGTAATCGTGGCCTCTATGAGTATAAAAATGGAAATGTTGTAATTTTTCTTTTAAAATATATGCAAAGAATATCATGAATAATTGCATAGGTTCATAAGCCAAAATATACACAAATAAATCAAATATGACGTAAAGATGCGACTGAAGTGTTGGTAAAATAAAAAATATAATAATAGTTGCAAAAACTAAACTGAACTCGTCCCTCACTGGAGCTGTTATTGCTTCGGCTCTCGATATATGGGCCAATTTTTGAATTAGCTGTACTATGGTTGAATAGTAGTGATGGCAATTCTGTACAGTATACCGTATCTTGGGCTATTCATAGAAAGAAGAACCATAATCGTTGTGAAAACTTCTCCTCCGCGGTCATTCTTCTTTTTAAAAAATCCGTCCAAAACAGTAGTAGAGCATTTCCGCGACGACTGGTTTCTGAATGAGAATCTAGTATGGAGCGTCAACAACGAAATCGCGATATACAAATGCTAACCTACTGAAGGGGGGATCGACACTCGAGTAACCTTTGACCATTTTGTTGCATTGTTCCCAAATACTATTCAAATGCCGAATCTACTCAACTAATCGACCCAAATAATATAGGTAGGTACAGTAAGATTTAACTATTTAAAAAAAGTTATCTCAAGTGCGTCGGTTCCTGCTTAGGTGCCCCCCAGTAGGATGGCATTTGTATATCTCAAGTTCACTGTCGGCGCTTTATGCTAGATTCCAATACAGAAACCGGGTGTCACGAAACGCTATATTTATACTACTATTTTTTTCCTCCGTAAACTTGAACAATCAAAATAAGCAGAGGAAGCATAGTGATCATACCAATTAAATCTATTTCAATACTGCCCTTTGTTAAGTCATGGCCGGATTTTAAAAAAAATAGTCTTTAATCGCATAATTTTACCAGCGCTGTAGCAAAGAACTTTCCCCTCCCCGCTATCTTAGGAAGGAATTCGAGCTATTACCGAACTTCTTGAAATGTTTAATGATAACATAAAGTTTAATAAATTCCTGGTTTATAGTGATAATATTCGCAAAATCTACTCAATTAATATGCAGAACCAACGGAACCGAGATATTTTGTTGTATAGCGATAGTTTGTTTTAGCCCCTTTTTCTTATGGAAGACTACAACATTTAACTTAACCCATTCGAGACCGACTACACTCCGTCAATGCATTTCCGAGCCAAAAAGACCGGTTGCACGCTGTGTGTGCAATGATATTGACTTGTAGTTATCAGTCACTTTGGAAAAAGCAGCCGTCAGGACATGACTGGTTTAAAACAAAGATCTTTGAAGTGTGTAAAAATAAAATTTGATATTTGTTTCAATTTAGCCCCGAAAATGAGGGACCCAAAGCCAAGACCATATGGTAAGAATAGATAAGTGCTAATAAAGATTGGTCGACAATGCTCCAAAGACGGTAATTATAGGCTCAATAATAATACTCTTGCCTTGATTGTGTCCGTAACCCTGGATTAAGTTTCGGAGATCGTTTCAAGCTTTTTCATTATGCACAAAAAAAAAGAAATAAGGTCATCCTTGTAGGAAAATTTCTTACTTTGTACTGCCTCTTGAAATTTGATTTTTTTAGGTATATGAATTATATTCCTTTCTTTATTATTAAACCTAAAATAACGTTTTCATGTTACCTGACTATTTTTGGAATAAATGTTATTCAATTTAATAATGTATTCTTATTTTATTTTGTATTGCACACTTGGTGTTTAATCCGTCCCTCGTAATAAAACCATTCAGAAGAGCTACCTGCACACACGGCGTGAAATCATTTTATTTGGGAATTTTACAAAGGGAATTACAAAGCGACTGATTTCCATTGTAAAGATATCTTTTGATCAAAAATGGTTATTAAAAAGCAAAACAATGTATTCTGGCGATAGTTTCGAATAATATGTGCTCTTGAAAAGGTAACTAAAATCTCAAAGCAATTAAGAATGCGGGTCTTAGATACATTATGTAGGTTAAGGGAGAAGAAATAGCATTTTTTACAAAAAAATATATGGGAGTCTAAATGGAGAAATATCATTTATTCTGGAACATAGATTTTATTTTGATCTACAAAAATACTGACAAAACAGTTTTGTGACTTTTGGAAAACAAAGTAAAACTTCATATTTAAACCCAGCAAAGTGATAATTGAACTGTCACAATAGCCAAAATGTGAAGGACATCGTTCTCCCATTATCCTACCGATTCGCCACCGTTTCGTTAGCCAAAACAATGAAAATAAACAATTAAATAATCTCTTCTGAGAGCTGCTAATTAAATCGCAAACATTTAGAGGCTCCGTGCAAAAGAGTTTTTAGCGATGGGGATTTTCATTAAAGTGGGACAATATTTCATTATGCAAATGAGAGGGGGAATAGGGAGGGAAAATCGTATCGTTGTGTAATGAATATTAAGGTGGAAGACAACAAAGCCCGACCGATAGATTTAGTAATCAGGTTTGTCCCTTTGATGGTGTGAATATCGAGCAATATTATGAAATTATTAAGATATTGGACTGTACTGCTGGGGAATTATTTGACACCAGTTTATTCAAGGCTGCTGCTCACACTGGAAATAATGGTGATTCTAAATAGCACAAAAAGGTAGTTTGGGTAGGGCATAAGTACAGTGCGGGGCATAAGTCGGGAAACCCAAAGTACAAATGCGTAGCAAAAAATAACAAAAAATGTTTGGGAATTTAGAATCGCGCGAGAGGCAATACTGATCCATTTTCTTCGATATAAAAGTGGTCGGAACTCGCCGGTTCGTTCTCTGTGACGGTTTATGTGTTGAAATTTCGAAGTTCAAAAATGTTCAGAGGTCATCGAATTTTCGATGTTCGTATATATTTTCGTACAAACTCTTACCGCAAAGGTAAAAATGAATTTCAAACCGAATTTCCGGGAGTACCGGTGCCAAACAAGTCAACAATAAAGCGTCTGGTGGATAAATTCAATGAAGTGGGTGGTTAGGCCATTTTCAATTATACCGTATAATATATATTTATATCCTACCTACCTCCCAATTCCCAATCAGTGAGAAATTTACGCGCCGGCCGAACTAGACGTGCTCCAGTGAGTGTTCTCGTTAATCGTGCTGTGAGAGTAATTATCGCGTCCGTGAGCTGGCCAGCCGAAGACTTGGAGTGAAAATTGCAGCAAGGAATCGCGAGAAAAATAGAAAGGTGCGTAAATTTGATTCCTTCTACTCTCCATAATGATGTCTATAATCCCTTTAAATTAACCAACCTTCCTCACAGTCCACTCTATATATATATAAACTAAAACCCAACATTTTGGTCCTTCGAGCCGGATTTAAAATACTTTGTCCATTTGAGTACGAAAACAGAATAAATACTTCCGCCATTACGGGTTGCCTTTTGGAATATCGTATGTAGGAGATTCATATTCACATAATTATTATTTATAGACATCATTGGTAAAATTAAACATATCTACATAATAAAACATTATATTCGTGTTAAGCTGTTTAAAATTGGTAAAAAATACAGATCTGCCCACATTAATTGGTTTCGGGCGGCGGGTGCTTTGTTTTACACGTAGGTACACCCGGCATATTAAATTACTGCAGAGTTCACACTTTATGCCGCGAGTATAGTACATATACTTATTGCATTTTGCATGGGTATACTTGCTCAGCTGAGCTGAATGGTTGATAGCCGTAATTTATATATAATAAATTATATTTGTCCTACATAAAATAAAATACCTATTTTGTTTGTTTACATAGATTATTTAATGCTTATAAATTGTTTAATTGTTATAAATTTGTCACCAAATCATATAAAGGCTTGCCGCTCACAATATTATAAATCTTTGTTAAATATTAGTTACTGTCTCATTATTTATAGAGACACTGTACGTTACGTTTGTAGGATTGCAACCGTTTATTGAAAAAACCGGTTTCACTAGCTAGATAAGGAAACAAAATAATATAATAATATCTTGTTTACGAATTTGGTTTAGCAAAACAGTTCGGTAGGGTGAAGTTACCAGTTATGGGACTTTCATTATATAAATTATATTTAAAAAGGGATCGTAATATTTTATAATTATTATTCCTGAAAATAAACTTGTTTAGTTACATAAAAATATCTGAGTAATTAATAGTTTATTATCAAATATATATTTGTTATTGTTTGCAAATTTGTTTGGTTCATAACAACTTGTCAAAGTATATTATTAAATATTAGTTTGTTTACTTGTAATCCATTCATAGCTGTATAGACGATAAATAAATAAACTCTTATAAAATGTCTCGTGATCCCGATAAGGAAGCTAGCATGGATGCAATTAAGTTACAAATAGCACGTGCTAAACGTAATGCTCTATTTGAGAGAATGCAAAAAATATTTGATTTATCAAAGAATGTAGGCACTACCGAAAGAACAAGTGAGACATTTCTCAATGCATCTATTTCTATGGCGGATATACGGTCAGAGTTTCGTGCCGTTTTAGATGATTATAATATTTTAAAGATTAGAGCTGACCCAACCGCGACGCCGTGTTACGATACATTTACCTCATTTGAGGACATGTATTGTACAAGTAAGCGTGTTCTTGACCGGCTGTCTGTTAAGCAAAAAATATCGACGTCTATTAAGGACACTGAGACTTGTCGTGAGGCAACAAAGCCAAGACTTCCACCCTTGGAAATTATGTCTTTCAACGGGGACGTAAAGAATTGGCCGCTGTTTTATGCCAATTTTAAATCTCTAATCCACGATAACACGTCGCTTACAGATGACGAGAGAGTGTATTATCTGATGAGTAAATTATCGCAAGGAGCTTTAAACGTGATTTCAGGTATCACTCCAGATGGTCAGAATTACTCTTTAATATTAAAAACTTTAATTGATAGATACGAAGACAAACGTCTTTTGGCTTCGGCTCACGTAGAGCAGATTTTGAACTTTAAATTAAATGGAGGAGCGTCACAAATTAATTTTCAGTCTTTTATGGATAGGGTGAGCACCGCTGTTGGTGCACTAAAGAATTTAAAATTGGACGATTTAGCAGAGTATTTGTTGCTACATATAACGTTGAAAAAACTCGACACAGATACAATCAAAGGTTTTGAATCGCAGGTTCGTGATGTAGAAATACCTACATTTTCACAATTAGTTGATTTCGTGAGGACTCAGATTCGAGTTTATCAAACCTGTAATGTCCAATCTAGGACCACTATCAATATGAACAGCAAAGCTAGTCGTCTTAGTTCGAACCAACGAATGCCAAGCCCTCAATCATATGTTTCAAATGAGCAAAATAATTTAAAGTGTTTATGCAATAATATAACACATGAATATCTCTATAAATGCCCTTTGTTCAATAAAATGACACCTGCTGATAGGTTCGCTCATATTAAAGTAAATAACGCCTGTTTAAATTGTCTGGGTATAAAACATAAGACAGGTCTCTGTAAATCAAATCAGAAGTGTACGATGTGTAAACAGAAACACCACACGTTGTTACATTTTAATAATAATGATAAAATTAGTAGTTCCACATCGAACTCGCCTTCTAACACGAAGCCTGAGACAACCTTCGATAACGACGCAGGGCGCAGAGACGCAACGTTGTGTGCTACATGTAATACAAACGCCAAGTTGTCGACTCTTTCGCAAAGGTCCAAGTCAGCTATAACTACCACAGTCGCGCTTGCCACCGTTCAAGTCGTAGTGAATAATCAGATTGTTAGATGTCTTTTAGACTCGGCTTCTCAAAGCAATTTTATAACAAATGACTGTTGTGAAAAACTTGGCCTCAAGCGTTATGAAAAGTCGAAGGTAGTGGTTACGGGCGTAGGTGGTTTAAATAAACCTACTCTAGGTAAAGTTAATCTAACTTTCCTTTCTAGGTTTAATTTAGGTATAAGTTATGACATGAGTGCTCTTATTGTCGATCGTATTACTAGTGAGTTGCCGTCGGTTCCAATAGACGAGGCCGCGCTTCCACATTTGAGGTCACTACCTCTTGCCGATGAAATGTTTGCTACGCCTGGCCCTATCGAGGCTTTAATAGGCGCTTCATTATTTCCACATTTATTGCTACCAGGTAGGATAGTTAATACCCAGTGTGATAATATTCCACCAGTTATTGAAACTGTGTTAGGTTTTGTCGTCGTTGGGTCATTGCCCACGCTTCAATCTACGCATATTCATGACTTGGTCTCATGCTGTTCAGTAGTGTCTCGAGATTCCCTGGACGTCGTTGTAAAACGCTTCTGGGAATTGGAGGAAATATGTATTCCACCAGTCCAAGATCCTAATGATCTGGAGTGTGAGGAGCATTTCTCGGTCACCACGACACGTGACTCTAACGGTAGGTACGTAGTTGCCTTACCTTTTCGACTGGATGCCTATTTATTGGGTGATTCTCAAAGGGTCGCTGAGAAGCGTTTTATTTGCCTTGAACGAAAACTCGAATCATGCGCTCCCTTGCGAGAAGCCTATGATAAGGTAATACGTGATTATATTGAAGATGGGTATTTGTCACCGGTGGCTATTGATAGCAGTGGCAGCACCCTCTCATATGTCATCCCTCACCACGGGGTTTTCAGACCAGATAAGTCTACAAAACTTAGACCGGTTCTTGATGCCAGTTGCACAACTAGCACAGGCTACTCTCTTAACGATCTACACTCAGGTCCCAACCTACAGGGTGATTTATTTTGTATACTCTTGAATTTTCGTTTGTTTTCGGTCGCCTTCTGTGCTGATGTGAAACAAATGTTTTTACAAATAGGTATGCGTCCTGAAGATCGTCGATTTCAGCGTATTCTATATCGCTTTAGTCCCCACAGTCCTATGCAAGTCTTTGAGCTGAATAGGGTATGCTTCGGATTTAAGTCAAGTCCTTACCACGCCCTACGAGTAGTAAAACAATTAGCGTCCGACGAAGGAGATAAATATCCTAAGGCTGCTAAAGTTATCTCTAGTTCTCTGTATATGGATGATATTGCATATAGTCTTCCAGAAGAGTCTTCAGCTGTAGAGACAGTAAACGAACTGATTCAGCTTTTCAAATGCGGTCAGTTCGACCTAATGAAGTGGACATCAAATTCCAAGAGTGTATTAGAAAACATACCAGAGTCCCACAAAATGACTTCAGAAGTAGAGTTCGATAAGCAAACACAGCATAAGATATTGGGTTTAAGGTGGTCCATGTCTGATGATTGTTTTGTCTTTCAAATCAACGCTCCTGATAATAGGTGCACTAAACGTGCCATCCTGTCGACAGTAGCGCGTTTATGGGACATCTTAGGATTTGTGGCTCCTACTATTCTTTATGCCAAGCTGTTAATAAAGGAGCTTTGGCTTATTAAGTGTGATTGGGACGATTGTCCTCCGCCACATATTGAAAAATCGTGGCACAACTTCTGTTCAAAACTACCCTGTTTAAATGGCTTAAGAATACCTAGACACGTAGGCGTAAGCGCCGGGGTGATTGTTAACGTCTTGGGATTTGCAGACGCAAGTGAGCGCGCGTACGGAGCGGTTGTTTACCTACACCTCACTCGTGCCGATCATATCAGCACTCAGCTTGTGTGTGCTAAGTCTAAACTATCGCCAACAAAGACACTCACGGTTGCAAGATTAGAGCTTTGCGCCGTTGAGCTATTGTCAAGATTGCTCCGTCGTGTGTGCGACACATATAGTCCACGTTACGATATATCCCGTGTGTATGGCTTCACTGATTCAAAGGTTGTGTTATGTTGGTTGAATTCATCGCCACATAGATGGCAAATATTTGTGGCAAATCGGATCGTTAAGGTAACAGAGAACTATTCGCCTAGTATCTTCTTCCATGTGGCCGGCTCTGAGAATCCTGCCGATTGCCTCTCTCGTGGTTTGTCTCCCGAAAAGCTATTGACTCATCAGTTATGGTTCAAGGGACCCTCGTGGGCTTCGTCAAAGCCGTCAGATTGGCCGATTAATACGTTTAGTGATATATCAATTGATGAGACGTTGCCCGAGGAGCGACCAAAATCTTTCCCCGTAGTTACATCTTCGCGGGAAGAGAATGTCGTTTATCAGCTTTGTTTGAGAATTTCTTCCTGGAGTCAACTAATTAAAACGGTTGTGTTCGTGCTAAGATTTGTCAAAAGACTTCCTAGGAGAGAAAACCTGATTGCATCTCCAGAGGACCTTAAACAAGCCGAGCGCTTAATAATACGCATTCTCCAATATAAATATTTTGAAGAGGACATTTATAATATAAGGAATAATAAAAATTGTTCTCGTCTTCTAATCAAACTTAAGCCTTTTCTTGATGACGATGGTCTCATCCGCGTTGGTGGTCGTTTGTCAAATGCATCGGTTGATTACGATCAAAAGTATCCCGTTATATTGCCCCGTCGTGATCACGTAGTTGATCTCATTATAGATCACTATCATAATAAATACTTTCACGCAGGTCCGGTGTTACTTATGTCTCTTTTAAGGCAAAGTTACTGGATCTTAGCGTCAAGAAGTTCGATCCGTCATCGAATCTTTAAATGCAATATTTGCTTTAAAGCGAAACCTCGTCCGACTTTTCCAATTATGGCTGATCTTCCAAGTTATCGAGTCAATCAAGTTGAAAAGGCCTTTACTCACGTAGGTTGTGACTATGCAGGTCCTTTAAAATACACCCCGTATCGTGGCAGAGGCGTTCAGTCTCGCAAGGCATGGTTGTGTATATTCACGTGTATGACCGTAAGAGCGGTACATATTGAAATAGTTACCGATTTGTCTACCGTTAGTTTCCTCTCAGCCTTCAAGCGTTTTCTCTCTCGCCGAGGACCCGTCAAGTGTTTATACTCAGATAATGCTACTAATTTTGTAGGCGCGAACTCTTATCTGAGAGACTTATATAAATTTCTTGAAAATGTTCATCAACCTCGCTTGTCCGAGCTTTCCAAGGAAAGAGTCGATTGGAAGTTTATACCACCAGCTACACCACACTTTGGTGGTTGTTGGGAAAGTATAGTTAAAATAGTGAAAACACACTTGTTTAAAACAATAGGTAACCAAATATTATCATACGAGGAGATGTTGACTACGCTTGCACAGATAGAAGCGTTGATTAATTCTCGCCCGCTCACAGTTTTGAGTAGCGACCCGTCAGAGCCTTCAGCTCTCACGCCGGCACATTTTTTGTGTTCAGGTCCCTTATCATCAATGCCTGTAATAGAAGCGACAACCCATAACCTGCAGGAAAGGCACTCGTTGCTGAGCACTCTAGTTCAATCATTCTGGCAGCGATGGCGCCTCGAGTATCTACACCAGTTGCAATCTCGCGCTAAATTGAACATTCCTTCCGTCCCCATTGTAAAGGGAACAGTAGTCATTGTCATCATTGACAATGCTCCGCCGTATACATGGCCGTTAGGGATAATACAGGAAGCGCATACTTCTAAGGATGGCATTACTCGTGTTGCTACTGTTAGGACGTCGAAAGGCAACTTTGTTCGTCCTATCATTAAACTATGTCCATTGCCTACGCAGTGACTAGTAAGTCTAAATAGTTATAAGTTAGCACCTAAGTTATACCATATTGCACTTATTTCTAGTTTCTTATCGTAAAGCTTGAGGCTACATAGTACGTAAGTTAGCTGATATATAAAAATACATTTCTTAAAGGCAACCCTTTAAGCCCGGGGGTAATGGTTAGGCCATTTTCAATTATACCGTATAATATATATTTATATCCTACCTACCTCCCAATTCCCAATCAGTGAGAAATTTACGCGCCGGCCGAACTAGACGTGCTCCAGTGAGTGTTCTCGTTAATCGTGCTGTGAGAGTAATTATCGCGTCCGTGAGCTGGCCAGCCGAAGACTTGGAGTGAAAATTGCAGCAAGGAATCGCGAGAAAAATAGAAAGGTGCGTAAATTTGATTCCTTCTACTCTCCATAATGATGTCTATAATCCCTTTAAATTAACCAACCTTCCTCACAGTCCACTCTATATATATATATATAAACTAAAACCCAACAGTGGGTAATGTGGTTGAAATATGTTTAATCGTACAGAGCGCGCCAACCCAACCTCCCTCCGCGCGCCAATTCGTAGTATATTTGTAGTATTTTCCGTGGTAATAAAATGGTATTTTTCAGAAAATGTTGTGGTATTTTCTTAAATATGGCGGACTTTAAATAATATTTGCATCGCTTGTATACGAGACATTACAAAATTTCAAAACGTGATTTCAGTCCAACAAGGCATTTCAAGTCCCTAACTGCAGTATTTCGAGATTTAAGTATGACAAGCACGCCCTCTGGTAGACCGACTTCAACCACAATCTTTTCAACTCTTGCCATGACCATATGATGCCTGCATGCCAATTTATCGTATAGCTCGATTACATTGCTATTAAATGTATTAGCCATGGAATCAACATCCATCATAGAATAAAGAGGCAACCAGTCGATTGATAACGCATCCGCCCTAAGAGCAAAGCTCTATACTGTCTTGAAGTCGCGGTATTGGATGGTTCTTGATCGTTTTTTGCACTTTTACGTCATATGAGATGTACAACATATCATGATGTGAGAAGCCAATTTTCAACTCAATCGGATGTACCGTTTGTTACCGAGAAATACCCACACACACGTATACGCACAGACACATACACACACACACACACACATATAGACACAGACACAGACATATATCTGTCTTCCTCTCGAAGAAATATATTAGCGCCTTCACAATATTTTCCCTCTGCGGGAAAGCAATCAACGATATTTTCTAAGAAAGTGAGCGATGGTTCTAAGTGCGTAAAACCTCTAAACTTCACTAAAGTTTACATCTATTGGGCTTAATAGATAGACCAACACTTGATCAATCGCATTATTCAAATTACTTGTAAATAGCGATACGGTGAGAAAATATTCAAAAACATTAATTTTTCAACGATATTTCAAATGCGTGACAGAATTGTCTGATTTCGCAGGGGAATTAAATTACTATGATTACTCCATAATAAGGGAAAAACATAATATCACGGAGTTACCCACTGGGCTCGATTGCTTTTCTTCCTGAACGCAATCGAGCTCCGCTCCGCTCTGTCTCGTTCATGCGAACGAGACAGAGCGGAGCTTGACGGTGTACTGTTTTTGTCTCTAAGGTTTTTGTCCAAGTCCTCTGCGTTCACTTCATGGGAGAGATAACGACTAATTGTTAAAACTTCCTGAGGTAACGGGTTCGCCCGTTGTAGTTGACAACTCTATACCTATATAATCCAATCACGGTAATTGAATGTTAAAATAGATTCGATAAACATATGCCTGACTATTCAGAAAGATACGGATTTGGGTTTATCAGCTTGAGCTGGCTGTCAAATAAAATACAGGCTCTAGATTAAGCTGATTTGACTTTATAAATGCTCCCTTGTGGTGCTAATAATTAATCGTTTCTATAGTCATAAATTTACAGGCTGACACCGCGCATAAACGCAAAGAAAAAAAACACCTTAACATAAAACTAATAAATTGGCAGAGCAGAGAAAATAAACCACCTAACCGTAAAAAGTATTAAATTTGGTAGCGACGTATCAATCTATCCGGTGCCGATAGTCTCCTGAGAAACTCGAGGGTGTTTTGTTTCACGTTGCGAAATCTCGTACGGAAACACGATGCTCGACATGTCAATCCACTATCTAGAACTGAAGCGACACTCACCTGAATTCAATGAGTCTACTTCACTGCATTTTCTTTAAAAAGCGGCTGCTATTCAGCCATTAGTTGGGTACTCTGGCCTTCTCAAAAAAATGCGTAGGAGTAACCAGTCTTCAGCGCCAGCCATCTTGAAACCGCATATCGCGGTAAAACTTGGCCTCCAGCCTAGCCAGCAAGAAAAAAGGAAAATAACCATTCACTTATTGCCACAGAATCAAACAGATTTATTCTGTTTTATGCATTGTTCTGTTATTTATGTAATTTTATTTTATTATTTGTTATTTTCATTTTTGATTTTTTATATTGTAACATGCAACACTGGCACACTTTATATCAAGTTAACCCTTTGAGGACCATAAGCTTTGCATTAGAATATGGAAATTTTTGAAACATAAAGCTGTTAATGGGCGATGTAAATACGAGTAGCATGTATGTCAAGTTTTGTTAAAATTGACATAATATATGTCTCTGTGGTCCATAAAGATGCAAAGCTACAACATTTTCCAAAAGTTGATTATTGTATTATTTAACTCAGAAAGCACACGTACTAAAAAGAGTACTAACAAAAAAAACCAAATCGAAAAAGTCGCTATAAATATTCGATTTATTTATTTAAATTCACCAGAGTTCGTTGGTCATTTAAAATATTTTATTTAAAAAAAACGGTATATTTTTAAACGATATTTTTTTTGCTAGTATTAAAATTCTGATGTCTCACCCTTCTGCTCGCGAAGTAAACATTCAGCTGTCACTTTTGCGTGGCACTATTTCGCGCGTAAAATCAACCGGAGTCAACGACCTTTATATAAACGACTATAACTTGTAAACCAGTATACGGTTCATAAAAAGAATAACTGTAAAATAATCGCATTGAAATTTGACATATAAAACATTATAACCTTATCTCGTCAAACAATTAAGATAATAATGAATAAATATTACAAAGTTGGCGAACTGAAAAAACTCGCCTATTCAATCATTTCGATGTTTTTATCACAAAATACGTAAAATATGCAAAAATTGTAAATACGGTAATGTTCTTTATTAAATACTTTACCAAAACTATTATTTTGTTTTACTTATTTGTATACAAAAATATTTAGTTACTCAGCCAAGAATAATTCGATGTATTCACGTAAAAAAAAAAATATATATATTTTTGTTATTACTTAGGGTCGGTTTTTATATGAAATTCTTTCAAAATAACTTTTCCACTATATCATACTTCTTAGAAAATCACACCAGAACTTTCAGCTTTGTCTGATATTACAGAAAAATCTAAACTTTTTTGAGTTAGCATTGTAAACTTGGTAACTTTGACGGATATTTTGATAATACAAAAATGGTTAAAGATTTTCAAATAATATGTCTCATTATATGCTTATTATATGTCCAGCAACTAATTATTATACTCCAAAGAGTCACATTTCATAGAAAAACATTATAAAATCGCACTCAAAATGTGGGCACTATGAGCGAAGGTGGTGACATCGGACACAATATGTCCGATGTCATATTACGAAACAAGTTGAAATGAGCAAAATATAGACAATTTTGTGATTATATACGATGTAAATGAAATAATAGCTGTTTCATAAGCGAATTAAACCAATATTACGTCATAATTCGCCATATTTCGGCCGTTTTACAACAAAAACATACGGACATTTTCTGTAACGCATTCGTGAAAAAAAGCAGAGGAGCTGTCCCAAATCTAAAATGCTCATTCGTAAACCTTTTTAGAATGCAAATTACTCACGGTTTTGCAGGAAATCGCACAAAAACACCACAACAATCACAAAATCACAGCACCCCGAACGGCACGACGGCCGCGCTGCGCGACTGGGCGAGACTGGATTTTAGTAAAATATTTATCGAAAAAACGCCGTCGATTAGAGTTCGACCGTTGCAAGTATTCAATATCGGATACTTTATACGCATACGGATACCCATACTTTGCGGATAGGATCGCAATTCGAGTAATAAATTGCATTTTACGCAGCGCGGAGCGCCCTAACCAATATTGGATAGATACAATTTTAGCATTTGTAAGCGTCTAACCATTAATGGTTAACTCAAATCGAGCGGGTCAATAACATGACAAAAAATTATTTATAAATAATTGATATTCGATAATTTATAAAATGCTTTTGAATTTATGGGACACATATCGCACCCTCAGAACAAAACTGTCGTAAGTCTGAAATTTCTTGAAATGTAGAAAGGTTCTTATCTAAATGTGCATATCTTTCAGGTGTAAAAATTATCGTAACGATTAATAACGAATTTACAGCAAAATACTTACCACAAGATTATTCTATTATTCGTTTTTTTTTATTAATGTCAAAGCAAAATAGTAGCATTCCATTACTACAGTTTAGCACTATCAATCGAATTAAGTTCTGGTGGCTAAACTGTAGTATCACGATTACTACAGTTTTTCATTATATTTTTTACGACTTGCTACACTTACAACACCGAACTCTCAGCTGTCAGTTGTCACTCACGATTTTCTGTTATACCGTTGCGGTGTTCGCTTTTGAAATATTTTTTTAAAAAAGTCGAGTTAAGCCTTTAAGGGCCATGGGACATATTATGTCCCATGGTCCTTCAAGAGGTAAACAGTGAACTGTCAAATGTATTTATAGGTTATGAATTAATCTTTGAATAAAACGTTATTATTAGAACAGAAGCCCAGATAGAATAGAACTCTGGAAAACCGATAAAAATAGCGTGCAAAATGCACAGATAAGTGATTCTTGCTACAATCTTTATATTTGAAGAACGTTTACGAAGACTTATACCTATTTAAGCGAAGGACCCCAGTTGGATAGGTGTATATTTCCTCAGAATTGAGAATGGATGTTATCGATCACCTGTGAATAAAGTACCGGTGCCACAAAGAGTAGCTCTCGATGTCCATTGTGTGCCACTCCGCTTGGTATAAATTAAAAAAGGCGGCGCAATATTTCACGTCGCGTCCAAGTGGGGGTGCGCCATTATTGCCGGTGGCGGATTCGCGAGGCGAACTCTTTAATGAAATAAAACACCTCTCCTCTGGGGGCGAGAGTGCAAATTAAAAACACATTAAGGAGACGCTTCAGTTTCATCGGCCGTGGCGAGCCAAGTTTGACTGCCCCTCGCCCGGAGCACCGCGCCTATTTCAAACGCTACCCATCTGCATAGGTTCTCCCATAATACGACAACAAAAGCTCAGTTGACCCTCGATGGCCGATTAGTTGGTTGGGCTTAAATATTATTTAATGGGCAAAATGAGCGTTTGTTTGCTGTATACGGTCGTTTAGCTCACAGAAGGAGAAAAATCGATATGTCTACAGATTTCCCATAAGATGGAATATACCTAATGTATAACCCGGGAGCTAATAGGACCAGTGCAGATGGGCCACTATGACCCATGTGCTAGGGTCGGCCCAACTCACAGGTGACAGGTCAACACCCATCCGGTAGCCTCCACGTAGATGTGCGAGCCCGGGTAGGACTCTGTGCCTGCGGGTCAGTTCCCCTGGGAATCGCTCTTCGGGCGCTCCTAATTGGTTTGCGCACCGTGCGACGTCAGTCAATCGACTGTGCATTCCGACTGATAACTGGGGGCGTCTGGAAACGGCTTTGTTTCCTGTAGAACGGGGGTGGTTGTTAATCTTACGGCATCTGCTCTTGAAACGACCAATTGGCTACGCGATACCGGGCGAACAGCCGGGCATAGGATGTTATATAGACACCGTATCACCGATACGTAAGGGAGAGGACCGCGTAAGCGACCTCGAACCCTTAACCAATCGGGAGGCCAGAGAAATCTGGCCTTAACTAGATACTTTCAGTCGCGAATGTCGGCCCGCTGGTTGCATACTCAGCTTCTCGCGGTAAGGCGTTGGGCTCTTACGGGCGAGTGGCGTAACTAGACAGTGAACTGTTTCGTACCAAGTCTTCTACACTCACCTCACGGGAGACAGAACGATCAAATATCGTTAAAACTTTCTGAGATGACGGGTTCGTCCGTTGTAGTTGACACCTCCAAATGTAATGTGTGTATATTATTGCGAGGCTTATATATTTATTAAATTACAGTTGTATTTAGAAAAATGTCACAGAGAATATACTGCAGCAAACATTGCGAGAGATAGGCCGTTCTCCTTGAAGACTCAGTCATGATTCCGTGTGTACTTAGAAAGAGCGAAAATACACTCGCTAATGTTTTCCAACATGTTTATCAATAAACCACTGAAATCCATCACGTAGTGAGCGAAACGGAAGCAGCACAACACATTTTGACATTTTGAAAAGAAATGACCCATGTTGATTGGTCTCTGAGATACTGTTCTCTGATTTGTTGCGGGTATTTTGCGAAAGAGACGGAGCAGCCGGACTTCCGCCGGCTATTCTAAAAGAACAAAATCCATACATTTATTTTTTACAAGCTTTGTTCGTATGTAAGTTGTCCGTTTCAAAGGTTCATATGTAAGTTGTCCGTTTCAAAATTTCCAAATCATTTTTCAACCACTTTTTGGTATCCAATTGAGCTGAAATTCGGCATACTTCAGTAAATTCGGTGAAAATGCAATATTATGGTATCATCGAGCTGGTTTGATAATAGAGCCGAGATGTAGGGACTGGAACTGTCTTATGGCAAATTTTATGAGAGTCGATTTTGGGCTGGTATGTTTTGTTATCATGAGTACTTCCATTACACACGATGACGAGGGTTTGAAGATGGGGCCAGAAGATTGCCACTGTAACTCCCTGATGGAAATTGCTAAGATAGTCGAGTTTGGACTCGTTTGTTTTGTTTTCTTTAGTGTTGTCTCTTAGGCATGATAACTAGGGTCTGAAGATGGAGCCGGAAGATTGCCACCAGAAATCCCTGATGGAAAGTGCTAAGAAATTCGATATGGGTTTGTTTGTTTTGTTGCCATGAGTACTTTGATAACACATGATAACAAGGATCTGAAGATGGAGCCGGAAGAATTCCAATGGAACTCCCTGATGGAAATTGCTAAAATAGTCGAGTTTGGACTCGTTTGTTTTGTTTTCTTGAGTGCTTTACATTATACACGATGACGAGTGTTTGAAAATGGAGCCGGAAGATTGCCACTGAAACTACCTAATGGAAAATGCTGAGATAGTCGAGTTTGTGCCCGTTTTTTTTTGTCATGAGTACTTTACATTACGCGTGATGTCGAAGCTCTGAAGAAAGGGCTGGGAGATTGCCACTGTTAGATTTTCTGAATGAAAGTGCTAAGATAGACGAGTTTGGGTTTGTTTGTTTTGTTGTCATGAGTACTTTACATTACTCTCCGCTCGCAAGCTCCGAGGAATCGGGGGCTGGAGAAGTGGTCGCTTTATAACCCGGACTATCCCAGTACTAATACTGTGAGAGTACGGGTATGAAGCGACGGTCGGGGGCGGCGTAATATACCCGCGTTCCCAGCCCCCGATTCCACGGAGCTTGCGCGCGAACTGTACATATGGTGACGAGGGTCTGAAGATGGAGCCAGGAGTATGCCACTTGATCTCCCTGATGGAAAGTAAAGCTTGTTTTTAAAAATCTTTTTTTTTTATTTTTTATTCGTATGGGGGTTTTGCCAGGGTAAGCTAAAACGTACTAAAGCGTGCGACTAGTAGCCTCTGTAAAGGCGAAGCGCGCGCGGAGTGCGCGGGTATTCGGAAGGCTCGTAAATAAGAAAACTTTCCTGCGCCCGCATCCCGCGAATATTAAAAAAATACCCGGCACTTTTGTGCCGCCAACGAGACGATGATATAAGGAAGCCGTCAGGGCGGCATTACACCGGGTAATGTACCCGGAGAGCGTCGATCTTTTTGCTCCGCCGCGGTTACGCGTCGACCTTCTTTACGAGCCCGTTGTCCCGTTTAATGCCGGCTCCTTTAAAGTCAATTAATTACTTACAAAACTTTTTCTTGTTGACTATACGAGACCGGGCGTTTTGGGAAACACCCCCCGCTATTATAAATAGATTTGAAAACGAATTTACCGCGTGAACCCTGCTACAAGGGTGCTACAAAATTTACGTGATAAATTCGTTTGTAAGAGAATACCTGGGAACCTTGTTAGCTAAATACAAATACAGTTGTCAACTACAGCGGGCGAGCCCGTCACCTCAGAAAGTTTTAACGATTAGTCGTTCTGTCTCCCTGAAGTGAGCGCAGAAGACTTGGACAAAAACAGTCAGCTCCGTCAAGCTCCGCCACATGCCCGTAAGAGGCCAACGCCTTAACCGCGAGATAGCCAGGAGTGTTACCCAGCAGCCCATACTTCCAATTGCGACCAAATTACTCCAATCTCTCGATTGGTTACGAGTTCGAGGTCGCTTGCGCGGTCCTCTCACTTACGAAGCGGTGAAACGGTGTGTACCGAATCTATCGCGGACCACTGCATCCTTTACCTGGCTGTTCATCCAGGATCGGGTAACCGATGGTCGTTTCAAGAGCAGTCGCCGTAAGGTCCGCGACCACCCCCGCTCTATAGAAACAGTACTACTTCCAGACTCCCCCGACTGTTAGTCAGAGTGCACAGTCGATTGGCTTGCGCCGCACGGTGCGCAGACCGTCCAGGAGCGCCAGAAGGAAACTAACCATAAGGACAGAGTTCTACCCGGGCTCACACTTCATGCATTGAGGCCGTCGGATAGGTGTTGACCTGTGAGTGTGACCAACCCTGAACCTAAATACAAACAGCGAAATACCTTGTTAGCTAAAGTTTGTCTATTCGTGCCCGACAATTATCTTCGCACTCGTACGCACCGTCTGTTTGTGGAGCCGTCCTCGCACATAAATGTTAATAATTGTAATACGTTGGAGCGTGTGACTCGCCACCTATATAGATTGCTTTCAGAAGCATCAGATCTTGACATTTTCGTTGGCAGCCGTCTTCGCTTTATGCCTCCTCTACACATCGACAGATGTGTAGAGGAGGCATAAAGCGGTAGATGGCCTCCTCTATTCCACTTGCTGAGAAATTACGAAATTTAACCGAAACAAGAGAGCTGTAGCATGACATGCCCATGCATCGGGATTATGATAGTGATAATATCTGGGTAAGTAAAGTAATAATAATAATAATAATAATAAACGCTTTATTTGCTTTAACAAAAAGGGCTAGCTTATAGCCTAAAAGCAATACCTTTCAGCTAACCTTAACCTAGTGGAATAACATGTTATGCGGTAAAAATAAACTAATAGTAATAATAAACTAATGATTACAAACTAATAGCAAGAAAACAAAACAATAAATTTAGGAAAAAACAAACAATAAACCTATAATGACGCAGAGGACGCAATAGGGTGGAAAAAGTAGGGAAAAATAAGGAAAAGTTTATGAGCGTGGGTTGAAGTGTTCTTTGAGCCTACGTTTGAAGCAAAACAAACTAGATGCTATTCTTATACGCGTGGGTAAAGGCGAATATTTATTTCGGTGGTTCGAAATAAAATTCTCGATAAATGACAAATACAAAAAAAATAAGTAAATCTTCTACAACACGTAAATATGCACATAGGTGTGAGAATCGATCCGTGGAGTGCGATTTCGTATGTTGGTTATTATTGCTTGTATTTAAAATCGAAATCTTATTTTCTACTCATAATATTTGGCTTTCAGAACAGAGCGGTTTGGTCGCTGAACAAACCGCTCTATTTTTACACGACTGCCCAACAAAAAAGGGGTGTAATGAGTTCAGAGTTCATCTATGTACGTTTTGCGTTTCTTTATTCCACCATAAACGATTTAGAAGTTTGTTAAAATCGTTATGACATCCCGACTGTCATAGGGTACCTTTAATATCCAAATATCAAGTAAGTAGTTATCTAAAAATCCAAATGTTCAAATGTCAATAAATTAACATAAATATATCGTGTTTAGTGTAAAATGAAAGGTCTGATAGAGTACGTGTTTTTTATTCCATTTTGTGTTTTGTATTTTTTTAAATATATTTACTTGTTTGACTCTTGCTCGTGCCGCTATATACATAATGTGTTATCGCGCACCGGCCGCCAGTGGACGCGTGGTGGACGCCTGACCGCGGCGCAGAGACCACGCTTGATGTCGTGAATTCGACTTTCTTCAACACGCTCCCTGTACGCACTGGAATCCTGGAAATGATAGCAGATGAGATCCCAGGCCGTCCTGATACGCTCCGATGGAAATATTGCCGCTGTCTTCGTTCATCTTCGCCTTTGGCTGCTGAGTGGGTCGTGCTGTCTCGCTCTTTCGTAAAACGCTGTCTTTCTTCGCTTATGCCTTCACGATGTCGTGTCTGACGTTTGACCAGCCGTCTGTATCCATATTCCAGCATCTTGTACGGCGAAACCGAAACCAGAAGTATTTCAGCGGCAGTGCTCGCCACGTGTGTGTGTGAATAGCTACTTCTATTTAGCTGCCTATTTACGTTTTTGTGTTACAATAACATTGTTTTTGTCTTGCTTTATATTTTAGTTTATTGCTGCGAGATATTGCAACAATAGTATGGATTTGATAGTGGAGATCGTCTCACGACATCTTGAATATTCTACGTCACAGAAGAAATGTTATTCTTCATTATCTTTATTTTGTGCTTCTACCTAATAGTGGGTAAAGGTTACACCAAATCGTTTGAATCGAAACCATTAACATCGCTCTTACTCTTTCTATCGCCAAATTATCTATTGGCGGTTTCGTCCCCGTAACGAATTAGCCCACACCTCTGGCAGAGAGCACGAACGAAAGGGACTCGTGCAATTCCATTTCGGCGAAATTTATCCCACCATAAAAGGAGATATTTAGATCGTTTATCTTTGTTTTAACTTGCTAGATCCCTTGATTGCCCATAAAGCCGGCCGTTTTATCTGGCTAACTATCCAACCGGACGGCGGATCGCCGCTACGCCTCCCCCGGGACGCTGTGGTGGAATTTTTTAGTTGTTTTGAAAAGCGGGTTTGCTCCCTGGCTTTGAACTTTAAGATACTAGAGATCGCGTCGCAAGACTGCACGTCATGCTATAAGACGCAACTGTGCCACAGTGACGCAATGCCGCGATGATTTGCAGGAATCTGGTTTTGAAATCAAATTTAAATTATTCTTTTTTATCAAATCTATAAAAGTGACATTTATTTTAATTACTAAGCTATCCCAACTTGTCCTCGTATATACTAAGTTCGGATTATACATTTAAGTATATGTATGTACTGTGGTTTACGTAATTTGCGGCATCTTTGGTTTACATACATGGTATGTAATTATTAAATGTAATATATTATATTGAACTAGATAGATATGAAGACATATAATAGTACGTAACGAAATGTGTCGCATGCGAAAAGAATAGACTTGCAAATAGGCAAGGCAAAGAAGGGCGTGGATTACTAAAGTCACAGATAAACAAAACATTTCCCAATCCAATCATTTGCCATCTGCCATTTCAGTAACTTATATTATTTTTATTTCTACTTCAAAAGTAACTTCTTTCAAATGATTTTAACGAAACCCCCTAAAATCACATTTCGTATCGTCTGTATTTGAGACTGTCATCGTATATATAAGAAACGGCTTTCGACGATTAAATAAAAATGAATTATTCATTGTTTTCACTGGAATTCGGCTCTTGGAGAGATTTTATTTTTCAATAGGATCAGCTTGATTTTAACAAGAGGTAAACAGTAATAGATTGACTTTTCAAGCTTGACAATGACAGTACAAAAACAGTAAGGACTGGGTTCTTTCCCGTGAAAGGTTAAATAATAATATAAAATGTAATGTATTGTATTGTATTAAAATAATAATGATAATAATGGAATTATAGCATACATGAAATCGATCGGTATATTGCTGAATAAACATTTCTTTTTTATAATTTACTTTGTGATACAATGTTATGGAATATTACTATATCTTTTATCATTTAGAGTAATATTTTTTAACTTTTAGAGTAATATCGTTTTTATATAATGCTACGATTTTTTTTAAAATGTTGAGTAATATTGTACTTCTTTTTGTAGTTTGAGTGTGATATTTTTCGATTATTGAACCATAAGTACCTTGGTATAAAAGATGTACATGTAAAGAAGATATTAATAATTTTGCAAGAATACAAAATGACGCATTCCACAGTATGTACTTTTTGGAATTAATGACTATGACTATGACTATTATTATTTTCATTTGACGTTCAGTATAAGTTAAATTAAATTAAATCAAATTAAATATTGTTTCAAAATAAAATTACAAGTATTTTAAGTTTCAAATTTATTATTTTTTCTTCCAAAATATTATTTGCTTCAGATTATTTTTATTTATTTTTTTCAAATAAAGTACTTGAAAACTTCAAAATAACATAACCTAAGTGTATCGCACGAGACGTCCGCTTTAAGGTAGGCTCACTACGTTTATTTCAATACTGCCCAATGATAAAATAAAGTAATATATTAAGAAATATTATGAAAAAAAAATATATTTGTATAGACTACGATAATATAATTACAAACTCTGAGAAACCAATCAAAAGTAATCCTGTCTAATTTTTTAAAACTATGTATGAAAATAAAAATAATCATTCAAAATTCAAACAAAATTTAATTTTATCAAAAAATGTAATTTTAAAATGTACTGAAGGTACAGATGATTTGAATAATTCTAAAAGTCAGTTCGCATACCAATACTCAATAAATTTACGCACTGTATTCGTAGTTACGCTGAATAAAACATTTCGATTTTTTGACATAGAAATCGTAATAATATGCTTGTACTCGTTTTTACAAGCTTTTATTTACCTTGCGATTTTATTTTGTTAGTTTGTTTAGGTAAAATCTTGCAAGCTGAATTAGAACCACTTCCTCTTATCCTATGAAATTGAAATTTTACATGTTGGTTCAGTTTCGATGACAATGCATATTTATAGTGAGCATGACCTGATTTTACACCCAGGATCGGCTCCCGACGAGGATACTCTTCCACGGTCAACACCACAAACACACAATTTTGTATATGCATTCAATTATGATAGCCCGTTCTAAATTTCACAATGACATGGCTGCTGTGCATAGGGTTAGCTTCCAACGAGGGGACTCCTCAACCGTCAACAGCACAGAAACGAAAATGTGTATACTCATTCAATTATGGTAACCCGTTCTAAGTTTTACTGCAACAGGGCTGCTGCACCCAGATAAGGCTTCCAACGAAGGGACTCCATAACGGTCAACAGCACAAACACGACATTCTGTATAGCATTTAATTAAGATATCCCGTTCTAAGTTCCACAATGCCATGGCTTTTGAACCCAGGGTTGGCTCGGGACAGAGCATTTTAGTAAAAGATTTAATAAAAGAGACAGCTCATTTTTAAAACTCGTTTTTACTATTAACTTATTGTTTCTTGAAATATTACAAATAAATAACTAATTATACGACGGGTTGTTTCGGCGCTTCCTAAACGACTTGAGTGAGCATTACACGTGCACTGAAATCTGTCGCTTTCCCACGCCATTTTTAGTTCCCCGTCTGTGAGTGGCGTTTATCTTTCAATCGATCGTGCTTCAAGCTGTGTCGGACGGCCGACAGTAACGCAAACTTTGTTCCACTAGGAAATAAACCCTCGGCGGATTTCATAGTCAATGCAAATTTCTCACCACTTGCTCGCCCGCTTCTTGCTGCTTTGGTCTATACAAATTCTCCAAAAACTAATTTTACAGCGACAAGAATTATAACGAAAAGGATATCTCAAAAATATCAGAGAAATGTATGCATTAATGATAATATGGCAAACAAAATAGTATTAATTGCCAAGACACGCCACTTAAAATATTGTTAATTTCGGTTTAAGCTAGAATGCCAAATAAATTTTTAGACAAAGCCATATTATTTCGTTTAGAAAATCAGGTATTCATTGGTCTTTCTGAATTTTCTAATTGCTCGGATATTTTTAAGTGTGTAATCATGGAAAAGTCGAAAATTCGCTTTATTTACGAATATGAGTTTCTGTACCACCGTTATCTATTACAGCTTCTCACGATCTGGGACAACAGTTAACCCAATATGTATACTATCAAGAACTGTAAACAATAATGCAGAAGCTCACGGTTTAAAAAGCGAGCCTGATCAATCGTTCTTCGCCACTAATTCTAAACGACCACTCACTTTAGTCGTAAAGTCACAGAAGTTACGACTGGAGAATCTTCGTCGCCCACCATACCCTGCTCCAAAATGTTTCAATATTTTTTCGGAATTTTGATAACTTATTGTAGAGCTAATTCTTTTGTAGAAAAACTTCATACCTGAGAACCTAATATTGTAATATAAAGTTACTGTAAAAGGTAAAATACATATTTTGCCGTAGTAAACTTAAAATGATTGATATTTATTTATTTATGCATTATTTTTAATGAGACCTTGATTTTTGGCTACAAAAATAACAGCAACCGAATGGCAAAAGCCTTACGGCCGGGCCACACGATGCGGTACGGCTGTGGCGCGGCGCCTGAGAATGTGCCGTTGCGGCGACGTACATATACGTTGAAATCGGTACATCTATAGTTTAGTTTAACACGTTAGATTTGTGCTTGTAGAGGCTAGTTAAAGTTAAAGCCGACATCGATGTCTACTTGTACTATTTATAAAATCCATATAATTGAGAAGCGTTTTTTTCAAGAAACTAGTTTGATAAGTTGGTGTTTTATAAGTGTAAATTCTGTGTTTTTAAGTACAGTGTAAAATAACGATTCAAAAACTTTGTAAAAATAATAATAAGCGCTCCTGGTATTTAATTTGTTTTCTAATATGTAGTCTTAGTATTCGTACTTTGAATTAAGTAAACAAACACTCACGAATGAGAATATTGATTTTAGAGATTAAACCTTTGAGATTAAACTGAAAAATCGTGTGAAAAGCGAAGTGACATTTCTGTGGGATCTGAAAACAAGCTGCCAATACGCGAGCCTAAAAAATGCCCGACGAATACAGCAGCTTACAAGGAAATTTGGTTTACAACATTCAAATTCACCGTCTTCATAATTACCACGGGGCGAGATCCTGCCTTACAAGCAAGAAAAACCAGTACTAAAGATTAGCTAAATCATTATCGAGGAAATTCAACAACAGCGCTTAATATAAACAGCAAAACTTTGGTAAAAACCGCCCGCGTAGCCGTCAACGAATATCGCAGACGTATTAAACCAATAAACGAAGGTTATCAAGCAATAATATAGTTATTTCACAATCCAAAAATATAATAAATTTGGCCTTCGCTAGCTGAATTAACCAGCTAATAAAGGAGAGTATATCAGACAACTTATAAGTGCGGTTTTGTCACCTAAAACGCATAAAACCTGCACATACCCCATTTTTTGGTTATACCTATACGTTGTATCGTTGTACTTATACATATATCCATGGTATGCCATACGATGCGCGCCGGCGCGGCGACGCATCTCACTCATAGGCGATAGCTTTGCGATGCGGTGTCCGCACCGCATCGTGTGGCCCGGCCCTTACCTCATGCTTTTTCGATTCTGTCACCAAACTACCCGTTTTAGGGTAGATAGGGCTTTAATATAACGATACATTATTAAAACGTTGTAGTAAAATGTTCATATAACTAACATTTTCAATAAAATTTACATTTTAACTCCTCCTACTTGAGTTAACCATTCTTGGTTTGACGCTTACAAATGCTAAGATTTGAGCTAATCAATTTTGGTTAGCCAACGGTCTCACCTTGAAAAAAACTCCATTTAAAAAATAGAACGCGTTTCTAGATAGATAGATAGATTAGAACCGATAAGGTTATAATGTTTTATATGTCAAATTTCAATGCGATCATTTTACAGTTATTCTTTTTATGATCCGTACAGTGGTTTACAAGTTATAGTCGTTTTACTCAAGGTCATTGACTTGCGCCGAATTTACGCGCGAAAATGTCGCCGGCGTAAGTGACAGCTGAATATTTACTTCGCGATTGTAGGGGTTTAATCGCAATTCCATTATAAAATCGGCATTAAGATTGAACATGAATTATTTGTCTTAATTGAAATTTGTTAAATAGAGTGACACAAATATAATAGACCTAAAACTAAAAGAAAGGCAAAGGGAAAGTGATGAGAAAGAAAACAAAAGTGGTAAAATTAAAATGATAGGATATTCACGACGTGATCGAGCATCAAATGCATCGATTTATGTACCCAGTTATTCTGGTATTCAACAGTTCGCCATAATTATGCAGAAGTAGGAACAATGGAACAAAAGCAATTGGGTCGCCATACAATCACCCCGCTGTGAGTTCTATTAACCTGGCGTGAATCTGGCCGGGTATCGCACACCGACCGCGGCATTCTATTTACTCTGTGTTCTTAGTTGCACAGACAATATGCATTTTATTTTTAAATGAGCAATCTGATATGAATAGGCTTGATGAATAATAAAAGTCGGTATGTCGAAAAAACTGTAACATTTGCTGCAACAAAATGCAACTTTAAATTCACAGAGTAAAACGAGAATTCAAAATTTGGCCAGAGCATTTGAGTTGTTGCAGAAATAATTCATTGAGATCGAAATAAAACAGATCCTAGAGAGTTGTAGAACCTCGTTTTTCAAATATTCTGTGTCTATGAAATTTCAAAAGTACTACATAAAATATTCGGGACAAAATTCTGTAAGGTTTTAAACTTTCTAGCGACTTATAGAAACAAAATTATAAAAAAATAGTAAGTACGTCTCCTAAGGATTTCATATTCTTAGTCTACAATTAATAATTTCTTCAAAGTTTCTATATTTTGCTAGATTTTGAAATCTATTTTTACTATAATAAATAAACACTTTTGATATTTCTATTTCGAATATAATAGTTTTGTCGAGATATTATTATCATTGATGATAAAGTTACTTTAATTAAATTTTGTCATTTTCTTCAGAATGTGGTTATGTGTATTTATGGTTTAATATTCTCTATTTGTATTATATTATGATGTTATATATTATATTTTATGAATTGTGTATAGGGTGTGTTTACTGCACATGCATTTTTTAGTAATTGAATCAGTAAATCAAAGTAAGTAACTTGTATAAATTTTTGAGAAAACAGGTCAAAAAAAAAATATTATGATTACGAACAGTATGATCACGATGCTCTATCTAGCGTTAGGTAAAATGCCGCTCATATTGTTTATTTACGATATATTATCTACCGCTAGATGGCGCAGAGCGCTCAAACGCTTCTCAGGGAATTATTTAACAGTCAACTTCTTCAAATTTTTGAATAAAAAAAAAATAAAAAATAAATGTTTTTTTAAGGTTTTTTTTATTAAAAGTTGCTTATTTTGTTGTAATGATTCTTTCGCACAAATAAAACCTGTGCAACAATCACACCCTTTATATATATATATATATATATATATATATATATATATATATATATATATATATATATATATATATATATATATATATATATATATATATATATATATATATATATATATATATATATATATATATATATATATATATATATATATATATATATATATATATATATATATATATATATATATATATACTAGCTGACCCGTGCCCACTTCGTTGGGCGGTAAACATTTTTACTTGTGATGAAATTATGAGTGTACATAGTTCGGTTAGTACTGAGTGCTATGATTTATTTCCTGACTGCCAAAAGAAGGGTTATATTTTTACTGCATATGCATGTATATATTTGCATGCCAATTTGGCAATTTGGCAACTTTTTTGTAGACATTAATAAGCTCTACAACTTTTCTCTAGAACTCAATCATAAATCTCTTATCGTTAAGGCAGCGTTCGTAAGAAACGTTTTCATTCGACCGTTTTTCTCCGACTTAATTTGCAAATCCGGCTACTACGAAAAAGTCTTATTATTTTTCGGATTAATATATAGCTTATGACACTCACAAATAACGTGGCTTTCTATTGGTAAAAGAATTTTTTAAATCGGTTTAGTAGACCCAGAGATTACTCCCTACAACCTCACAAACTCACAAACTTTACCTATTTATAATATTAGTATAGATAATATAAAAAACTACTTTTTGTGACTTAAATATAAAAGTTAGACATATGCTGTCGTTGACCTTTTACCGCGAAATTAAAAAAAATATATATTGAAAAAAAAACATAAAAAATTGTGCCCTTTTTTAAAAGTTTCACGAAAATATTATTTTTTTGATCGTTTTTTTTTAAATATTTCGGTTAATCCTAAAACTCTGCAAATTGTCATAATTTCTGTAATATCGGTAATTGTTATCGATATTACGATATGCTCGAATGTGTCGGCCACGGTACGTACAAACAAAATGGCCGCAAATTTCTTGACATTGCAATGAACATTTTGAACGCCTATATCTCTCTTATTTATTGAGATCGAATAAAGATTATGGAAGATTAGGAATCAGCGTGGTGAATATAGCGTGGTGAATTACTTCATTTTTTATTTTGGCCTGTTTTTAAAATTTAAACTTTGAATGCCTATATCTCGCTTATTTATAGCGACCGACACAATTTTCTTCCAGATTTAGCATTAAAATGAAAAAAATTGTAGAGAGGTTCCTATACCGCAGTTATTCCACTTTTATAACTATGTGATAATACTTACATGTATATATTTTAATTAAAGAGTTTTGAACAATGAAGCACAAATAATTAAAAAGCAGGAATAATTTCACTGTATTACTTTCACAATATTATGAATTTAGAATAACGCTTGGCCGACTATGACGTTTGTAGGTTTAACATAGCAGCGCCATCTATGGATTACTTATTTAATCCAGTCAATAGATAACGCCATCTGTTAAAATCGTTTGGAGCTAACAGATAATTGCGAATGTCAAATAATAGACATTGCAATAAAATAATATCGCGACTATAAATTAAGATGTAAGCTATCCTATCTTTCAAGTTGGATCAAACTGCACATTGTGTGCAAATTTGATTCAAATCGGTTAAGTAGTTTAGGAGTCCATCGCGGACAAACAACGTGACTCGTAATTTATATATATTAAGATATATACATTTTAGAATTGATCAATAAGATGATTATAAAGTAAATAATTATAAAAGCCACTTACATCGTGACGAAGGATTCCCTTGATCGGATTCGGGAATGCTTTAGGTGTTAACGAGAATGATGAATGTCTCTCACTTGCGGAAAGAGAAGTAGGTTTAAGTTGGGCCCATTTTACAACTAGTAACGCTCACCCTTCATCCAATTATCTCAAAAATACAATAAATACAAACGGAGCTGCCATGGAATTCACCGACCGGAGTCGGGCCCATCATAATACTATTTTTTTTACACTTCTGGGGGGTGAGCAGTGGATTCCGGACTTACGAACCGGCTGTGGTAGGTTTAGGACAGCTGTCTTGCCACATGTGAGCGTTCACCTTGCCACCCATTCACTCCCCCTTCGAAGCCATAGAATTTGAGATGCGCAAATCGCAGTTTTAGATAATTTTTCTAAGAAAGAGTTGATTATTTTTCTGGAAAGGCCAAGATCTTTAAAGAGGTGAAATAGAGATTTAGCTGGCAGGCCACGAGCGCCAACTTCCACCGCGTGAAGGTGAACAGTGAAGCCGTTCCGGGTTACGGCATTTGCAAGACCATGGTATTTATTTAATTTGTACTCGTGGTCTTTTGGGATATTTGATTCCCATGGAACAGTTAATTCTACGATAAGAGCCACCTTCCGAGATAGAGAGTAAAGAGTTATATCTGGACGGAGGGCTGTGCATCCGAGACTTTCAGGGAATTTATACTGCTTAGAGACCGAATCAACCTCCAGAATCCAATCTGTAGCTTTCTCGATTATTGAGAAAGGTTTTGTAGTTAAATGTTTTTTGCCTTTAGAGCCATCCCGCACAAACTGTATTGGGGGTTTGGAGGATACTGTCAAACCCTTGTTGGCACGAGCCACTGAGAGACTAATTACCTCGCGAATAACAGCGAGAACTTTGTCATGGCGATAAGTGTACCGTCCCTGATCTAAGGCCACCTTGCAGCCAGCTAGAATGTGTCTAGCTGTGCAAGGGGTATTGCTACAGAGGGGACAAGAACTATACTCGGCAAAGCTCCAACGAGCGAGGTTACTGGGGTCTGGAAGTGTATGCTGAAAGGCATTCAAATAAAATTTCAGCATCTCTGGCGTCCAGTCATAGAGCATTACCTTCCAGTGCATTGGAGGCGGAATGCAAAAGTCCCCAATTGTTGTCCAATCATTCTGGCATTGAAGGCCAATAGCATGAGCCATACTCTTGCTGTCGTAATCTCCCCGCAAAAGAGACTTCTTCAAGTCCACGTCGCTCGTGGTTGTACTGCCATACCCCAGACCAGTGCCATTCTGGCTGATTCCAGTAAGGAACTTTTTGTGGAAGTCTACGCGGGCTTGTAGATCATTTGAATCACTACGGCCACTTATTACGTGCTTCGATATTGCCGGATCTTTGGAATTGCACAGAATCGAATTTTTGGTTATTCTGGAGTTGGCGTAGAGCAGAGAGGGCAGTTTAAGCGCTAGCCCAAAATTTTGTTTGGACCTGAAGAGAGTCGAGGGGTCAGCTGGTTTGGCTAAGGACAGCCAGGATTTTAAACTAGCTGTCACCAGCGCATCTAGACGGGACAGTTGGGTTTTGGTAAAATCGTAAATAAGAAAGGGCCATGACAAATATGACGTTAGATAATTGTCATAGATCCAGGCCTTACGAGGGCCAGAAATTAGCAAGGCATGTATTTTCGCCAGGCAACTTTTGAAATGCTCTATAACATGATCGCCCGAGACGTCTTTTCCCTGATGGGTGATTTTTCTGCCGAGGAATTTGAAATGATTGTTTGGGTCTATAAGGGAGATATTAGAGCCCTTATAGACCAATTTGGGGCCATAGGATGTAAATTTTGTGCCCATGCGGGCTACAATCCTCCTTTATACGTAAACTTATATATATATATATATATATATATATATATATATATATATATATATATATATATATATATATATATATATATATATATATATATATATATATATATATATATATATATATATATATATATATATATATATATATAATATTATATATATATATATATATATATATATATATATATATATATATATATATATATATATATATATATATATATATATATATATATTATATATATATATATATATATATATATATATATATATATATATATATATATATATATATATATATATATATATATATATATATATATATATATATATATATATATATATATATATATATATATATATATATATATATATATATATATATATATATATATATATATATATATATATATATATATATATATATATATATATATATATATATATATATATATATATATATATATATATATATATATATATATATATATATATATATATATATATATATATATATATATATATATATATATATATATATATATATATATATATATATATATATATATATATATATATATATATATATATATATATATATATATATATATTTTATTTAAAATAAAATTAGTAAAAGCTACTTTAAAAGTAGCGAAGGAAATCCCAGGTTGTATTGGGAAATGCTTATGTTTGAATGAGATATACTTACGGATGTGCACGACTTTCGACAGGTGCAATGTAAGTTTAAAGGTCCTTTTGCAGTCGACTAACGATCACTATTCATCCATATATCTCATAAATAGGGCTTATCCTTATGCAACACAAAATGCCTTCAAATGAGACGAATTAAGCGAAAAAATTAAAAATTAAACTATTGATCATTTCGGCAAGGCCGTTTTACAAATGAAAGTGACATTACGAAATAATTCAAATTTCGAATGCCACTAACATTTAAAATATGATACAATTGGCTGAGTTTGTTATCAACGAGCCATTAAATCGAATTAAAAATAAATAAAAAAAATCCATATGCTCAATGAAATGAAAGAAGAAACTTAAATCTTTATTTCTGGCAGAGAAGTTTATAAAAAAGATTGTATAATGTTATCAAAATAGGGTAAACCTATATAAAATTGTATAATATTAAAAAAATGTAAAGAAACATTGTAGAAAACAGTATAATATTGTTATATTTGATAAGGTTTGTAAAGAAATCCGTTTATAGGATCATGTTTTTATTTAAAATAAAATTAGTAAAAGCTACTTTAAAAGTAGGGAAGGAAATCCCAGGTTGTATTGGGAAATGCTTATGTTTGAATGAGATATACTTACGGATGTGCACGACTTTCGACAGGTGCAATGTAAGTTAAAGGTCCTTTTGCAGTCGACTAACGTTTTTTTAACTAGCATTTCCCAATACAACCTGGGATTTCCTTCGCTACTTTTAAAGTAGCTTTTACTAATTTTATTTTAAATAAAAACATGATCCTATAAACGGATTTCTTTACAAACCTTATCAAATATAACAATATTATACTGTTTTCTACAATGTTTCTTTACAATTTTTTAATATTATAAAATTTTATATAGGTTTACCCTATTTTGATAACATTATACAATCTTTTTTATAAACTTCTCTGCCAGAAATAAAGATTTAAGTTTCTTCTTTCATTTCATTGAGCATATGGAGTTTTTTTATTTATTTTTAATTCGATTTAATGGCTCGTTGATAACAAACTCAGCCAATTGTATCATATTTTAAATGTTAGTGGCATTCGAAATTTGAATTATTTCGTAATGTCACTTTCATTTGTAAAACGGCCTTGCCGAAATGATCAATAGTTTAATTTTTAATTTTTTCGCTTAATTCGTCTCATTTGAAGGCATTTTGTGTTGCATAAGGATAAGCCCTATTTATGAGATATATGGATGAATAGTGATCGTTAGTCGACTGCAAAAGGACCTTTAAACTTACATTGCACCTGTCGAAAGTCGTGCACATCCGTAAGTATATCTCATTCAAACATAAGCATTTCCCAATACAACCTGGGATTTCCTTCGCTACTTTTAAAGTAGCTTTTACTAATTTTATTTTAAATAAAAACATGATCCTATAAACGGATTTCTTTACATATATATATATATATATATATATATATATATATATATATATATATATATATATATATATATATATATATATATATATATATATATATATATATATATATATATATATATATATATATATATATATATATATATATATATATACGGATATATATATATATATATATATATATATATATATATATATATATATATATATATATATATATATATATATATATATATATATATATATATATATATATATATATATATATATATATATATATATATATATATATATATATATATATATATATATATATATATATATATATATATATATATATATATATATATATATATATATATATATATATATATATATATATATATATATATATATATATATATATATATATATATATATATATATATATATATATATATATATATATATATATATATATATATATATATATATATATTCTTTTTAGAATTGATCAATAAGATGATTATAAAGTAAATAATTATAAAAGCCACTTACATCGTGACGAAGGATTCCCTTGATCGGATTCGGGAATGCTTTAGGTGTTAACGAGAATGATGAATGCCTCTCACTTGCGGAAAGAGGAGTAGGTTTAAGTTGGGCCCATTTTTCAACTAGTAAACGCTCACCCTTCATCCAATTATCTCAAAAATTAAGCTACAATCCTTCTTTATACGTAAACTCACTCAATTTCCTATTATTTCAGGGGAAATAACAAGACAAGACGAGCTACTTGACAGATGGAAGAATTTAAAATTTCGAATTTCGTTTTTTTATTTTCTAAAGGTGCGATATAAAGAAGCTGCGATCAATATTCAGCTGAAAACTTAAAACTAAAAGCGTGACATGCCCTCATATCAATGAAAGGAAGCAGTCAGCTCTTTCCTATTAGTTGGAAAGATTACCTTTAACCTAAATGGATTATTTACAATGAACGAAACATAAAATATGTAAAAATTCAATATTTTGAAATATTTGATAGTTTTGTGTATATATTCTTTTTAGAATTGATCAATAAGATGATTATAAAGTAAATAATTATAAAAGCCACTTACATCGTGACGAAGGATTCCCTTGATCGGATTCGGGAATGCTTTAGGTGTTAACGAGAATGATGAATGCCTCTCACTTGCGGAAAGAGGAGTAGGTTTAAGTTGGGCCCATTTTTCAACTAGTAAACGCTCACCCTTCATCCAATTATCTCAAAAATTAAGCTACAATCCTTCTTTATACGTAAACTCACTCAATTTCCTATTATTTCAGGGGAAATAACAAGACAAGACGAGCTACTTGACAGATGGAAGAATTTAAAATTTCGAATTTCGTTTTTTTATTTTCTAAAGGTGCGATATAAAGAAGCTGCGATCAATATTCAGCTGAAAACTTAAAACTAAAAGCGTGACATGCCCTCATATCAATGAAAGGAAGCAGTCAGCTCTTTCCTATTAGTTGGAAAGATTACCTTTAACCTAAATGGATTATTTACAATGAACGAAACATAAAATATGTAAAAATTCAATATTTTGAAATATTTGATAGTTTTGTGTATATATTCTTTTTAGAATTGATCAATAAGATGATTATAAAGTAAATAATTATAAAAGCCACTTACATCGTGACGAAGGATTCCCTTGATCGGATTCGGGAATGCTTTAGGTGTTAACGAGAATGATGAATGCCTCTCACTTGCGGAAAGAGGAGTAGGTTTAAGTTGGGCCCATTTTTCAACTAGTAAACGCTCACCCTTCATCCAATTATCTCAAAAATTAAGCTACAATCCTTCTTTATACGTAAACTCACTCAATTTCCTATTATTTCAGGGGAAATAACAAGACAAGACGAGCTACTTGACAGATGGAAGAATTTAAAATTTCGAATTTCGTTTTTTTATTTTCTAAAGGTGCGATATAAAGAAGCTGCGATCAATATTCAGCTGAAAACTTAAAACTAAAAGCGTGACATGCCCTCATATCAATGAAAGGAAGCAGTCAGCTCTTTCCTATTAGTTGGAAAGATTACCTTTAACCTAAATGGATTATTTACAATGAACGAAACATAAAATATGTAAAAATTCAATATTTTGAAATATTTGATAGTTTTGTGTATATATTCTTTTTAGAATTGATCAATAAGATGATTATAAAGTAAATAATTATAAAAGCCACTTACATCGTGACGAAGGATTCCCTTGATCGGATTCGGGAATGCTTTAGGTGTTAACGAGAATGATGAATGCCTCTCACTTGCGGAAAGAGGAGTAGGTTTAAGTTGGGCCCATTTTTCAACTAGTAAACGCTCACCCTTCATCCAATTATCTCAAAAATTAAGCTACAATCCTTCTTTATACGTAAACTCACTCAATTTCCTATTATTTCAGGGGAAATAACAAGACAAGACGAGCTACTTGACAGATGGAAGAATTTAAAATTTCGAATTTCGTTTTTTTATTTTCTAAAGGTGCGATATAAAGAAGCTGCGATCAATATTCAGCTGAAAACTTAAAATCTTTATATCGCACCTTTAGAAAATAAAAAAACGAAATTCGAAATTTTAAATTCTTCCATCTGTCAAGTAGCTCGTCTTGTCTTGTTATTTCCCCTGAAATAATAGGAAATTGAGTGAGTTTACGTATAAAGAAGGATTGTAGCTTAATTTTTGAGATAATTGGATGAAGGGTGAGCGTTTACTAGTTGAAAAATGGGCCCAACTTAAACCTACTCCTCTTTCCGCAAGTGAGAGGCATTCATCATTCTCGTTAACACCTAAAGCATTCCCGAATCCGATCAAGGGAATCCTTCGTCACGATGTAAGTGGCTTTTATAATTATTTACTTTATAATCATCTTATTGATCAATTCTAAAAAGAATATATACACAAAACTATCAAATATTTCAAAATATTGAATTTTTACATATTTTATGTTTCGTTCATTGTAAATAATCCATTTAGGTTAAAGGTAATCTTTCCAACTAATAGGAAAGAGCTGACTGCTTCCTTTCATTGATATGAGGGCATGTCACGCTTTTAGTTTTAAGTTTTCAGCTGAATATTGATCGCAGCTTCTTTATATCGCACCTTTAGAAAATAAAAAAACGAAATTCGAAATTTTAAATTCTTCCATCTGTCAAGTAGCTCGTCTTGTCTTGTTATTTCCCCTGAAATAATAGGAAATTGAGTGAGTTTACGTATAAAGAAGGATTGTAGCTTAATTTTTGAGATAATTGGATGAAGGGTGAGCGTTTACTAGTTGAAAAATGGGCCCAACTTAAACCTACTCCTCTTTCCGCAAGTGAGAGGCATTCATCATTCTCGTTAACACCTAAAGCATTCCCGAATCCGATCAAGGGAATCCTTCGTCACGATGTAAGTGGCTTTTATAATTATTTACTTTATAATCATCTTATTGATCAATTCTAAAAAGAATATATACACAAAACTATCAAATATTTCAAAATATTGAATTTTTACATATTTTATGTTTCGTTCATTGTAAATAATCCATTTAGGTTAAAGGTAATCTTTCCAACTAATAGGAAAGAGCTGACTGCTTCCTTTCATTGATATGAGGGCATGTCACGCTTTTAGTTTTAAGTTTTCAGCTGAATATTGATCGCAGCTTCTTTATATCGCACCTTTAGAAAATAAAAAAACGAAATTCGAAATTTTAAATTCTTCCATCTGTCAAGTAGCTCGTCTTGTCTTGTTATTTCCCCTGAAATAATAGGAAATTGAGTGAGTTTACGTATAAAGAAGGATTGTAGCTTAATTTTTGAGATAATTGGATGAAGGGTGAGCGTTTACTAGTTGAAAAATGGGCCCAACTTAAACCTACTCCTCTTTCCGCAAGTGAGAGGCATTCATCATTCTCGTTAACACCTAAAGCATTCCCGAATCCGATCAAGGGAATCCTTCGTCACGATGTAAGTGGCTTTTATAATTATTTACTTTATAATCATCTTATTGATCAATTCTAAAAAGAATATATACACAAAACTATCAAATATTTCAAAATATTGAATTTTTACATATTTTATGTTTCGTTCATTGTAAATAATCCATTTAGGTTAAAGGTAATCTTTCCAACTAATAGGAAAGAGCTGACTGCTTCCTTTCATTGATATGAGGGCATGTCACGCTTTTAGTTTTAAGTTTTCAGCTGAATATTGATCGCAGCTTCTTTATATCGCACCTTTAGAAAATAAAAAAACGAAATTCGAAATTTTAAATTCTTCCATCTGTCAAGTAGCTCGTCTTGTCTTGTTATTTCCCCTGAAATAATAGGAAATTGAGTGAGTTTACGTATAAAGAAGGATTGTAGCTTAATTTTTGAGATAATTGGATGAAGGGTGAGCGTTTACTAGTTGAAAAATGGGCCCAACTTAAACCTACTCCTCTTTCCGCAAGTGAGAGGCATTCATCATTCTCGTTAACACCTAAAGCATTCCCGAATCCGATCAAGGGAATCCTTCGTCACGATGTAAGTGGCTTTTATAATTATTTACTTTATAATCATCTTATTGATCAATTCTAAAAAGAATATATACACAAAACTATCAAATATTTCAAAATATTGAATTTTTACATATTTTATGTTTCGTTCATTGTAAATAATCCATTTAGGTTAAAGGTAATCTTTCCAACTAATAGGAAAGAGCTGACTGCTTCCTTTCATTGATATGAGGGCATGTCACGCTTTTAGTTTTAAGTTTTCAGCTGAATATTGATCGCAGCTTCTTTATATCGCACCTTTAGAAAATAAAAAAACGAAATTCGAAATTTTAAATTCTTCCATCTGTCAAGTAGCTCGTCTTGTCTTGTTATTTCCCCTGAAATAATAGGAAATTGAGTGAGTTTACGTATAAAGAAGGATTGTAGCTTAATTTTTGAGATAATTGGATGAAGGGTGAGCGTTTACTAGTTGAAAAATGGGCCCAACTTAAACCTACTCCTCTTTCCGCAAGTGAGAGGCATTCATCATTCTCGTTAACACCTAAAGCATTCCCGAATCCGATCAAGGGAATCCTTCGTCACGATGTAAGTGGCTTTTATAATTATTTACTTTATAATCATCTTATTGATCAATTCTAAAAA